>VWZT01001757.1:288930-307464 GCA_013397055.1 Pachycephala philippinensis
CCCGCGCCGGCCTCGGGCCCCCGCGGCCGCCTCCCGCCAGCTGAGCCCTGTTCCGCTGGCGTCCCCCCCGCGGGGGTCGCAGCCTCCTTGGCCATGTACCCTTAGAAAGAGCCCGCTGCCCGCCATGGAGTGGCGCGGTGCCCTCTCTGCACACCGAGGACGGTCCAGCCCTGCAGGGCTCAGCCCCCGGCGGGGTCCGGCCGCGGGATGCGGTGGGGCGGTTGCCGTCGCTGGGCCCTGTGCCGTTCCCCTGCCCGGTGCCGCTCCGCCGGCGGGTGCGGGGCCGGTGGGACNGAGGCAGTTGGAGCCCGCTGGGCTTCGCCACCTCCCTGGGGAAGGCAGCAGGTCTGAGTCGGGGGGAGAAAATGGATTTAAGGTGTCTGCTAAACGCGTTCCCTGCTTTGAGGTGCTGAGGGGGATTTTTTCCCAAAGAGGCGCTGACCCCTCGTGGGCACGCCAAGATCTTGGCGAGTGCTGTGTCCTGCCTGCTGCTGGTGCAGGCACAGCTGCCTTCCCCTGGCTGCTCCCGCTGCCCCTTGGACCCTGCATCGCCCAGCGAGGCCTGGCTGGGAATCCCCAATGTCTCAGGGCTGCTGTGGCTCCAGACTGGTGCCACAGATCAAAAGGCAGCTTTGTTTCCTGCCCCTCCTGTCCTCCAGAGTGGGTGATGTTGTGCCACAGAAGAGATGCCAGGGTATGGATGCTGTGCTGTTGCTGCCAGTGCCTGGGGACATGAGAGCTCCCTGTGCTTCCCTTGCCTTCCCTGGACATGCCAGAAGGACTGGCAGTTCCCTGTCATGGGAAGGAGCTGAGCAGGCAGCCAGGTCTGCTCTGAGCTAAGGCATGAGGACATGAGCCCTGAGGGGAGTGGGGAAGAAGAGCCTGGGTCAGGCTCAGGCTCAGCTGTGCTGCCAGGGGAGGCTGATCCCAGAGCTCAGGGCACCCTCGGACAGGCAGAAGGGTCTTTGCCCCTGTTTTCTTTCCCTGGGCTGGTGCCCTTTTCCGTCTTAGACTGGGGCTGCAGTGCCACCATAGCAGAGACTCCTGGCAGGACAGGACACTGACACTGCTGCCCCGTCCCCACAGGAGATCATTGACCTGACCTGTGAGGACACAAACACAGATCCGATGCCATCGAGCAGCCTCACCATCATCGATCTGACCGAGGACATGTGCAGCCATTTCCACTCCACCCTTGGTGCTGCCCAGAACCCCAGAAATGCGCCTGCTGCCCCAGCAGCACACCTGTCCCATCCCCGACTCTGCCCCACCACCGAAGAAGAAATACAGGCAGTGGCAGAGCCAAGCCCTGCACCAGCGTGGCACAGCACCCTTGTGAAGCTCAGTTCCACCATGGACACAGCAGAAAGCATGGAGAACTGGAACTGCCTCTCTCCTGCCTCTAGCTGCCACAGCTGGAGCTCAGAGCAGGACTACAGCACTACCACCTTTAACAGCGACTTGGACTCGCAGCTGGACTCAGACATGCGGTCCCTGTCCCCATCCCCCCCCAGCCTGGACAGCAACAGCAGCTGGAGGGCTGATGGCCCAGAGGAAGACCCTCCCCAGCTCTGCCAGGAAAGGAAGCTCCCCCCAAGGCTGAGCCCTGCCCCAGCCATTCCTATAACACAAGGAAAGGCCCAGAGGTCTTTGCTGGAAGCAAGTGACTTCCCACCACACCAACCAATCCAGCAAGCAACCCCAGCCAGGACTGATGCTGACAGCAAGGTGTGGCTGGACAAACTGCATGATTTCAAGAGGAGTGGAGTCCAGCACCTCTTCTTCCAAGGCATAGCACCCAACAGGGAAACACAGCAGGTAAACAGGGTTTGGAGCAGCCCCCGTGGTAGAGGATGGAGCAAGGGCAGCCCCTGCTCCCCTTGTCCTTTGCCAGGCAATCAGGGGCTCTGGTTAGTGCAGTTCCCTTCACAGCGGGCCCCACATCACAGCTGGGTTCCTCTGTGTTGGGGGAGCTTTCACCCATTGCCTTGCCTTGTACACAGCAGAAACCTGGGCTCATCCCCAGCGGGAAGCTGAGCATGGTGCGTACCACCATGGAGGAGAACAGCCTGGAGGGCACCTTGTATTTCCTGAGCGAGTTTGTCTCCTGCCAGCACTGTCCCCCCAAAGAAATCATCTGCCACCTGATCAGAGAGATGCTGGTGGACACCCACGACGGGGAGATCCTGAAGGACATCTACATGCTGCTGATGAAGATCCAAATGTATGTGTTCCCCTTGTTGCCCTGGGGCTGGCTAGGTGCTCCCAGGGGGCTGCCCAGCATAAGGGTTATTCTGTGTGGTGCTCACCCACAGAACAGGGAGTGATTTCCCCTATAAGCCAGGATAATCCTCCTGCCAACACAGGCACACCTCGGGCTCTCTGAGGGTGGGTCAGGGACAGCTTGTGACACAAGGGAGCCCTTGGGGACAGAAGAGTGCGGTTGCCTTGCTCTGAAGCACAGGTCTCATTCTTCACTGCTGTGACATAGCAGAAGTGCCTTTCCTGGGCTGCAGCAGTGCCAGCAGTAGCTGGAGCAGTTCCCTGACTGCCCTCAGGTTTTCCACAGAGAGGTACAATGTTTTATGAGGCCATAGGCCCAGGAGTCCTGGGCATCTCCATGGAGTACAACCCCTGTCAGGTGCTTCCAGAAAATTAATGTGGTCAGGGGAGGAGAAGGGGTGATGGCAAAGATGGAGAAGAGAAGGCAGGGGAGGCACCTGAGCAAGTGGGGCTGGTAGTGGCTGGGGAAGGGCTGAGGGGGTGCCATGCCTCCAGGCAGGTGGTCAGGCAGTTCAGCATAAATGGACTGGGCTGTCCTTGCAGGCTTCATCCAGCCAACGTCGCCACAGCAGGATGGGACTGGACACTGGTGAAATCCATCATGGAAAACGAGGTACTTGGCACCTGTGTGTGTTACATGGGGCAGGGAGCATCCAGCACGTGCTGCCTGAGGGTGAGCGTTGCCCAAGCGCTGCCTGTGGCTGTGCTCTGCAGAGCTGGCCAGTCCAACAGCAAGTGCCAGCTGGGAATCCCACATTTACCCACAGTGCTCCCTTAACCCTCTGCACAGTTTTAGGCAGGTTGTCCACTGAAGAAGGCACAGCAACAAATAAGCCCTCTCTGGGTCACAGCACTAGTGCAATGCCCCTCAGGGTCTTGCCTGAGCCAGGCAGCTCCTCCTAGAACTACTCCTCAATCATGTACATCAGTCCACTCCCAAGACAGCCAAATTCCCTGGTGTTCCTCACGCTGTGGCCCCACCAGGCTCATACATTCTCCATCTGCCCCCAGGAGAAGCCCCCCGGCTGGCTCCTCTTACTGCAGTACGTGGTGCAGACCCTGGAGGACGACTTGCAGCACAATCTGAGGTCACAGCTGCTGCAGAAGTCAATTGCCAAGAAGGTGCTTTCATGTGACTTCTGCTTCAGGAACGTCAAGTAAGGGACACCTCCTCCTCCTTGTTCTCTAAACAGAAGCTGAGAGGCAGGGCCTTGGGGAACACTTGTTGAGACTCCAGTCACACTTTCCAAGAAGCAGACTTGGGAGGCAAAGGGAAGTGTAGGGCCAATAATAGGAGCTAGGAAAAGATTTACAAAAGCAAACCACCAGAGACGATGCAAGGCCTTTCCAGTCACAACACAGTGGGCTTCTCCCAGGAATGAGGTCAGATTTGCATTGCTGAGGACTGAGAAGGAGGCAGTCCTGTGGGCAAGTGTACAAATCAAGAGAGCTCCTCTGTTGAGCTGCTCAGCAGAGCTACTCCCTAACCTGTTCAAGTGGGTGGAACATTCTCTTCATTCTCAGGGTCTTTCCTCAAGCTCCAAGTGAATCTAGAGGTCAGAACACAGCAAAAAAAGGTACATCCCCAATAAAATTCTCGTTTCTGTCCCAGGGAAGTGGTCAAGTGGTTGGTGGCAGCAGTTACAGGAGTCGGGTTCTCCCAGCCCCCGGAGCAGCTGCAAGAAGCCAGGGCTGAACACAGCTCATCTTCACCAAGGCTGGCCAGCACTGACCAGGCTCAGACAGCTTTCTTTGCCCAAAAGTAAGCTCCAGAATTCCAAACTCCCTGCTGGCATTATCATAGACCCAAGTCAGGCAGAAGCCAGAGTCTCTCCCTGGCAGTTCAGGGAAGCCAGGCTGTACCTGTGACCACCTTTGCTGGTTCCTCTTTGGGTTCGATATAAGACTTGGTGAGCAAAAGACTCTCACCTGGTAGGAAACTGGCTCAGTGTCATCCTCTTGCATGTAGTGTAAGGCTGGAGCTCTTGGCCCACACTCAGGCTGTCCCATGCTGCTCCAACACTCGGGAGAGCCACCGAGACCTCCTGAGGGTCAATCTGGGGATGAGCTTTGCTTGCAAGAGCGTCAGATCCAGAAGCCACCAGGAGACGCCAAACGTGGCCCACTGCGTTCCCGTGTCCCTCGCTGCACGAGGCTGAACTAGGGACCATCCCCAAGGCTTTGCTTGGCAAGCTGAGGGGCAGAGTCTCCCTGTGCTGACCATCCCTCTCACCCAGGGTGATACTCCTGCTCCAGCGGATGTTGTCCATGGCAGTGGAAGTGGACAGATCTCCCACCTGCAGCTCCCGTAAGATCGCAGATGACATGTTCCCATTCATACTGAACATCCCCCTGAGGAGCCAAAGGTGAGACAAGCGTGTGCAAGGCAGCACTTGACTGTGTGAACTATGGTCTTATTCTCAATTTACATCCAAGTTTGGATGCATAAAGTTGTAGAGGGTATAGAAAGGCCAGGCAGCAAGAGCATGGCTGTGTCTCCCGTGGAGATGTAACATCACCAGCTGAACAGATGATGTGTTGCTGAAAATACAAGCAGGTGGTGTGTTGCTGAGAACAGTCAATTCTCCCATTTGTTACTTGTGTGACCTTAAAACCGTAAAGAGGGTCTGAAAAGCAGCACTGTGCATCAGCACATTAGCACTGATTCCCATGGGCAACCAGGCAGTCAGAAATATGATGTAGTTCCTACAGCTTTGCCTTGACATCCTTTGTTTGCTTCTTTAAGAAGTGCTTTGGCTTCAGATTCGCATAAGGGCCTGACTGGCTCTGGTATAAACAAGAGACCACTAGGCCCCCAAGCATTTCAAACCCATGTTTGCAGTGCCCAGCAGGCAGCCCTTCACACCCTTGCAGAACTCTGTACACACCAGGTATAACTGAGCCAAACTGACTCTAACCAAGCTGTCACTTTGCCCAGGACAGATACAGATCCGTCTGCCCCTGACCCCATGTCACCCTTGCTTGGCTGTGCTCCCTGCAAGTCAGCAGGAATGGGCCACTGCCACGCAGGCTGCTGGGCAGGGTGGAGTGAAGCAGCTCAGTTTGCTTTAGACTACTCACTTCCAGCTGCTGCAGGTCACACCTGAGGATGAAAACATGGCCATGGCCGAGCTGCATAACAAAGGTCTCTCACCACATCTGGTGGTCTTCCTTCCATGGCACGGCTGGGCAGCCCCTGCAGTCACCCCACCTGTGCACAGGGTCAGCAGCACAGCAGGAGCATGCTGGAACAGTTGTCTCTGGTCAGGCTGCGCTGTCTCTCCCAAAGTAATTTCTTTTTGTGTTCCAGGGAAGCTTTACTAAACACCATGGAGAGCCAGCTCCTGCGCTGCAGACTGCTAGAGCTGTTATTCCAGCATAGTTGTGATGTGCCCACAACCTCATCCATGTCTCTGGACAAGATCCTGTATTTCCTGAGCCACTCCTCTGTGCTGCCACAATTCCAGGTATCCAGTCCAACCTCTCCTTTGACTTGTTTTCCTCTGAGAAAACTTCTAACAACCAAATACTATCTCCTGTCCTAGGATGAAACAGCAATGTGGCAAAGGTGGGACGAGATGCTGCAGTACTTGAGTTTGCTGCTGATGAGTTACCAAAGTGTAAGACTGGGTAAGCACTGCTTGTTCTGGCCCTAACAAAGTCTCATCAAGTGGCTGCAGTAGAACAGCCAAATTCCTCTTCACTCTTGGACTCATGGCCACAGAATCTTAGAAAGACAGTGTGACTCCATCCATGATAGTAACTATTCCCAGCAGTCAAAGTGATGCTGCATCAGTCAGAGCACCCAACTTGCTTTGCCAAGTTTAGCCTCTACAAAATAGACTTCTTCCTAAAGGAAGGAAGCACTTCCCACCACTGGAAAGTACAAAAGAGTGGGTACACTTTGTACCCGCTGTTGTTTAAGTTGCTGCACAGTGGATGGAAGAATAGGGTGGTTTAGGAAGAAAAGCAGAAGGCTAAGGGATCGTAGAATATCTGGAGTTGGAAGGGACACACAAGAACCATTGAGTGCAACTCCTGGCCCTGCACAGACACTCCATAATCCCACCCTATGCCTGAGAGCGCTGTCCAAACACTCCTGGAGCTCTGGCAGCCTTGGGGCCATGACCATTCCCTGAGGAGCCTGGTCAGTGCCCCACCACCCTCAAGGGGAGAACTTTTATCCTAATAGCCAACCTAAATCTCCCCTGGCACATCTCCAGTCATTCCCTCGGGTCCTGTCACTGTCACACAGAGCAGAGATCAGAGCTGCCCCTCCTGAGGAAGCTGCAGACCCCAGTGAGGTCTGATCTGTCTCCTCTTCTTGAGGCTGAACACACCAAGTGATCTCAGCCACTCCTCATATGGCTTCCCCTCTAAACCCCTCACCATCTCCAAAGCCCTCCTTTGGGCAAGCCAGGACACTTTCAGCGCTTGGTAAATTGGGCAGGGAGCACCACCCAGAGCAGCCATGGAAAGAGCAGCACATCTGACCCCAGGAGAGTGGCACAGCCACAAAACACTCTAAAACTCCTTAAAGTAATTCTGCCACAAGTCTCTTCCAACTTCAGGTGCTTTAGCCCAGGGTTAAGGCTTTCATGAATGAATGCAGAAGAATCCACCGTCACATGTGCAAAGTCTCACTCTCCCTGAAGCCCTAGGCAATCACTGTTGTTGGGCTCTTTGGAGACTCCTTTGCAGCTGCCTTTTTGCCATTCACTCAGAAGACAAGGATTATACAAGCCTTGCCCCTTCCCCATTCCTTGGGCTCTCTCCACATGCAGAATGAGCTCCAGGAGGGGCCAGTTCCTTCTTCCCAAAGTCATCAAGGATAACGAGAGGATCAGCCCCATTCCCAGCACTGCCTGTGGCACACTGGGATCCATCCCAGCAGCTGAAGCAGCCCCCTGGGTGTTGCCTCTGCCCACCAGCATTTCCCTCTTGCAGAGCACCTGCGGAGCTCCCTCAGTGACCGGATGGACTTGATTGTTCAGAAAGCCAAGCCCAGGCTCCAGGACAGTGATGACATCAGCCAGCTGGACATTCAGCTGAAGATGAATTACTTCATGAGCAGAATGCAGGAGGCCCTGGGGGAGTCTTTACCCCTACAAATCCAGGAGAAATTGAACATGCTGCAGGAGTTGTTCTTCATTGTCACTACTACTTGATGAAGACAACCACTGCAGCAAGGGGGACACAACTTCATGTTCTCAATATAAAACCCCTCATCTTGTACTGCAATCTCAACATCACAGGGGTTGGTTTATACATTTTTTTGGAAAGATGTTCGGTTTACATTGTCTCACAATTTCCTTTAAAATTTGCCTCATTGTACAGTTTTACTAGGCACTTCGTACACTTTAAAAAATAAATTATTTTCATATTTGCTAAGATTCTTTTGTCTTGGTGCCAGCCCTGCCCAAAGGAAGTGCAGAGCTCTGTCAGCTCACACCACAAGGCCATGCTGTAAGCCCAGCCTTCCCAATCTGTGAGAGTCACCTGTGTAATCAGGACCACAGCAGCACCCTGTACCTCAATACCTGGATCTATTCCATCACTTTTAGCTCAGCTTACATTCCAGGTGCACAGGGAACACCAACATTCAGCTAAGACATCCCCAGCCCAGGTGAATCATGTCCTCCATCAGCAGGACTTTAAAGGGCAGCTAAAAACACTACAACAGCACCAAACAAACCACATCTTTCCAGAGGGGAACTGGGCACCTCTACGGAAATACCAGCCTGGTTCCCACACCTGTGCCCACCTCCACAGTACAGGTGGGAACACAGCACACAAGCAACAAGGGACACAATCTCAGGAAGATGAAGAATTTGGATTGCTCAAGAAAACACAAACTTCATGTTTAGTTTCATCTGCACAAGCCCTAAGACAGAACTGAGCCTGGCTGTAAACCCAGTCTCCCCATCAAAGGGGAGTTTGTGGGCAAATATTTCTCTCTAGTGAGGTGCTGCTGGAGCCTTATCCATCAGAACCCTGACCCCACACTCACTGGACAGCCCCACATTTCTCCCACAGATGGCTCTGCCAGCACCAACACACACTGTGGACCTCCATTCCACAAGGATTTTATTGTCCTGTAACAAACAAAACAAACATACACATTAGGAGACGTGAATACAGACAACAAATAAATTAATGTCAAATGAGAGCCTGATTGCCAAGGTGCAAATGAGTGGTGACAGAACTGCTGGGTTGGGTGGGGGACTTTCACACAACACATCACTGGCAGTGCTGCCGAAGCTTGAGAGAAAGCAGTGCTACAAAACGTGCTGCTTCAGAGGGCCCAGCAGCCAGCCAAGGGAGCCAACCCTGCCTCACCCTCCAGGGAGAATGTTTGGTTTGTAAGAAGGCAGAAACCCCGGAGCTCAACAGTTACCAGCTGTTAAGTAACCTCTGTATAATGTCCTGGCAACAGAGAAGCTTCCACTTCCAGCTGCAAGGCTGCTGCTGGCTGAGAGACTCTGCAACACAGTCGTGAGATCAAGAGCAGACCTGAGGAGACCCATTTGCCACAGCACAGGTGAGGATTACAGAGCAATGCTGCCTGTCATGCTTAAGGGATTAGACAGTAGCCAGGAGTTCCTTCCACTTTTCCTGAAAGCCAGTGTTAGCTGTTCCCAGGAGCTGGTTCTGACCAGGTCAAGGATCACATCCAGCTGTACCTTAGCAGGGAGGAACGTTCAGCCTCGGTCTGCCCTCAGTCCTCTCCCAGCCCTGCAGAACACACTTAATGCTGATAAAACAAAATACCCTGTCTGAGAAGTGTTTCCGGTGTCTAACACATTCTACGTGATTCTAGGGGGAAAAAACCCAACAAAAACAAATCAAGCAGCACCCAGAGTGCCAGAATCTGCTGTCTAGTCGGCAGGACAGTGCTGTTTTGCAGAAAAAAGAGAGGAGGATTACTTGGTTCAAGCCACACCAGCTTTGGTCATTTCCACCTTCTCAGAGGAACATGAAGAGTTGGAAGAAAAGGAATTCTCCCTCATTACTTTCAAGCTCCATCAGATTCTGCTCCCTGCCTTTCCAATGAGAGCACCTTAGAAAGGTCACTGGTCCCTTTTCCCTTCAAAAAACATTCCAAGAACAAAAAACATGGTAACACTGGATACTAAGGGAGTGCCACATTTATACTGACCCACCACATACCCCATCTTCCTTCTGGCAGTCAGTGGTCCAGTTTGCAGTCCTTGTTTGTTTCCACCACTTCCTGCTCGAGCTCTGACAGAACCAGTCCTCCTGTGGGTCCTTCAGCACTGATCAGGACAAGACAGCCAGACTCCAGGCATACAAACCAGGTGCTCACACACCACATGGAATCCTGTCCCAAAAAAACATGGCTCAGGGTTTCACTGTGGTGTGGTGCATGGGGAAGTACATCCAGAGCAGCCTGGCAGCCCAAACCAGTGCAGTGCAGCAGACAAGATGGTTTACGTTGGTTTAGGACTGGAGCAGGAGTTTTTCCAAGACTGGTGTTAGCAGGACAATCACAACTGTTTCTTTTTCTGAGATGAAGAGCTGGAAAGGGAGACTTTCCTACTTAACTGCAGCACACGGGACAGGGAAGCAGAGCCTAAGACACTCTGTAGCCTGCTAAAGACACTGGAAGCTTTCCTCTAGAACCCAGTGGGAGTGAGCACGTTCAGATCCCGAGGTTTGATATTGTGGGAACGTGGAGATTGTTTCCTCCCATCCGTGCCTGGAATGTCCATTTTGGGTGGCTTGAAGGTGACTGGATCCTCTGTCATCCTTGTAGCCTGAGCACGCATCAGCTCCATTGGGGATGGCTTCTGGGCACCCTTATAGGACTGAACGGTAAATCCTCCTGATGAAAAAAAAATATCACAGTAAAAACCAGGAAAACCAGTCAAGTCCATTTCCTACTGCTGCCAGGAGTGAGCAGTGCCATTGATAATCAACACTACAGACAGCCCATGCAAATTCCAGCAGCTTCATGGCATCTAAAGCTTATTCCACATCGGAGGCTGGCACTTCCAGTCCTGGTTGCATCAGAGAAAGAGTAAAAAGCTGTCACCTTCACACCCTGCTCCTTCCACTGCAGCTCACTGCAAGTTATTTCTGCTTCCAGATCCTTGGCACACGTTTTACCCAACCGCTCTATATTTAGGCACAGAAGTTTTATGTCTAACACACACATTCCCAAGGTGGTCCTGGAGAGTAACAAGGCAAGCAGGATAAGACTCCAGAAACAGCCAGCAAGTCTGCTGTGTGACAGTTCCCCCCTTGCTCTTGGCAAGGCAGATTTTCAAGGACATACCTGTATCGCTGGTGGATTTCTGGACAGCTTTGGGTCCAAAAAAGCTCCATCTTTCAGAGGGCAATCTGTCCCCACCACCTTCCATAGCAAAGTCTGAGCCAGTGATAGAAATAGAGGATCCCTGACTAAACCAACCCCTAAGGAAAAAGAAAAAATCATTGAGATGTTTAAAACATGAGAATAAATACTTCAAATGACCCCACCATGCCAGGAACTTCCCATGTAGTTAACAGGGGCAATTTAAGAAATCTTAATAGGTTTGTTACCACCCAGGGTAAGATATGCATGCTCAAGTTCCACAGGCTTCCAACATTTGGATCTACCCAACACAAATCCTGAATTTCACAGGCTCTGAATTTCACCCTGTATAGTCCCTCACTGGATAAGAAGGTTATTTGTAGCAGCTCCCACCTCAGCAGCCTGTAGGAAACCAAAGGAGGCATAGTACCTGCTTTTATGCCTGGGGGAGGAGTGGGGGGTGCTGCTTGGCGTGGACTGAGCAGAAGAATTCTGTTTGTCATCTTTTGTTGTCTCTCCATTCTGCATTTTTAGGTTCTGTCAGGAGAGGCAAGAGAAACAGAAGCAACACAGCTTAAAAACGGGACATAAGGAAAAACACCCAGTTTTATTGTCAAAACCAGACAATTGTTTCTATCACAGGTGATAAAGAGTAAGTGTCACTTCACCTACTGTACCCAGTATTACAATACATGCATATACCCCTTAAACTTCTTTCCACATCAAATATAAGCGTTTTGAAAGTTCACTTCAGGCTACAGGAAGGAACATCAGCACTCATAGGGAGGTTGTGGATGCAGCTGAGCTCACTTCAGCTACCTGGTAACAGGTCTAAATGCCACAGCACCCATCTGTCTCCAGCACTTTTCAGAGCAACAAAGCTTTCAGTCCCACCAGTTCTTTAATGGGGGTGAGACCAGTTCTCACAGAAGGTACAAGGTCTGGAGTACCAGACCCTGTGAAGCAATCAGTGGACATCAGGATGGAAACACCGCTCTGGAACAGAGATGAACCTGGGCACAAAATAAACAGGAACTGGGTGTATGCAAACCATGTTATTACAAGCTAGACAGTACAAACTGAACTTTGAAGAAGTCATTTGAAGGGCAGTTACAGTTCAAACACAAAATACACAGGGTACCTTGTAATGTTTCCCCGTGGCTATTCAAGCCACACTAATGCAATTCACCGACGCAGTTATTGAAACTTTGACCTCATGGGAGGACACTGGAAGAGTTGACTATTTAACTCCAACTGCAAGATTTTTTTTAAGAGCTCAGTAGCCCGCAGTAACATGTTCATTCAAGACCTTTCTTTTCAGTAAGACACATCTGGTAACTTCCACAATGCACAGTTTACAAGTTCTCTTTGGACACACAGTTACAGAAATCAACTGCAGGGCGCCATTCAAAAGTACAGCAAGAAATTAGATTGTGTAGGGTTGTCCCCACTTGGAAAGACAACTATAGTTTGACATGACAGTAAAATGTGACAGATTTCAGAAAAAACAGTTTCAAAACTACAAAGGCTAATGTTGACTTCAAAATAAAAGTGGGTAAACTTTTCTACACAATGAGCTAGAAGCCTTCAGAGGAAGCAGCTTGAGGAGTCTTGGCAACACGCTCCAACTGTTATGTCACCAGATAAATGTTAAACTAGACACATCCTGCATGGAGAAATCCAGTGGAAAACAAGCCTTACGTGGACTGCCTCAGCCACTCGGTGGTACTTGGTCTCCTCAGTGGTGAGGCCTTTGTGGGGTGTGTAGCCAGCTTCCCTCAGCCCTGCCTGCTGCTCAAAGCGCTGGATGCTCTCCTGAGTCTGCTCTGGAACACACAAGGGCACAAATTCACACAGAAATGCCACCGCAAGCAGTTCTAGCAAAGGCAGCTCCAGCAAATGAATGCAAACCCTTTTTTTCATCATTCACACGTTGTAACAAGCTGAGGCAGAAAGATGAAGTTGATGAGATATTCTGACTTGACAATTATCCTGAGACACAGCGCTAAGTCAGATGAGCAGTGATTTGTCCCAAATCACCAGATATATCACAAATGCAACACCTGTAATTAATCCCATCTCACCCCAGACACTGCATCACTCCTACTCACAACTTCATAAATCTAGGAGAACCCACTAAGCTAGACATTTTAAGTGGCCTGCATTCAAGGGAGCCTTGCAGATCATGTTTTAAAGACTCCCAGTGATTTTAGATCAGGTAAAATAAGCTATTTCAGGCAGATACAGAGCCAGCATCTAATACACTGATATCAACTTCAGTTCTGAAAAACACGAGCACTTTCTCCAAACCCCAGCATAAGATGTTCACTCCCTAGTGGAACTTGGAGAAAAGTCAAAAGGAATCAAAGCACAAAAAGGTCACTGGAAAAGCCCATTGTCTTCTTTAAAACAGATAACACTTCCCATAATAAAGTTATTTTCAGATCCCTGTTATTTGTAGCTGTTGAAAGAAGAGGCAGCACGGACGGATTAATACAGAAATAATTCCTCTTATTGCAAAAGGGCACATCTTCTCTGCAAACATAACTGACCTAATTTTATTTTAAAGCATCATGGTTTATGCTTTGAAGTGTTGCTGTTAGCAAGGCAGCTGCTATTAACTAACATAAATGCCAGCCAGTGCTCCATTAGCACAGTGTGTCAGCTCTCCTCACCACTTGGGTTAATGGCAGAGCTCTGCCTGTCACTCAGAAATAGCAAGTTAATAAGCAAACAGAGCAGCAGCAGCCTCTGCACTCCAGCAACATGGACTGCAGTGTCCTGTCAGCAAACAACAAACTCTGCACTCCTCCTCCAGCCCCTGGAAACATAGAAGCACCACGTGTGGCCTATTCCCCAGTTCCTTGCTTCCTTCTAGAAACATCCTCTGAAAAAAAACAAACTCACACAGCATCAGAGCAGTCAGTCTGAACCCAAGAGTTCTCCAGGAATTACCCTGAGGCATCACCAAGCTGGAGCACTCTCAGTGCCCACCCCCCACGTGAGAGGTGAGTTCTTACTTGTGATGAGGGAGTTCATGATGATGTGAGTGGCCTTGGCCTTCACCACAGGCACCTTGTTCACACTTTCTGTGGACGATGAAGGAGTCATGACAGGTTTCATGTTGGCATCCCCTTCCTCATCCTGTGGGGAAGCAGCAGAGGACAGTTTGAGATGGGAAAGTATCTCAGCACGTGGCCAGGACACATCTCTAACTACACACGTGAGACAAGGCCATCCTGCTCTGGCAGCCAGCCTTCATCCCATGGGAGAAATCTCTATGCTGTGCTCACTGCAGCCCAGGAATGTTCAGACCCTTAGAATTCATAGCAATGAACAAGCGACTTGCATCCAACATTTGAAAACATACCAGGCTCAGAGCCAACAAGTTGTTGGTGCAAGTACAAAAAGGTCAACAGGAAAGAAACCAGAACATCTGTTCTTCTCCTAAATGCAAACGGGACTTCAAGGTCAACTGGGCAAAAGCACCAAGAGCACCTTCCACAGGCAGCTCAAGCACCAGCTGTTCAGAGAATGGCAGTCACAGAGCAGAGCCGGGTGTGAACAATTTCTTTTCCCACCTCATTCCTTATATGTTTCTTTCTCAGTGTGTCAAGTGGTGATAGTTCTACCACTGACCACGAGACCCTAGCAAAGAAACAGAAAATAAACACTAGAAAACAAAAAATCCTGTGAAACACTGACTTCCTCCTCCCGAAACAGGAGTTCCCTGACTGCAGAGTTTACTTTTCGTACCAAACAACAACTTTTGATTGTCTCCCACAAACGATTTAAAAACCAAGGAGATACAAAACAGAGGTTAAGCTCAAAGCGATGCAGAGTTACATACTTCCATCCAACAACATTTAGCTTCATTTCAAACTTAGAAAACAGCCTCTATATTTAAAAGGGCTGGTCTTGCACTCAAAGCATAGAATCCCAGAATGGTTTGGGTTGGAAGGGATCTTAAAGATCATCCAGTTCCAGCCCCCTGTCATGGTGGGGGGACACTTTCCCCTAGACCAGGTTGTCCAGAGCTCACTCGAACCCGGCCTTGAACACTTCTAGGGGATGGGGCAGCCACAGTTTCTCTGTGTAAACTGTGCCAGTGCCTCACCACCCTCATTGTAAAGGATTTACATCCAACCTAAACCGCCCTTATGCTCTAGTTTAATTACACTTGGATGCTGGGGTTTTTTTAACCACAAACACCGAGGAGATACTCAGCACACGCGTGTCCCACCCACACCTCCATGTGCCCATAGCAGGGCCAGGCAGCAATGCCGGGCTCTGTCTCCAGCCCCTCCCGAGGGTCCTGCTGCGAGGGCAGGGGGGCAGCGCCAGCCGGGCAGGAGGGGTGCCAGGGCGGGGGGGATGCCTGGGAGAAGGGGGATGCCAGGAGAGGGGTGCCAGAGCTGCGGGGTACCCAAGGACATGCCGAGGCCAGAGCACCACCAGGCCCGTACCTTCGAGAGCTCCTGGTACTTGCGCTCGGGGATGACCGGCTGCTTCCAGAGGACGCTGGCGCACAGATCGGCGGGCGGCGGCGTCATGGGCGCCGTGTCCTCCAGGGCATCATCGTAGCTGAAGGCGCGGCGCGGGACGCCGAGGGGCAGCGACATCCTGCCCGAGCGGGCCCCGCCGCCCGGCTCCAGCGCTGCGGAGAGAGCGCAGCACTCAGCGCCCGCCGCCGCGCCCGACCGAGGCCGGCGGGGAGCGCGGAGGGAACCTTACCGGGAGCGTCGGGCTTCCCAGAGCTCATGGCGGGGCTCAGCAGGGCTCGGCGAGGGGCAGCACGGCGAGGCCCGGAGCGGCCATAGCGGACCGGCGGCAGCCGCCACAGCTGGAGGCTATTTACGGTTGCGGGGGCGATCTTATAGGCGCGCGATCTCGCGAGATGTGGTGATCTCGCGCGGAGCACGCTGGGAGATGTAGTTCGGGTCTGCCCCAAGGGCGGGTCCCCAGTGGGTTCCCAGCGCACCCACGGCCCCGGTGGCGGGGCTGGGGTCGTGTCCTGCCCACATGTCCTGTTCTGCTGCAGACAGCAGGCTGCTGGGTCCTGGAAAACCAATTGTGGAAGCTGGCAAGCCCATCAGGGAACAGGAGTACATGCCAGTCTCACTGTGACACCTTCTCTACAGCTGCTCCTTCCTCTAGTCAGTAAATGGGTGATCTCCCTGCTGCCTTCCAGTTCCTCGGCAGGGAAGGGACCCCAGCCGGGTCTCCCAGGCTGCAGGCACAGGGGAAGGAAGCAGCACATGGCCCTGCTCCAACTTACGCCGCCTACAGGACAACCAGCAAAAGTCCGAGTGCTGCCCACACCCAGCCCTGTCACCGCAGAGGGTGACACATGACCAATGCCAACATCACACGTGCTGGCACCAGGAGCTCTCCAAAGCAGGACTGCAAGAGCCCACAAGCAAGACATTCACAAGCAGCTAGAAAGAGTATTTTATTTTAGCAAAGCTAAAGAAGTGTTGGCTGCTACACAGAAAGGGAGCAGCACAGCACAGTCACTGCCAGTGCCAAGAGTCTTTCATGGACAATTATAACCATCTCTGTCTAATGAAGGTCCTTCCTCCATGGCCAGAGTTTTTCTCAGTTCAGGAAACTGTCATGTCAACCCAGCACTTGCAGGTAAACCTGAGGAAAAAGAGCAGTCATTGCACTTCCATCTTTTCTGGCTTGAGTGATGCAATGAAATCCTTGTACTCCTCGGGATAGAAATTCTTGTACACATTGATCTTTCTTTTAATCTGTTTGGGAGTATCCTGGTAGTAGTTCTTCTCATCCCGAGCCATTTCCTGTGACAAAGGAGAGGTAAGTCAGAGGAGCAGCCCCAAGAGCAAACACCAAACCAGCCCACCCACACCAGCATGATCACTGCCTGACTCAGACAGCGATCTGGCCACGGTTCAAAGCGTTGCTTTCCCTTAAGAACCAGCTGACTGCAAAACAGGATTCAGGACACAGGGGATTAGCGGTTCTCATCCTGCTGATGGGAAGATCCAGCAGTGAATCACTCCAGGTGCTCCTTGCTCTGGCATGTACCTTGTAGTTCTCCCCGTGGTTCTGGATCATGTATCGCACATAGTCAATGAGGTCTCGTGAGAGCGTGTTCGACTTCTTCTCAGGGAGGCTGGCCTCCAATTCCATCTCTAGGCAGAGGGCAGAGGCAGCATGAGGCAGGGGAAGGAAGCAACAACATCTCAGAGGTCCCCAATCTCCCCTCAAGGCTGACTCCAGCCACACAGCTCGGCTGCTGGTGCATGCAAGGACGTTCCCCAGCATGACGGTGCAGCAAAATGGCCAGGAGAACAGCCCTCTGCACGGGCTGCAGGGATCCAGGCCTCACTGCAGCTCTCCTCCAGCTCACATACGAGGAGCAGACCCTTTCAGCGCAGGCTGCAGAGTGTGACTGCTCAGAGCTGCCCAGCCCACCACTAAAACACATCTGGTATTGCATCCGTGGCTTCTCGTCACCCTGGGCCCACACACCAGCACATCTCGCAGCGACAAGAGCCCTCTTGAGGCCGCAGGGACAAACACCATGGAAAAAACGTGCTCCTCCACAAGGCTGGATAAGAAGTAACACCCTTCCCTACCCCTGGCACAGCACGGGATGACAAAATAACCCACAGGGGCTTAGGAGAACCCCAAATGCAACACTGACCATTCACCACGTACGGCTTCCGCACTATTTTCTTTCCTAGCTGCTGTCCGTCGCTTTCCACTTCCATCCCCTGAATTATAGCAGAGAAAAGACAAATGAAGAAAAGCCCATTTGGGAACAGTGCTGTGTCCCCACACATTGTTCCCAAAACTCCAAACTGCTTCTACATGACTGCAAGGGGCACGAAATCCCAGCTGGCTTAAGCAGAGCCTGACTTGTGCCATTAAACTGGCTCGTGGGTGAGGCTGTCAGCTGAGAAATGCTGTGTGAATGGAGACAAATGGCAAACAAGGTCACTCCTACTTTTTCCTTGAGTTTCATGGGGCCACCTTTCACCTGGAAGCGTTGCCCTCTTATGCAGATGGGCCAGGCTGGCAGTGCCGTACACAAAGAGCCTTTCTTTGTTATCAGGAGTAACTTGGCTGCAGCGTTCCCAACCCCACCTGTCTCTGGCAAGTCCCAGGAGATGGACTGACGTTATTTATATATTTGTTCTAAAGTCCATTATGTCTCCCTAGACCTGTAGCTCGTTCCCACGGCAGGATCTTGGTGAGATAAGCGTGTAGATCAAGATAAGAAACGCGTCCACCGCCAGAGATTGATCCAGAGCCACCTGCCCCGTGCTGCGAAGCTGGATGCTCTCCGCGCTGCTTCCCCCAGCCTCCTCCATCCCCCACAAAGGAGCGATCCCCGCCAAACCATCACTTACCGACAGCTTCTTCGGGATGGGGACAGCCTTGTTGGGGTCCTCGGCCAGGCCCATCTCGGCCAGGTTCTGCGCCACCGACTTGTGCGGGTCCCAGGCATGGCGAATGTGCGAGCTGCGCGGGGACAAGCGGCATCACGGCTGTGCCTCACCCCGCGGGGCCGCGCGTCCCCCCTCCCACCCACACGTGCAGCGGCTCCCGGCCGCCCTGCCCCAGCCCGCGCTCGGCCCGCGGCCCCCGAGGCCCCGGCGCTCACCAGGCGATGCGGGGCGCGGCGCGGCGGCGGGCGCTGCGGTAGAGCCGCTTGCGGTTGAGGTTGTAGGAGTATTTGTGCCGCCGGCCCTTCCCCTTGGCCTTCGGCATGGCGGACACGCGCGGGCTAGCCACCGGGCTGCCGGGCCCGCCTCGAGGCACCACGGGAAGTGTAGTTCCGAGACAGCAGCGCCGCGCGATAAGTCTGTGCGTCGGACTGCAACCCCCGGCATACACTGCGTCGGAGGCGGGGGATACGGCAGCCGGAAAGGGCCGCTGTTGTCACCTTGGCCATGGCGGCC
>VWZT01001757.1:316683-332320 GCA_013397055.1 Pachycephala philippinensis
GTCAGAGGCGGCGGCAAAATGGCGGCGCCTGAGGAACGGGAGCTGACGGCGGAACAGACCGAGAAGCTGCTGCAGTTCCAGGTGCCACTTCCCGGGGGGCCCGTGCCGGCCAGCGGGAGCGGGGGAGGCGGTGCATGGGCACGGAATGGGCTGAGCTGGGCCCGCCCCGCCGGCGCTGGAGGGTACGGGGCTCACAGTGCTCGGTAGGCCCGTCCTGGAGCGGGGTGTCGGGCTGGGCCTGAGGGGACGGTGAGAGGAGAGACGCCTGTGGTCCCAGTCCTGGCCGGGGTGAGTGAGACTTCTGTGCCCCGAGTACTTTACCGCAGCGATGTTCTGTCATCGCTAACTGGGGAGGCGAGAGGTGACTGCTGAGTAAACTCCGTGCAGGAAAAACTCCTTGGTAAGTCCCGGCCATTTTAATTAGTCTGAAAATTTTCCTTGTCGTAGCTGGAGAGCCTTTCCTGGCACCGAAGGAGAGTTATCCAGTGGGTTTCTGTGGAACATGGTTCCAGCCCCTCACGATTGGGTAATGCCGCTGGAGACTGTAATGATCTAATCCGTGTTTGCTACACAACACAGGCAGGGTCGCTTAACTTTTCGTTTGCGAGGCCTCGGGCTGTGTAGCAGATGAATAATCATAAACACAATCTGGTGATGTGGTTTATTAGGGAGAAAACAGTGCTGGGCAGCTGTAATACTTAGCGTTGCTCAGCGATGAGTAATTAAATGTGCTGAGCAATGAAAATTACATTCAGGTGTCTTGGGTTTGGTTCTGAGCTGTAGGACAGCAGGTGGTGTCCCTTGGATTGCAGTTCTTTTACAAACACAGTGGTTACTTTTAAGAGTTTTGTCTGCTTTTTTTGCTTTACATTAACTTTTTTAAGACTGTACTTTGGAATTTTGGTGTGATGTAAATTTAAAGGGACTCCAGAGGCATCTGGCCCTGCCTTGCCCAGGTGAGACAGTGCAGGTGTTCATCATTCCACACATTGACTTCCCAAGCCTGTACCTGATTCACAGCCCCCTGACTTAATTACTGTGCTGAGGTGCTTTCCCATGACTGGACC
Source organism: Pachycephala philippinensis (assembly GCA_013397055.1). NCBI lineage: Eukaryota > Metazoa > Chordata > Aves > Passeriformes > Pachycephala > Pachycephala philippinensis. Next base: position 317,751 of record VWZT01001757.1, read on the forward strand.
TATGAGGAAACTTGCTTTACAGATGCCCCTCTAAATCTGCTGTAAATTGAGCTGTTTGGGCAGTGCAATTAAATACAGAGGGCACAGAGCACTGTTAACCATTGCTGTCCCCATGCTGCCTGGTGAGTAGGTGAGGGTTTTGCACATGTAGATGTGCAAAAGGTCCCATTCTCTCGCTGTGAGATATCCTGGTTCCTGCTCATCTGCTGGCTCTGGACAGATGGGACCAGCTGCTCTCACCACTGCCCCTGCTGCTGTTTTCAAACCCCTGTGGGCATCAAATGAAAGAATCCTGTTTCCCAGTGCTACCTGGTGTTGTCGTGGGCTGGTGGGGAGTGAGAAGGAGGCAGAAGGAAGGATTCGTGCTTTAGTCCAGCTTCCTGTCAAGCCCTGGTTTGAGGCACAGGGAAACACCCCTCAGGCTGTAAAAGGGAGACATTTTTTCAGTTAGGAGACCACTGCTGTTCAGAGCCAGATGTGAAAGCTGTGGTCCAGAAGGCTTGGATACCAGCCAGGATCCTCACTCTTCTGTCTCCTGGGGTATGTTGGATCAGCTTTCTCCAGGGCTAATGACAGACTGGTGATTTCTTCTCCTCTGATACGTGACACCTGGCTGAGAAGGGCTCAGGTGTGAGTCCTGCTGTTTCCTTGAAAGTAAATCAGTCCACCTGGAAAAGATTTTTTTCTTGGACTCTCATAAGAAGTATTTGGTGTTTGGAGAGATTGGCTAAGTCTCATTAAAATAATATGTACACTGCTACAAGTCAGCTTGGAAAGCCTTCAGGGATCCCTGCTGACTTTGCAGGGAGCACTTCAGTGTTTTCAAGGATAACTTCACACTTTGTGATGTGCCATCATAAGTAGGCTGTGCAGCATTCCACGGCGACAGAGCATTGCACTTCCACAGAAGGTTACATCCCACTGCAGTGTGAATAGAGCAGGAGAGCAGACTAGGAAAGAAGGCAGGATGACAAAGATGAGGTAAGGAAGAGTAGAAGGCCCTCAGTTTAACAGAGAACCAGAGGGAAGCATTGAGCAAGGACTGCTATTCACCCAGCAAACACCTGTTTGGGGGAAGATGCTGTTGCCCTAAACTGTTTATCCTACTTCTGCTGGAAAGTGCACCTTTCCAGGCAGAGGTGAATGTGCTGTCCTGTCCAGGCCCGAGCTGTTGGGCACAGTTCTGTGTTAGTGCCTGCTCTGCATTAATTCCACTGATGTTTGTGTGGTGGGTCCTGCAGTGCTCGTACAAACAGCTTTGCTGGCAGAATGCTGAAACCAGCAGCTTTCTTCTTGTGGGCAGGGCTGGAACAGGGCAGCTGTCTGCACCATGCTGGGGCAGGTTAGTGAAGGAAAAAAAAAAAAAACAATAGAACTGGGATAAACTTGAAAGCACCAAAGCCTCTTTGCTTTCAGCCTCCCATTTACTGCCAGAGAACTGGCTAATAATGTAAGGGAATAAAAGCATCTAAATTTTTCATCTGTCAAGACCTTGCTGTCCTGACATTTGGAGAGAGAAGTTTGATGTGAACAGTTTAGGAAAGCTGTGGAGATATGATTCATTTGGGAGATGGAAGAAACAGCAGAGCTGCCTTTGTAGGATCTGGTTATTGATCTGCGCCCATTACACTTGGGCTGATGTCTGATATTGTAATATGCTAATGTAGAGTAATGGAGTGTTATTTGCAAAAGAGTTGGCACTCATGATACCATCTCTGACTTCAGCTGGGGAAAACACAATGCTCAGGGCTGGATATGGCTCTGATTTAGGGGAAGGAGGAAACATGAAACTCCAGGCGTGTTTCCCACTCAGTGTATCGATCAAAACCCTCAGAAAAGCATTTGCTGTAATATGCAATGAGAAACTCTTGGTTAAGGCTTTTTTCCAGTTAGAACTCTGATGTTCTTTACCCTTGGAAACGTAATTCTCTGGAATTTGGCAGTGGGTTGGGAAGTAAGGGCAGTGCCAGTTAGTCCTGTGGATTTGCATCTCTCGTGCTGTGTTTCAACATCGGAGCGTATCTGCAGAGGCAACGGTTTCGTAAGTCCAGTTTACAACCTTTGTCCACTCAGGGGTATTCCTTCTGCTTTTGAAGCATGGAATTGTACTTTCCACTACTTCAGTATTGAGAAGACTCTGAGCAGTCTCAAAGGTGAGAGATACAAATAATTGCCTCCAGCAAAAGCTTCATTGTGCTTTACAATAACACTCTTGCTTTGTGTGGTGGTTGAGAAGGCAGCATTGAATTTTCTTGGCATTTGTGGAATTTAATATTTTGATTTTGAAATATTAGCCACTGCGTTGAGCTTGGATTTATTTGAAGGTTTGAGAGTGCTGGTTTAATGCGACTAATTTTAACTACTTACTGTGTCTGTAAGATATATGCTCTTAAAGGCAGCTAATAAGAGACCACAGTGAGTAGGATCCAAGCAGCAAGGTTTGAAGATGCTGGTTATTCTCTTAGCCCTGATGAAGAATGTGCTCATTTGCCACATGCCTAACAGTTTGCAGCTGAACAAGGTTCACCAGAAATGCTGTGAGTGGGGCAGTGGAAATGATGTGATATTTCAAGTTTCTGATCTGTTTCCATGATTTGGTGAAGCAGCAGACGTAGGAATGTCTTGGGGGTGATAATGACCAGTATCGGTGTTTGCCAGCAAGAGTTGTCTGAAGTGGCAGTTGAACTGTGGTACTGCCATTCCTTACATCTGGTGTGGGTCATTCTGAACCCTGCTGTGTCTCCCAGAACATGTGGGAGCTGTGGTTTGTCCAGTGGAGCACGTCAGAGTAACAGCCAACAGGGTGTTGAGTTTTAAAAGCTGCCTTTGCACAGGCAATTTTTTTCCTGCAATGTTTAATAGTGCAGCCTCATTGATCAGACAGGTGGTGGGAGCTCTTGGCACTGTGCTGCTTGGAGTGGTTTTGTCACTTCTGGTTTGAGTTTAAAGCAGCTGAATTAAGATGCTAAGAAAAAAAAACCAAAAGAAAGGAAATTCACCTCCCTGGAGAGCTTGTGTTGAAGACTGAGAAGTGACTAGAGCTGCCTGTCACCGTGGTGGTGGTCAGGAAGGGTGAAGCTGGCTGGCTCTGGTGTCTCTCTGGAGCTCAGGAGATCTTGCAAATGCTGCAGTGATTCAGTGCTCATTAAACGCTTGTTGATAGTTCTGCCGATTTCTGACCTGAAACTGCAGAAGCATTTTGCATAATTTAAAAAGGAGGGAATGCTCAGCGATGTTCTTAGTGCTCACAGATAATCCAGGCATTTAGAGACAAAGGTGTGAATGAGTTTCTGAATCTTGTAAACTTTGTAAACACCAGCAGAATTTCCAGGGTGTTGAGGAATGGTGATCAGAAGTCTTTCAAGGCTTTGGAATAAACACATTGTGACTCCACTGTAAAATCAATTAATTGAGTAGATTGCAGTGCCTTTTATGATGTCCTTCTAAAAAGACAATGAAGTGCTTGCTGTAGGAGTTCAGGTTAAAAAAATTATAGTCAGAATGCAAAATAAATAGAATAAAAAATAAAGTCAGAATACAAAACCTAAATTTTACTCTGTGCAGCACATCTTTAAAGACAAATAGCTAAATGAAAACATTAAATGATGAAACTGACTGATAATCAAAGGTATTCTAGCAGCAACAGCTGAGTTCACTGAGCTTTATTTCTTCTATGAAATCCAATTCTGCAGTGTTCTCTTGCAAGGCTTGCTGCAGACTTACTTTTTAATAAATATTTATACACCACTGAAAGCAACTTGAAGTGCTTTTTTTCTGAGCTTCTGCAGTCGCAATGCTTTAAACAGTCTGATTGGTTCGGTGCAGCAGAATGAAACAATGCTTTTTGCCCAGTAGATTGGAGAGAAGGTGGCGATCTGGAGACTTCATGAGAAAGAAGCCAAGAAATGCTCAAAAGTTTGAACCGAGCCCAGAGATTGAATAGGGCATTTGTCCACAGTGTTTGTTACTCGGGTGGAAATGGCATGTGGAATGTATGAATGGGGGCAGGGAGGGGAATAGACGCACCATCCTTCTCCAGTAAAAAAAACAATTCAGTGCATTCTTAAATGGTCAGCCTGTCAGGAGTGTGTCAGGGTCTTTTCAAGGAAGCAAGGAAAACTTCTGCTCAGACCTTAAAGCAAGTGCAGTGGGGAGAGATGTTTCTGTGGCACAGTGACAGGGATGTTCCCTTCACTGAACGTTTGTCTCTGTTCAGGAGATATTGATGTGGCTTCCTGTAATAACAGACACAATTGTTTGATCTCCTGTGCGGAAATGCTGATTGGCACAGAGTTAAAATATGCCCAGTGGCTTTGAGGTTTGCCAGTGTGTTTGGACTGTTTTCTGTTTCAGGCCCTATGTTGGACTGTTCCTGCTTTTTTTACTACACTGTTTACTATACTTTTTTTACTTCCCCTGTGATGCTGGGAACATCACCTTCAGTAATGCCTGGCTCATTTTGGTTTTAGTTTCTGTTTACGCTCGCAGTGAGTGGAGTAACGGTCATCTTGAATTTTCAGAAATGCTTCGTCTGTATTTTGAGTTCGAGGTGATGTTTGAGGGCGTTGGCCCGGCACATCTTTTCAGAGTGAAGCCTGTGGGCAGTATTGTGTTAAACCCTTGACTGTGCTGAGTGCTGTTGTAGTGGCAGACCTTGGGCACACTGAGAGTTGGCTGATGCTGGAAGAGTACAAAGGCCTGTTTGGGGCCTCCTGTGTGTTTTTGGATTTGGCTTGGCTCAGGTCACTCTGCTCTTAAACTCAGAGCAGGGCACTTAAAAAATGGGCATTGTGATAATGTGTTGTGGTAAATCCCATCACGTGCTCATATGCTGTAAAGAACAGTAAAAATGCAACACTGCCTGGCACTCACCTGCTTTTATTCTCCTTCTTTAGGACTTGACTGGCATAGAGTCCATGGACCAATGTCGCCACACACTAGAGCAGCACAACTGGAACATAGAGGTACCACTGAAAATGAGATTTGTAGCAATTTCCAAGTACCCAGATTAAATGCAGCCCTCTGTGGGAGGGGGGCCCCTACCAGTAAGATTAATCTGTCCACCCCTGGATTTACCCAAGTAGCTCTTTAGAGCTGTATCTCCACACGTCTGGAGAGCTGGTTTCAGCCCAACACAGCAGAGTCATTATGGCTGTGAACAATCCCTTGACTGGCACATGGTGTGGCCTCCCGTGGAGCCTGTGTGCTCGCTGCCATGGAGAAGGCTTTCCACATGGAAAAGAGCACTGGTGGTTGCTGTTTGTCAGGAATTGTGCTTATCCAGTGCTCCGGGGCTGTGGACAAGTAATACCCACTGTCAATGTCCAAAGTATAAAAACCATAAAATGCCTGAAACCTCCCTTTGCTCTTTCTTGTGTCAAAGGCAGCTGTGCAGGACCGACTGAATGAGCAAGAGGGTGTCCCAAGTGTCTTTAATCCTCCTCCACTGCGGCCGTTGCAGGTCAATACAGCTGACCACAGGATCTACAGCTACGTTGTCTCAAGGCCACAGCCAAGGGCAAGTTATCTTACTGTGGATTTTGTCCTGCTTCTTGGCTGACTCTCTATGAACACAGAACTTGCAGGCAGGGAAAGAAATTGTTTTCTTTGCATGCTGTTATCTCCTTTCTAAATATTTTATCTTAAGAAAACAAAATGTAGAGTTATTCCTTCGGTTTCTTTTACTGCTGTGGAGGTTTTCTCTGCGGTGTGATTCACAGTATGAGGACAGGTTTTTTTGTCTTAGACTGTCTTGCTGTGGTGTAGTAAAGCCTTTTGATCCGTTGCATTGGAACAAAGGACTGTCCCCTCTATGTGGCAGTGATAATGTTTTCTTTTTAGAGCCCCCTTGAATGTGTATTATCTAGAATACAGTATCGATTACTTTCATTAATGTTTCACAAATGAATTTGCACGAGCACCTGTAAGACTTGGTGCTGTTAATATCTTTGTATAGTTTAAAAAAATAGCACAGAGCAAAAGCATTGCTGCTTGAATAGTCAGTGAGACCGGTTTTCAGACGTGCCACATAGAATTCTGAATGAACCACATTGGTCACATTTGATTTGACATGTCTGAAGCCAGGATCTATCGCTGAGGTTTTTTTCCTGTGGTTGGAGCACTGATACCCCACGCGTGCTTGAGTGCATGGTGTTGGTGGACACTTGGCCGTAGTAGGGGTGGAGACTGTTCTAATTGCTTATTTGTAATTGCAGGGCCTGTTAGGATGGGGTTACTACTTCATAATGCTTCCATTCCGATTTACCTATTACACGTTACTTGATATATTTAGGTAAGTCCTTGTTTGTGCTTACTCACTTATTGACTGCATCAGGGAACACACTGGCTCAGATTTGGCTGGATCTCTGTCACTTAGATCTTTAAGCCTCATGGCAGATTTTCCATTTGTTTGTTTAACTGGCATTTTCTGTAGCCTTGTAAAGTTCCTATGCTGTTTAGTAAGAAATAAATCTCATTATAGAGAAAAAGAGCACCTTGCAGCTCTGTAAATGAAGTGTTGAATTGGAGCACTAACTCCATGCAGCGTTACAGTCTGAGTGCCACACAAAGGGGTTGCAAAACAGTGTCCAACTGTTTGGTATTCTTGAACAAACATCAGAATTGTGTCCCATTGGGCCGGGCTGCAGGTTAACCTGCCCTAATTCCTGGATGTTACTTGGCAAAACCCAAACTGTAAACACCTCTGCTTTATTCCCTTTGTTGTCTGTTGCCTCTTCTCCCTTTACTGCCCCAAAGCACTAATTCTTCTTGTCTCCTTACAGCACTGATAGAGGGAAAAGGGAATGGTACAGGTGGTAAATAGCCAGCAATCTTGCCATCTGCACTGTTTTGGCAGTTTTCCCTGTTGGAGTACTTCTTCCCCCCATTAAAGACATTTCCAAAATTCAGTGTATCTTCTGTGCATCAGTAGAACCAAACAACACTGATATCTGCCTTGCAGTGGACCTTTTTCAGCTTCAGAGGCATGACAGTTTCATAGGACTCCTAGTGTAATGTTCACTTTCTGCAGCTCTTTGTACACTGGAATTGTTAGTTCTGGATTAGCAGAAATACAGTTTTCAAAGTTATCTGGACAAAACTGTGTGGCTTTTAAAAGCCTATCTTTGACTAAATTCCTCAAACCTCCTATTTTTGGTGTGGCTTATGCGTGATGTTTCAGAGGAAGCTGAAACTGTTTAATCACACAGAATTCGGATCCTTACTGATGCCTGGCATGAGATGATACTTGATTGGGGGCTGGTTCTGTAGCATTGGTATCAGTTTGGAGCAGGTGTCAGTTTAGGTTCAGATTATAAATGTTCAAGGGTCTCAGCTGTGACTTTTTTCCTCTTTATGAATCCCAGTGACTGACTGTGAAGAAGAAAACCTGTTCTTCAGGAAGTCAGTGAGCTGAATTTCCAGTGTCCTTTGCTTCCTTCCTAGGTTTGCTCTGCGTTTTATACGCCCTGATCCTCGTAGTCGGGTCACTGACCCAGTGGGTGACATTATTTCGTTTATTCATATGTTTGAGGAAAAATATGGGAGGACACACCCTGTCTTCTACCAGGGAACTTACAGCCAGGTCAGTGTCACGTGTTGGTGCATAGATCCTGGGGAGGTGGAGAGAGGGGATATTGCCACACGGTATCAGGGCCTCCATGGCAAAATTGCTTTTCATCTACAAGCCCAGCGTTTGTCCCCACACTCTCTTAACAGGGTAATGGAGAGCTAGTGAACAAGTGTATTGGGAAACCAGTGTCTGCCAGGCTTGATGATTTGCCAAGCCTGCAAAGTTGGAAAGCAAAGCTGCTCTGGCTGTTCCTCGACCGTCTGTGTGACTCTAGCCGACAGCTTTTCTTTGTAATCCTGCCTTTGTTTTTATAAACTGGTGTGCTGTGCCAGAGTCTGTCCTTCTGTTCACGAAATTGGGATTAACTGCCTGGGCTTGTATCACAATGCAACTTCACAACAGTGCAGGGCCTCAAAATTGAGAGGGAGCCCCTAAGAAATTATGGGAGGTGGGTGTTGCATATATCAAATCTGAGGGGGCTCCCTGTAGAAGAGGGATGTCCCCATGGACACTGCCTCTTCCACAGCTTATCTCAGCCTGGCCAAGGGAAGGCACTCCTGCAGTGCATCACAACAAACAGTTGGATCAGCACTGCCTCCCAAGTGCCTGGGAAAAAAGTGTCGAGTCCCTGTCTGCTCCACACTGCACAGTGATGGAGCTCACCGCCTCTGCAGCTCTTTTAGGCTCCTCTGTCATTCCTGGAATCCAAACTTAAATAATCCTGGAATGGTTAGGCTACCAACATGCAGTGCCAGTAAAACAGGGAGCATATTGTGTGCTTAGCCTGTGGTCTTGTTAAAAATGCTCTTGGGTGGGTGGAATCCAGACACTGTAGATGTGGAAAGGGAGGGATTTTTTTCTGTGTTGTCTGGTTTCTAGGGGGCCTGCAGCATTATTTATTACCTGTTTTAATAGAACTTTCATTTGGCGTGATCTGAAGATTATGTCCTGTACAGGTTGAGTGGAAAGCTCAGCCTTGACCCCCGCTGTGAGTCCAAGGGGTGAAGGAGTTTTTTCACTGCCAGCTGAGTCTGGCAAGCAGCTGGGGTGTCAATCCATGTCATTGCCTACCCAGTTTCACTCTGAGTTCAGTGTTCTCCAAAGCCACATCCTGAGAGGATATGAAAGAACACCATTGTAGCCCTCTTAAATAAAGGCTTATTTAGAAGGTCTGACAGGTTCATCCTCCAGTGCTGCTTCCCTAAAACCACTTTAGTGGCAGAGTAATGGCCTGGGTCACACCAGCCTTGTGAGTGCTGCTTTCCCCTTGCCCAGAGACCCTGTAACTTTACCTCCTCTGCTCTTATGCCAAGGCACTGAATGATGCCAAGCGGGAGCTGCGCTTCCTGTTGGTTTATCTTCATGGAGATGACCACCAAGACACAGATGAGTTCTGCCGGTAGGTAGGAGAGTTTCCCAAATAGCTGTCTTTGCACTTGAAATGCAGCTTCCCTCACATGGTCTCTTCTCATCCCCCAGCAATACACTGTGTGCACCTGAGGTCATCACCCTCATCAACACTAGAATGCTCTTCTGGGCTTGCTCAACCAATAAACCAGAGGGATACAGAGGTGAGTGTGTCCCTCCTGGGCTTTACCCGTCCCCTCCTGTCTCTGGAGCAAGCCAGATGCTCTTTGACAAATTTACACATGTGAAACACTCTGTCTTACTTAGTGCAAGTAGACAAGAGATTTCAGGATTGCATGGGGAAATACATGTGTTGGTTTCCTGGGATATCTCAAAAGGTGTGGATGACAGACAAATGCATTCTGACCTTCACCTCCACCGTTCTGTGTGTTTCTTGGCAGTTCTGTGCTCGTTGCTATGGGCATTCAGGCTGCTTTCAGTGCCTTGTCAGTGGGAGTTGATGGGTGTGTGCTGGGGATAAACTGAGTGCAGAAACAAGTATCCTACTAGATGTGTCCTTAACACTGGTTCCTGGGATGCCTGAGGCCGGGAAGGACTTGTTAGGTGCATTCTTTCCCTTTCTGAGACAATTATCTTAATCCACACCTGGTCTCAGTGTCTCCTCAAAAGCCCCCGCAGTGTTTGAGAGCTGTCAATACCTGGCCAGACAGCATTTTGGTAAGGTTTTTCTGCAAGTGGAGTCTTTTCCCAAAGTTCTGTTGATGCCTCCTGTGTTGTTTCCACCATCTCTGTTTCGTGGTCAGGAAATTTGTTAAATTTGGGTCAGTCTTGGCTCCATAGTTCTGCTCCCGGTTATCAGCAACTTGAGAGAACAGCTCTGTGAGGAGACAGTCTTTGACTTATTCCTGTTTCATTGCTGCAATGCTTTGGAGTCACAGCCTGGAAAGCAGAGCTGGAAGGGATCGTGGCCTTCCATCTAATCCTTGAGTTTCTCTGATTTTGTTTGGAGGGCTCCATTGATAACAATGGCTCCAAGCTGCAAGATGTACCGTGTGTGTTTTAAGGAGGGGATCAGCAGCCATATATGAAGAATAACTTAAGTCCCTAATCTGCTCCATTCCCGGCTTCAGACAGAGCCTGCCTCCAGCAAAACCAACCAAAATTTGTTCGGAAATGTTCAACATGGACACACTACCATCTCCCCCATGAGAGTTTCTTCCAGAGTCCAACCACCCCTAGTCACCTGAGCAAGTGTTTCCGTGTGCTTGTCCTGCGTTTCTCTTCCTGCAGTTTAAACCCATGGCTTTGTCCCATTTTGAATGGACATTCAGAGCCATTTACTTCCTTCCTGCTTGAGTTAAAGGGCCTTTTTTGTTTACTTCAAAGCTTGTTTTTTCCCATCAGTCTCTGCTCCAAAGCCATTTCCTCCCTTTGCTGACTTAAAGGGTTTAATTTTCAAAATGGAGCCTGAGGCCTTTTCTGCCTTGGAAGAGAGAATGTCTGGGGAAGGTGCTTTCCTTGGCCCTCAGTGATGGGAAGCGTTTGTGCTGTACCCCTTGGTGGCCCTTCTGGATGGGGCGGTGACATTTGTGCCTGTTCAGTGTCCCAGGCTCTGCGGGAGAACACGTACCCGTTCCTGGCCGTGATCATGCTCAAGGACCGCAGGATGACCGTGGTTGGGCGGCTGGAAGGCCTCATCCAGGCTGATGACCTCATCAATCAGCTGATGTTCATCATGGATGCCAACCAGACATACCTGGTGTCCGAGCGCCTGGAAAGGTAGGGCGGGACCAGAGCTCCACACAGACCTTGTTGAGGCAGGCTCTGCTCTGTCCCCTGCCTCCCTCCAGACAGTGTAGGCACACAGCTCAGCACCTCCTGCTCTGTAACACAGCCCATGGGCTCTCCTTTTCCCAGGGGGATCATCAGTCCATAAATTCAGGCCACCCTATAGCCAGGGAGCCAGATATGTTGCACACACAATCCCACCACTGAAAGCTGGGTGTGAGTACTCTGTTCTCTGCAATTGGAGCACACCCTTGGCATGCTGGAGGTTTGCAGGGAAAGCTTGGACAATAGCCAGTAGGATGCAAGTGGGAGCAAAGGCATTGCAGGCAGGAGAACTGGCGCCCACAGCCAGCTGGTGATTGCCTGCTTTCTGGTGGGGCCTCACAAGTCTCTGGTGACTCTTGGGGATGTACAGGTTGTGTGCAAAATAGGATCCCGCTTTCTGACCTTCTGTCTGTCCCTCCTCTGCCCAACACTCTGTGTAGGGACCCAGTAACATGTTCTGGTTTCTGAAATGTGCAAGGAATTACCTAAAGGAGATAAAACCAGGAAGAGTCTCAAATATGATGCAGGAATCCTGGGCACTGTTTTTGTGCTGTCTGTCAGCTCTGTCAAGCTGCAGGGGCTCAGAAGCCTTTTAAGCTCAGTTCCACCCACCCTTGGGAAGCAGTTTGTGTGTGAGGGACTGTGGGGACCTGGCTTGGCCTTTTGGGAGCTTGTGGTACCCCAAGGCATTACCTGCTTTGTGCTCCTGTGAGTTGGAGGCTGTCCCTGCACCCTCAGATCTGCTGCCCTCGGCCTGCCACCCCCTCACTTTAGGGCCTGTTAGCCCTGATCACTTCCCACTTGTGTTTGCAGGGAAGAGAGGAACCAAACCCAAGTCCTGAGGCAGCAGCAGGACGAGGCATATCTGGCATCCTTGCGCGCGGACCAGGAAAAGGAGCGCAAGAAGAAGGAGGAACGGGAGAGGAAGAAGAAGAAGGAGGAGGAAGTGCAGCAGCAAAAACTGGCAGAGGAGAGGCGGCGGCAGGTGAGAGCAGAGGGGTTGCAGGAGAGGCTGCTGTGTCTTGTGGCCTGCAGTAGGAGCTGCTTGTCTTGCTTGGGGCTTGAGCATCCTTCGAGGCTCCTGGAGCAGCTGTGCTGCAGGGACAGACCCAAAGGTCAGCTCAGCACACGGCCATTGCTCCTGCTCCCTCCTTGCCTTGCAGACGCTGCAGGAGGAGAAGGAGCGGAAGTCGGAATGCCTTCCTCCAGAACCACATCCCGACGACCCAGAGAGTGTCAAGATCATTTTCAAGCTGCCTAACGATTCCAGAGTGGAGCGGCGATTCCACTTCACACAGTCACTGACGGTGAGCTTGGGGCAGAGCTGAGGGCCCTTCAGAGCAAGGGGGTCAAAAGGCTTGCAAGTGGCTCAGCAAAGCTTTATTTCCCTTGGACTTTGCCAAATGGTGACCTTTGCCGAGAGCCTTGGCAGGCAGAGCTGCTCCTGGGTAAGGAGAGTGCTGTGGGGCCTGGTTCCACCAGCTTAGAAGAGGGGAGAAAATGGAAGAAGCTTTTTTTCCTCCTGAAAAGCTGGAAGGTGTTTCTGCCCATGGCAGGGCAGGGTGGGACTAGGTGATCTTTAAGGTCCCTTCCAACCCTTAACATTCTATAATTCCATTGCTCCCCATGAAGTAAAGGTGTGGGAAGAGCCAGAAACAGTGTCTGGACTACCAGGTGCTCTGTGCCAAGCCCAGTTTCATGTGTGCCAAGGAAATGGCTGTCTCAGGTGTACAGTGCAGTGATGGTGCAAATTTGGTAACCTTCCCCCACGAGATGCCAGGGATTGGCTCTGGCTGTGTCGCTGCTCCCCCAGCTGGCAGTTATTTCTGTGCTTCTTTCCCAGGTGATCCACGACTTCCTGTTCTCCTTGAAAGAAAGCCCCGAGAAGTTCCAGATTGAGGCCAACTTCCCTCGCCGTGTCCTGCCCTGCCTCCCTACAGAGGAGTGGCCCAACCCCCCCACACTGCAGGAGGCCGGACTCAGCCACACGGAAGTCCTCTTTGTGCAGGATCTCACGGACGATTGACACTTCTTTTTTTTGGTTTTTTGTTTGTTTTGTTGTTTCGTTTTTGTTTTTTTTTTTTTCCAGAAGACACAAAACGGAAAGAGAAATTCATATTATTATTATAATACAATATTTTTTTTAAAAGACTGCGTACAAACGAGGGATCAGAGACCACATGGCCTGTGCCAGCTGTGCTGCGTGCGTGCGCTGGCGAGAGGACGCGTGCGCACGGCCATCCCCTGCACCGGGGGGGCACGCAGGGGGGAGCTGGTGTTGCCCCCCCGCCCTCCCTGGGGAGGAACAGGAATGGCAGCTCTTGGTAATTATTGCTTTTATTGATGACAATAATAATAAAACCCCAACAACCCAACATCTCGTGAAGATTTGATACTCTGCTGCTCCTGAGAGACACAAGACCGAGCACCGGAATGTGCTGGGAGTGGGGTGGGGGGAAAGGGCTGGACAGACTCTCTTCAGCTTCCCTCTGTGTATAAATACTGTTCTTTTAATATTTCTCTTGCTTTGTAATGACCAAAGGAGACTGGGGTTGACTATAGTATTAACTTTTTGATAAAGAGCTGGTTCGATTCTTACCCGTGTGGGGTCTTGCCCAGGGTTCTTAGCCTGCGTAGTGTAATAAACTCTGCCTCTAGCATGTCTGTGCTGATGCTTTCTGCCTGTGCCCCAGGGAGAGGGGGGTCAGCTGCTCTGGGAATCGTGGCTCCCACAAGTGTGGGTGCACTCAGCTTCTGCCCTCACACTGGTGATTTTGTGCCAACGGAGCTGTTGGGTGAGACGAGGGCGTGCCCAGCACGGGGAAGGGCAGGGCTGGGGGTGCTGCTGTGCCACCTTCTGTGGCATCGGTTCTGGGCTCAGGCTGGGAGGGAGGGAGCTGACGGGGCTGGATCAGCCCTCCTGGGGCAATTGGGAGGTGGAAAAGGTGTGAGAGGTGAGTGCAAGGCTGGTCCCTGCCAGGGCTGTGGAGCAGTGCCCTCAGCTGCCCAAAGGGAGAGTGGTGGGAGCCTGTTCCTTCCCTACCTACCTCCACTCACCTGCTCCGGAGCCAAGCCCACCACAGAATGATTGGAGGGGGAAGGAATATCAAAGGACATCTCACTCCACGCCCCTGCCGTAGGCAGGGACACAGGAGCACAGGGATCGCCTCTTCCCTGGCCCAGCACGGGAATGCTGGAGGGTTGGGGTGGAGCAGAGGTGGAAGGTGTCCCAGTGCTGTGGCTGGAGCCCCCCAGGGAGCTGTGCTGTCCCAGGATAGCAGCCAGGAGCCCCTCCCATCTCTGTGCGAGCTGTGAGGGGTCTCTAGGCGGGAAGGAGCGGGGTGTGGTGCCGCTCAAACCCAGATCCCGCAGGGGCAGAGCATCCAACCAGGCCCTGCTCCCACCCTCGGGCTCTCCTGGGCTCTCCTCCAAGCCTCTCTCCAGGGCCCTTCCAGCTGCTGCAGCTCCCTCCCAGCCCTGACCCCCACACTTCCCCTCAAGCCCCCATGGAGACAAGAGCTGGGCCCAGCGTGTTGGTATACATCATACATTTATTAGTGAATATCCCTCTCAAAATCAGCCACAACATTAAAAAAAATAATGATTGCACTACTTGGTCAAGCAGAACTAGCAACTTTCATTTTAAAAAAAGTACAAATCTGTTAAAAATTTCAATCAGTATAATACACATATATATAATACAACATACTAGTTATGTTAAATGCTACAAAACCAATATGATTCCAATGGAATGGAAAAAAACAAACACTTTTAGAGCTTTAAGAACCTTTTTTTTCTA
>VWZT01001757.1:349399-364976 GCA_013397055.1 Pachycephala philippinensis
CCCCCCGCGCCGCGCCGATGGGCGCGCCCGCCGCCTCCTGCCGTAATGAGCCCAAGAGAGGCGCCGCCCAACCGCACGGCGGAGTTCTTCGGCCGTAATGCTCCGAGTGGCAGCGCAGTCAACACCACCCTGGGCTGAGTTGGGGACAATCACAGGAATCGCAGGAATCACTTAGGATGGAAAACATCTCTGAGATCATGCAGCCCAACCTGTGACCCAACACCACCATGTCAGCTACAGCATGGCACTGAGTGCCACATCCGGTCTTTCCTTAAACACCTCCAGGGGCGGTGACTCCAGCACGTCCCTGGGCAGCCCATTCCAATGCCTGACAAACCTTTCCCTGAAGAAATTCTTCCTGACGTTCAACCTAAACCTTCGCTGGTTGCCAGGGTGAAGAGGTCGACTCCCACCTGGCTACAGCCTCCTTTCAGGAAGTTGTGGATGTCTCGGGACAGCCCTGGGAGGTGTGGAAGTGCCCCAGGACAGCCAGGGGCAGAAGGGTGTCCAGTACCAGGACACCCCCAGGAGTCTCGGGGGAAGCATCCTGGGACAGCCTCGGGGGACTCCAGGGGTAACCCGAGGCAGCTCATGGGATGTCTGTGAGGATGCCCTGGAGCAGCCTTTGCAGGAGCTGGGGTGATCCTGGACCAGCTCTGGAGAGGTTCACTAAGGGGTGGTCACAGTCTGTCTGTCCCCTGTAGCCCCTTCTCTGGTGTAGGATGAGATGGGAATCTCAGAGCAGGCTGAGTGTCTGGGGACACTCCAGAGTTTCTCCAGTATCCAGGCCCTGTGGGTTCCCCAGGGAACAGGGCCACGGATGCGGGGGTCCAACAGGCTGGCCATGCCCCCCCCACCACCACCTCCCAGCCCCTTTCTGCCTGAGCAGAGCTGGACAATCCAGCCTTGTCCCCAGCGGGTCTGAAGTAGGTCAGGGAGGCTGGGCCAAGCCCCTGGGGAGGGGAGTGAGTGGCAGGGGGTGCAGAGGGCCCCAGGCACCCGCCCCAGTGGCCACACCACAAGGTTAGTGCCCACCCCCTGTCCTGGTGGGACCCCAGTGTCCCCAGCCCAGGGGATGCAGGGCATTTCCCTAACCCCTCTTTGGTCTCCTGGGGTGGTTTGGGATCCCTCTGCATCCCTTTTTTTCCTCCGCACCCCTTCTGGGAGCGGGGGTCCCATGGGAGCAGGTTGGGGTGGCTGAATCCTGAGGGACAGCACCCGTTATAGAGACCTGGGGACCTGGTTTTGGGAAGTGAGCCTGGAGCTGAGCTGGGCGGGAGCTGTGGGATGAGCACAAGGAATAAGGAAGATGGGAGAGGGATTTCTCACCCCTTAATTGCAGTTAATGATTGATGAACGTGTTTACTGCAGGAGGCAAAGGTCTGGCAGTGTCAAGATGCGAGTGCAGAGGCAGCATCCCCAGGGACACAGCCACAGGTAAGGGATGTCGGCCCCGATGTCGGCCCCTATCCCGGCCCCCACGGGCACCTTGCTCCTTGTGGGGGGAGGTGGGGGTGTCTGTCAGCCGTGGAGCTGCCCCCAGGCCCTGGCACAAGGAGGGAGACACCGTGGTCGTGCCATGGACTGCTCTTGGACTCCAAGAACTGCTTGGGGAGGCCCTGTTGGGCACAAGCAGTGGAGCCTCCAGCCATGCCCAGGACAGGCTCCCGGGGTCCCCCAAGCACACCCACAGTGTCCTCTACCTGGAGGTCAGCCCTGTTCTCCCATGCCGTGTCCCCAGGGAGCCCATGCCCGGGGTGTGGTGTGGGGCCTGGCCTTTGCTCACCAGCCCAGCTCAGCAGAGGGGACTGTCCCCACCAGCACCTCTCCTGCCACAGTGGCTGCTCCCCGGGAGGGATTTGAGGGGCAACCTCAGTCTCTCAGGTGCTTGTTCCCTGCTGTGTGCTCACAGGCACCCTGGCAGGATGGCATGGCGCTCACTGGTGCTGCTCCCCTTCCTCCTGGCAACAGGTAAGGACTCTTCTTGGCATCTGGCATGGGTGGGCGGGAGGTGTTGGAGCTGTTTTCAACCCCCAGTACTCTTTCTCAATTCCCTGGGGGAAGCTGTGACCCCAGAAGAGCTGCCTACCCCACTGGAGAGGCAGGGCAGGGCAGGGTTGGACACTGGGGAGAGCGTGGGGGCTGCAGCTGCAAGAGAATCGCTGTCTGGAGGTGTGGGATGAGCACAAGGACCTGAGGGCTGCCTCCCTTGGAGACCCAACCCATGGCTGGGAGCTGGGGCTGGAGCTGAGGAGGTGCTGCCAGATGTGGGTCTGCCAGCAGAGCCCGGCACAGTGATGGTGCTCAGCTCCTCTTCCTTCTAGTTTCAGGCAACACAGTCCCCGCCTTCAACATGACCATCTTCTATGTGCCTGAGGACCTGGAGCTGGGTGAGTAGGGTGGACTCGAGAAGGGCCTGGGGTGTCAGAGGAGTGATTGGGGGGTTCTCAGGCAGGGGCTCACACTGCCTGTGCCCCCAGGCCAGTTTGCTTTCCAGCTGAAGGCTTATGACCTAGACAACGACCCTCTCACCTACCAAATTGGAGGGACAGATGCCTTCTACTTTTCTGTCAACTCCACATCGGGCAACGTGACACTGAGGAACTCCCTGGACCGTGAGGTGTGGACAGAGGATGGGGGCAGATGTCCCTGCCTGAGTGGGAGTCTGGGGGTATGGGGGTGGAGGGCAGAGCCTGTGGGTCACTCCCTGGTCCCAAAACCCAGCTCCTGGAGGGAGAGGAGGTTGGGAGGAGCATCCTACACAGAGGTTGGGGCCCAGCCATCCAAGGATTGAGCTCCACCTTGGCCCTGACCAAGTCCTGCCTTGTGTCCCCTCAGCTCCAGGCCAGGCTCACCATCATCGCCAGAGTGTCTGATGGTGTAAATGATGGGGTGAGTGCCGGGGCAAGGGCTGGGTGGCTGCGGTGGGAAGGGTCCCAGCCAGAGCCACGGACAGGGCTCAGTGGGAAGGCAATTGGAAGTGGGTGGGTGATGCTGGCCAGCTGGCCAGGGTGGGCATGGGGTGCCAGAACTGCACTCAGCTCTGCTGGCCACCATCTCCCACACCTATCCTGTGCCCTCTCTGACACCTGGTAGGTCTCCCAAAAAATGATCATCATCGTGGAGGACCGTAATGACAACGCCCCGGTCTTCCAGTACCTGCCATATAACGCCGTCATCCCCGAGGTACCTTCCTGGGACCTCCCAGCCCCCACGGGCAGCAGGGCAGGGGTGCCGGGTGGCTCCTGTGCCATGGGTGTGCCAGCAGTGGGACAGCAACGGGCTGGGAACTGTGTGACCCCACACCTGGGTGTGTGGTGACAGTGTGTCTGGGCGTGAGGTCATCGAGGGTGCAGCCAGCACCTGGGAGCGCTCTGTGCCAGGGCAATTCCCGACGGGAACCTCTGTGTCACCCTGAGGCGCTGGAATGTGACTGGGACTCTGCCCTTGCAATGAGTTTCTGTTCAGGGTGTGCCCAAGCTAGCGCTCAGCCCAGGACAGGGTGACACTGGATCAAGGTGTAGATGGGGTGTGGGGCTGAGTCTGACCCCCATCCAGCAACTCCAGGGCTGGGGTGCAGCCAAGGAGCCCCAGGGAGGGCAACAAGGGGATCCAGCCTCTGCCCGGCCTGAGCAAGGGCAGCAGCTCATCCCTGTGTGTCCCATGGCACTGGGCAGTGCCTGCAGAATATCCCAGGGCAGGGCTGGAAGGGTCTGGGCCCAGCATCACCCCCCTTCTCTGCCACCACCACCCCCCTGTGTGCCCAGAACACGAATCTGCACAGCATCATCTACACCGTGTTTGCCAACGACAGTGACACAGGGAACGCCTCCAAAGTCAGCTACGGCATCGAGGAGGTGAGCACAGAGCATTGTGGAATGGGCCATACCATACCCAAACCCCACCCCTGGGCCACCCCTGTGGGGCTGAGGTGCTGGGGGACACGGCCAAGGCAGCCCCATGTCTCTGGGGGAGCAGGGAGGTTTTGGGTCAGGACCCAGCGGGCAATGGGTGCAAGGTGCTGAACAGCTGCAGGCCGGGGATGAGCCAGGTTGTGGGGGGTCCCCATGGGCCAAGCCTGGCAGAAGGATGGGGATTGAGCCCCCATCTCTGCTGGGACACCTCCGCTCCCTGCCTTGGTGACACAGGCTGCTGTCCCCTGCTCAGGTAATCCCAGACAACGCAAAGAATCACCAGCTCTTCTACATCCTGCCCAATGGGAGTGTGGTGCTCAATGGCTCGCTGGACTATGCCACCAACACATTCTACCAGATCAAGATCCTCGCCCAGGTGGGGACCAGCCGGGCTGGGGGTGCAGGGCTGCCAGGTAAGGGGGCTGTGGGACTGACAGGTGCTTTGCTCCTCAGGACAGCGGGGGATTGCTGCACAACGCTTGGGTCGTCCAGAAGAGCTTTAACTACCTGTCCCTGACCATTAAAGACGTGCCCAACCTGGACCCACGGTTCCTCAATGAGCCCTACTCGGGCTCTGTGCCTGAGAACTGTGACCTGGTCAGGAGCCTGCTTGCCCCAGTGTCATGTCCCTGCCCCTGGCCCTCCCTGGGGGCTCTGACGCCCTGAAGTGTCTGGGCCATGGGGCAGACACTCAGCCTGTGGGCAGTACCATCCATCGTAGGTCCTGCCCTGATGGCCATGTCCCCACAGGGCACCACTGTGCTGACTGTCACCGCCATGGACCGAGACACAGGGGTGAACGATGAAATCTTCTACACCATCACCAGTGAGTGATGGGGCAGAATGGGACAGGCAGGGGATGGCACGGTGGGATGAGCAGAAGGGGTGGCCAGGCAGCAAGGGGGACCCTGGGCACCAAGGGGTTCTGGGCACCTAGGCTCTGCCAGCCTGACCTGCTGGCAGAGAGAGGGCCAGGCCCGCCTTTCCCGGTGGCTGCCACTGGTTCCCGCTGTCCCCTTGTCCTAGATGCCAGTGTTCCTTTTGTTATCAATGTCACAACGGGCACCATCACTGTGAGTGAGCCCCTGGACCGTGAGCAGCTGCCAAGCGAGGAAGTGCTGCTGGAAGTCACGGTGAGTAGGAGGTAGCAATGGGAACCCCATCCTCTTCCTCTCCCTGGGCCCCTCCAACCTGCTCTCTCCTCCTTCCCAGGCACGTGAGAAGAACCTGGATATCCACGGCAAGGTGGCCGAGACCAGCACCCTGGTAACAGTCTTGGTGACTGATGTCAATGACAACAAGCCCCAGTTCTACAACTGCTCCCTGTCCAGCTGCAACTTCTCTGCCAGTGCCCAGAACAACTTCATGGGCAACATCATAGAGCACTCCTCCTCCAGACTGCCTGTGTCCAACCTCAACATCATTGCTCACGACCCAGATAAGGTAGGAGCCTGTCCATGGGGCTGGGCTGTGGTGCAGGTGTCTGTCCTGGCTGCACCACTCACCCTCACTCTTGTCCCTCCCTGGCAGGGCATCAACAGCAGTTTTGAGCTGAGCCTGCAGGGTCCGAATGCCGCCGCCTTCTCAGTGTTCCCCACAACTATTGTGGGCTCAGGGGAAGTCCAGATCCTGGTGCAAGACTCATCCTTAGTGGACTACGAGATAAGCCATGTCATGGTGGTGCAGGTGGGACTTGTAGGGCTGGCCTGCTCTGTGGGGGCAGCTCCTGCTCCCTGCATGCATTAGGGCACACTGGAGACACGGCCCTTCTCTTTTCAGGAGCCAAAGCAGAACAGGGCTCTGCCCTGGCAGCTTGTTTGGTGCAGGGAAGCTGGGCTGGAGTGTGGCAGGTCTCTCTAATGTTTGGAGACCCATGTGAAACACAGTCCCTTCTCAATCCTGCAGATCATTGCTAATGACACGGGGAACCCCACAGACTGCTGCTCCACGGCCACCGTGACCATCGACCTCATTGACACCAATGACCACATCCCTGAGTTCCCGCAGAGCACCTACAACCTGAGTGTGGTGGAGAACAGCCCTGATGGCACCATCATCTCCCCAAACATCACGGTCAGGCACTGAGCAGGGAGTGGGCATGGCTTACATCCCCAAGCATGGCACTGGGCACACCTGGCAGTTCTAGTACAGCTTGTGCTGAGGGCACTGATCTCTTCATGCACACAGGAAAGAGTCAGGGCCAGTGGGTACTCAAGGGTGGGACCCCTTGCCTATCAGGGCCACATTTTTGGGGTGCTCATTGCCAGCAGCCACTCCCCCAGACTCATCACTGCTCTGGGGACTGAAACAGATTGACCAGATGCTTCCTTCTGTCTTTTAGGCCTATGATCCAGACAGCGGTGTCCTGGGCCAGATCACCTACCAGCTGCTTCCAGAGAGCATGTACGTAAGGGCAGAGCCAGCCACAACCAGGGCATCGTCCTGGAGAGGGGACTCCAGGCCTGAGCCCCAGTGATGGTTCTGTGTATGCCACAGCCGTAAAATCTTCGCCGTGAACGCCACAACCGGGGCGCTGCTGGTGCACAACGGGAGCTTGCTGGACCGGGAGACTCGCTCCATCTACTACGCCAACCTCCAGGCCAAGGATGGGGGTGACCTGGTGGGCACTACAGTGCTGGAGATCACCGTGCTGGATGCCAATGACATGCCACCCGTCTTCATTGGCTCCTACTTCATCTCGGTGGAAGAGGGGCAGAACGTTAGTACGAAGATCCAGGTGTGTACCAACAGAGGTGGAGGGGTTGACAGGGCTGTCAGAGAGGAGGGACTGTCCCCAAGGTGCCTGACTGCCCTGTTCCAAACGCTGACCTTTTCAGGCCATCGATAACGACGAGCCCGACAGCCCCAACAGCAAATTGGGCTTCAAGATCTTGCCAGGACCGTTCATCAACAACTTTACCATCAATGCAGACACAAATGAGATGCACAGCACAGAGCCGCTGGACCGCGAGGCCTTGGAAGATGAGCGTGGACAGATGGTGGTGGAGGTGATGGCGTATGACCACGGCGAGCCACAGCTGAACACCACGGAGAAGGTCACCATCACCGTGGGGGTGAGCCCTGGGCACAAGCAGGGACGTGCTGGGGCAGGCTCGGGCTTGGAACTGGGGTGGATGGACAGGGCGGGGATGTGGAATCCCTAGCTGTGGCAGAGGTGCTGTGTCTCCA
Organism: Pachycephala philippinensis; assembly: GCA_013397055.1. Taxonomy (NCBI): domain Eukaryota; kingdom Metazoa; phylum Chordata; class Aves; order Passeriformes; genus Pachycephala; species Pachycephala philippinensis. Next base: position 356,503 of record VWZT01001757.1, read on the forward strand.
GGCTTTCTGTGGGGGCAGAGTGAATAGTTGATGCAGGGAGGCAGGAGAGGGCTTGTGTAGCTCCTGCCTGTGGGCAGGCAGGTGCCCACACTCCTGTCCCCAGCCGGCTGTGGGGAATCCTGTTTCCTGGAAGGGCTACAGCCATGGGCTTTGTCTCCTGCAGGACCTGAATGACAACATTCCCATGTTCCTCAACCAGTCCTATGAGTTCTCAGTCTTTGAAGACTCTCCAGGTAGAAGCTGCATGGCCAGGCTTGTGGGACCAGCGGTGGCCCTGAGTCAGTGCCCGCTGCCCACTGGGTGTCTGTCTCCACCTGCAGGGTCCTTTGTGGGCGAGGTGAACGCCACAGATGCCGACCGGACAGAGATCAATTCCCGCATTTCGTTCCGACTTGAAAGGGGCAGTGGCTCCAGCAACTTCTTGATCCGCTCATCCCGCCTGGGGCCAGGGAACTACAGCGGGCAGCTGTCCGTAGACCCTGACATGTCCCTGGACTATGACAGCCTGCAGCAGAAGTTCTTCACCTTGACAGTGCTGGCAGAGAACACGGCCGCAGACAACACAGGGGACAAGGCCAACGTCTCAGTGATGGTCCACATCCTAGACGTCAATGACGAGCCCCCCACCATCCTGCCAGACTCACTGCAGGACGTGTCGGTGGCTGAGAACGGGATGCAGCAGGGTCTGATCCACACGCTGGATGCCTTCGACCCTGACACCAACCACTCGCTGGTCTTCGAGGAGCTGGGGGTCACCTGCTTCAAGGGGGACAGCAGTGCTGAGGACGTGTGCAGGGACTGGTTCCTGCTGGCACCCAACGGCTCGGTGCTGGTGAACAGCTCGGACATAGACTACGAGGTGTGCGACAGGGTCCTGCTGACGCTGCGGGCTGAGGACCTGTACACTGAGAAGGGCAACCGCTACAGCCAGAATGGTATGACCCCCACTGCCCGCTCCTTCCACCTCCCCTGGGCACGGCAGCTGCTGGCTCCTGCCTCTCCCACCTCCCACGAGAAGCTGTGGGCAGCAGGGCGGGAGCTGGGTGGTTTGGTTATGGAGGGAGGGGTACCCAGCTCTTTTGACCAGAGCCTGCTGGGAGGACAGGGCTCCCACAGGAAGCAGAGGATGGTGCTCCAGGGCTGCTCTGTTGGTGATCGGAGCTCTGCTTTCGGGACATTTGCAGAAACCCTGAGGATCATCATTATTGATGTGAATGACAACCCACCGGTCTTCGAGGCCATCTCAGAGACTTTTGGTGAGCAGCTGGGGTTGGCACATCACGTGGGCTCCTTGCTGCACCCACACGTGCCCTGCCACATTCACCAGCAGCGAGGATCTTCCCCGAGCTCGGGGCAGGGCTGTGAGCAGTGGCGGGGCCAGGCTGGGGTTGGGTTACTCAGTGCTTTCCATGAAGGCTGTGGGGCCAAGAGCAGCAGGGGGTGCTTGGAACCCTGGGGCTGTGTGGGCATGGGGTCTGCAGCAAGTGTGGCTGCTCACCAGCATGACTGCACCATCCATCTGTCTGTCCCTTGCAGTGGGTGTCCCCGAAATCGCCCCTGTGGACCTGCAAGTGGCTACTGTGAAGGTGAGGAGCTGCCAGCCTTTATCTGTCATTCCTTGGAGCCTCGTTCACCTGTCCCCACCATGGGCAGGCAGGGGCCATTCCCACTCGTGCTCCTGCCACGCTCTGTCCCTGCAGGCCACAGATGCTGACACAGGGCTGGGGGGAGTCATCACGTTCTCCATCGTCAGTGTGGAGCTTGTGGAGGACAACGGCGTCAGTCGGCCCTTTGGCAGCATCTTCAAGGTGTCGCCAACGATCGACAAGGGCACCTACATCGGGCGTATCCAGTGAGGCCATGGGTCTGGGCCAGGGTGGGGGGATGCAGCTCGGCTCCTGCCTGCTGCAGGGCCAGCATGGGCTGGAAAGGGGACAAAACCTTTCTGGAGTCCTGCCTGGACATGGAGGTAGGATGGAGCTTGAGGGATGGCAGTGCCATCCTGGGGACATCCTGTGCAGCCCAGTGGGATCGCTGATGTCCCTGTCCTCTCAGGGTGGCCAGCAACCTTGATGAATCACTGAAGGGGCAGTACAAGGTGACGGTGGAGGCTCAGGATAGTGAGGAACCGGTGCACAGAGCACAGACTGTGCTGAGTGTGAGTGTCACCCCTATCCCCCACCCCAGGCTGCCACACACCCAGCGCAGCCCCACTCACCCCTGCTCCCCACACGCAGATCTTCACGGTGGATCAGAGTTACCGCGTCAGGCTCCAGTTCGTGACAACAGTGGAAGAAGTCCAGAGTAACTCCGAAAGTATTAAATTGTAAGGGGTGCTGGGCCGGGGTTGGTGTGCACAGCTGGACCCACCAGCTGTGTCTCACAGCTTCACAGACTGTGAACGGGGTGGGCCAGGCAGGTCCCTATCAGAGGAGGGGGCTTCAGGGTGTCCATCTGCTTCCTGTGCCTGTGAGCAGAACAGAGCTTCCCCCATCTCTCTTGTTCCTAGGGCCCTGACCACCGTGACCAAGGCAGCAGTCTACGTGGTGGCCATCCGAAGCATGGAGGACACCCGTGACACCCAGTGAGTGGTGGTGGGGAAGGGGACATGGTGGTGGCATCAAGGGTGTCACCCTGGCGCAGGGCACCATGCCCTGCACCCCAGCACCACACTCCCCCCATCTCTCTGATTCTGCAGGGTGGATGCCAAGGCAGTGATGGAGGCCTACTTCGTGTACAGCAATGGCACTGCCCTGGACGTCAATGAGGTCCTGAGCATGTGAGTGCTGGGGCTGTGCACGGGCACTGCCACGTGCTGGAAGCAGCCCAGCTGCTCACACCTCCGCTTTCCTTGGCAGACTCATACAGTCCGACCCGCTGGAATTGGCTGAGCTGGTGAAACTGGGCCTGGCTGTCATTGTGAGTGGGGCCAGGCAAGGGGCACGGGGAGAGGGCAACAACCCCGTTGGGGCTGGCTGGGGGGTTCCGGTGGCTGGAACTGTGCCCTCACCCCTGCTCTGTGCCAGGGCCCCGGGGAGGCGACAAAGCCCACCAAGGAGGTGGAGCTGATTGGCATCATCGCAGGATTGGCAGCATTCCTGCTCATCTTCATCCTCGTCATGACCCTGGTTTTGGTACTCACCACCAGGAGGTACCGCACTGCCTGCACCCCATCCTACTGCCCCCCACCACCCCCATCCTCACCAGCACCCCCAGACCCATCCCTATCCTCCAACCTGCTCCTGCCCACCCCATCCCACNCCCACAGCCCACCCCCCCCCTGCCCCTCTCACCCACCCCATCCCTGGGCTTTGCAGCTACAAGAGGAAGCTGAGTGCGATGAAGGCTCTGAAGGTGGCCACAACGTTCAACCCTGCCACAGCACAGCAGGGAGCTGGCATCCCCGGGACCAACCAGTACAATGCTGAGGGGTGAGTGGGGGGCTCCCTGCAGCAGGTGGGGAGAGACCAGGCACGTCCCCACATCCAGGGGCTGCAGCACCCCAAGGGGCAGTACTCACCTGCCACCCATCCCTGGCCAGGGCCAACCCCATGCTGAACCGCCCGCTCGATCCCTCCCACGACCTGGGCTTCCACGAGGACTCCATCTCTGTGACCAGGTGAGTTCTGTGGGAAGGTCCCAAAGGCCATAGGCTGTCACCCTATACCTCACCTCTCCAGTGCCTGGGTCCTCTTCTACCTCCCACCCTCCACTCTCCACAGCATGAATTCCCTGGATGAAAATACAGTAAATGCACCAGCGGATGACAGCTTTGAGGTCGAGGTAAGTGTGCAAAGAGCTGCCAGTGGGAGTCCTGACAGAGCACCCTGCATCCTCTTCTCTCTGCTGTAGTCCCCAGGGCCTCAAGGACCCCTTGTGTCCCTTACTCTGCACCCCTCAACAGCCCTCAGCTCCTGGGAAGGACGGGTATCCCTGTCCTACATCTCTGTCCCCATCCCTTCTGATCACACTCTCCTCCTGCAGCAGGTCAAAATGCGGCCAACAGACCCCTCTGACAAGGAGGTGCTGGTGGCTGCCCTGAACCTGAAGGAGCCCACCAAAACAGCGTACCTCAACACCACCTTCACCACCACGGACTTGTGAGCGGGCTCACGGGGTGCAGCGGGGCCGGAGCGGGACTTGGGCAGCTGCTTTGGTGGTGATATGTTCAGTGTCTGGCAATAAAACTGTTCCACGGGGGTCACGGTGTCCTGTGGCTATCAGCCCATTTGCCTGGGGGCTCAGTCAGCTTGGAGTCATCTCTCCCAGCATGAAGTGCTGGTTTTGGGCCAGCTGGTGCCAGAGGAGAGGTGTCACTGTGGGGCTCAGCCTGGCTTCTTGTCCCCAGGACCCTCTCTGCCCAGGGGGAGGGAGGTGCAGGCAGCCCGGTGCAGAGGTTTGTGCAAGGTTTTATTACCCAACATCCACACTGACAGATTGGTCCTCCCGCCCCTTCCTCCCCCCACCCCTCCCCACAAAAGAAATGAAGAGGAAAAAAAGAAGAAAACAGGTGATGAAGCTGTAGCGCTGGTGTGCCACAGCTTGGCAGTGCGGGGCTGGAGGTGAGCACAGCCTGGGGCAGGGTGGCAGGGGGATGCCCCAGGGCTCCTGGTCTTCCTGGCACGGCCGTGGCACCGCTCCCACAGCCCAAGGCACTGAGCAGAGCCAGGTCCCGGCGAGTGCCGCGGCACAGAGTGGGCACTTGCCACAGCCCTGGCTGCCAGTTGGCACTTCAGCAAGCCCTTTGCAGCCCCACAGGGACGAAACAAGCCCAGGATGTACAGTGTGGGTTTAGGTGGGCAAGACTTTACCCTTAACGAGGGAAAGCGGCTGCAGTGGTGACTCCGGCATCTCGAGCTCTCCTGCACTTGTGCCCAGAGGGGATGGTGCAGCTCCCCAAGCACCCCTCATTCGCAGCCTCCTGCCCATCAGATGCTGGACACAGGCCTGGGCCCCCCTTGCTGTGGCACTGTGGGGCTGGTCCTGTGTATGGGGCCAGGCTGGAGGGGCCAAGATCCACATCTGGGCAGGACATTGAGGTGCTGCCAGCCACAGGGATGTTGGCCAACTACAGGGACGTTCAACCCCCTGCAGACTGACCCTTCACTCCCAATGCTCTTCAGCCTAGCAGAGCACAGGCAACGTAGGAACAGTGTTTGAAAAGATGGTCTCAGCCCCACAGGCCACCGCGGAGGAGGTGGCTCCAGGCAGGACGCTCATGGCTGAAAGTGTCTCTTAAAAAGCTCCAAAAATGCAAACACAGTTCAATAAAAGCTCCCCTCCCCCCCACCCTGTAAAACCCCAGCTGTAAAAAGTGGCAGCGTTTTGCAGTCGTCGCGTCCCCAGCTGCCGTCGGAGGAGAGCAGCCAGCGGGGCCAGCGGGGCCAGCAGGACACGTGCCCATGTCCCCAGCACACGGGGCCTTTCTGGCACCACTGGGGCAGCTGGACAGGCCTGGAAGCAGGGCAGGCTTCATGTCCACCACCAGCCGTGGAGAGGATGTGCTGCTTCCAGGCAGATCGAGCTGGGGGCCATGGTGACAGGGACGAGCAGCTCTCCATCACACACGTGGCTGGCCCCTGTCTCTCCCATTTGAGATGTGTCCTGGTGCCCTGTGTGGCCACATCCTCCCAGCTCCTGGGCACCCACAACACGGCAGTGGGGCAGAGAGGACAGGGCTGTTGGGGGACTGGTGCCTGCCGTGGGCAGCCGTGGGGACCCACGCATGCACGGCCACGAGCTTGTTGGAGTGTGGCCAAGCCCGGGGCAGGTAAAGCAACGGCAGGGCGATGCACCAGTGTCTCTCCAGCATGGGAAGTGATGCTGCTGCAGAGCTCAGGGCAGCCAGCAGCACCCACCCTGAGCCATCTTCAGCCCTGTGCCATGGGCAGGAGACGCACAGGAGCAGCTGCCTCCGTCTGGAAGGAGCCACGTGCTTCCTCGTGCTGAAAAAAGCCACCAAGCACAGAGACAGGCCACCAGTCTCACGTCCCAGGGCACCTCCATGGGGCTACACTCATGGGAGAACCCCAGGCTGACAGGGAGGACCCCAGAAAAGGAGACACCTTGTCCCAGTGTGCAGTGCTCCATCACCACCGCAGCCCTGCACACTGGCACCGGGTGTCTCAGGACGCCGGGGCAGGGACCCATCCCCACCTTCTCTGAGAAGCCCCGAGGCACCCCCGCCCTGCCAGCACGGGCAGCGACTCACTCCATGGCAGGGCCGGCGCGGGAGCAGCACCGGGGCCGCCGGACGTTCTGCAGCAGAGCACGGAAGACACTGGGCTGCCTCTTGGCCTCGCCTTTGCGGGGCCCTCCCTTGACAGAGCCGGTGCGGGTGCTCTGCGGGGTCACCACCACCTGCTTCCCGTGTTCCTCAATCTGCTTCTCCAGGTGCTTTTGGATGGCCATGCCCAGGACCTCCACCTCCATGGAGGCCCCATACACCTCCCACGTCATCCCCTTCTCATCCCAGCTCACCTCCCGGATGGGCTCCGGAGGCTCCTCCTCCACCACCTCCGGCACCGTCCCCTTCACCTGCACCTCAGGATACGAGGTCTGCGGGGACTTGGCCACTGGTGTCATCGGCCCAGTGGCCACTGAGCGGGTCTCCACAGGCATGGACACCTGCATCTCCGCGTCCTTCTTGGACGGCTCCAGGCGTGGGGCTGCAGAGGCCGTCTCTCTCTTGGGGAAGGTGAAGGCAGCAGCCCCGCACGGGGGGCTCATGGGGCTTAAGGCCACCGACACCAGGGACACACGGCTGTCCACTTGCGTCCCCATGTCTTGTGTCCCAGCGTCCTGGGGTGGGGTCACTTCAAAGGAGTAGGATTCACAGAGCTGCTTGGCTGTTTGGGGCTGCTGGCTGCTCCCAGCATCCACATCCCGGGCTGAGCTCCCCTCGGCTTTACCCTGGCCCAGAGCGGTGGAGCTCGGTGCTGCCTCACTTCGACCCCCAATCCCTGCAGTGCTGGTGCTGGGGGGGTCTGCAGTGCCTCCCTGGGGGTTCTTGAGAGCCTCACTGCTCTTTGTCTGGGGAGCAGCACCCAGGGATGTCCCTTTGCCGTCCTGGGGCTTCTCCTGGCTTGGAAGCTCAGCAGTCCCGGTGCCTGCAGTGGGCTCCACGAACGCCACATGTTTGGCAAGAGCTGACGTGCTCCCCATGTCCTTGCTGGTTGCCTGGAGGCAGGGGTCAGGCACGGGTGAAGTGGGGGCTGTGTCCTCCTTCTGGGTGTTGGGGACCCCCATCCCTGTGGGACCACACGCAGGAGCAGCACCACTTGGTCCCCCACAGCTCCCTGTTGCTCCTGCCACACTCTGCTCTGTGCTGGTGTCCTGGAGAAGTGTGCCAGGAGCTGGTCCTGCTGGTGATGGCACCTTCTTCTCTGCCGTCGAGCTGGCCTTGGTGCCCTGGGACTCTGGCTCAGCCACACAGCAGGTCCTCATGGCACGGGCTCCCGCAGCACAGCCGGAGCCGGGCAGGCACTCACCTGCCACTGGGCAGCCAGGGGAGCGTGCACTGGGCTCACAGGCGTCCTCGGCCCCGGCCTGGCGGCTCAGCACCTGCAGCCCCTCGGGCTCCTTAGCGCTGCCCATGCCCAGGGAAGGCTTCTCCCATGCTAGTCCCACCACGGGTCTGCAAGAGAGAGGATGGGGCAGTGAGGAGTGAGCAGCACGTGGACCCCCAGTACACCTCAGCTGCCGACTGTTTTTCTCCATGCCACCCTTGACAACAGGTTGGGGGGCCACCTGGAGCACTCGCTGTCCCTGGCACAGACTGTATGGTGGCACACGGTGCCCAGGCACATGGGAAGGGAGGAACAGTGTCGGCTGCCTACCGTAAAAGTCAGCCTTCTCCTGGCGCGGCAGGACCGGGAGCGGGATCCAGGTGCTGCTGTGGCTGGTGGAGCCGACGATGCAGTGCAGGAACCCCTGCGGAGAGAGTTTTAGCTGGAGAATGGTCCTGGGCACCAGGCTGAGAGCCAGGGGGCTCGGCAGCCCCCTCCTGTAAGCAGGAAGCTGGGCGCAGTGAGGGGTAAGGGCAAGCTGGGCCTGGGGTCTAAGGGGGGCTGCAGAGAAGGGCAGGAGCACAGGGCAGCCCAAGCCCTTCCCTCTCCACATGAGGGGAACACGGTCCAGCGTCACCCAACTGTCTCCAAACCCCTCCCAGCCCCACGGGGCAGAAGCAGGGCGGGAAGCCCCAAACTTTCCGGGAGCCCTCCACCTCTGCCAATAACAGGGAGTCCCTGCAGAGGTGGGAGCACATCCTCCCGGCAGGCGTGGGGCACTCCATGCCTCCGGACACGGCCAGCCGTGGGTCCCGAAAAGGGCAGAGCCGAGCGGACACAGCCGGCGCAGAGAGAGTCCCCCCAAGAGAGGCGACAGGAGCGGGGACCAGGCGGTCACCGACGTCCCCCAGCAGCGCCGGGCCCGGAGGCGGTGATCCTCGCCCGGTCTGTAGGCTCCCACGCAGC
>VWZT01001757.1:390828-408113 GCA_013397055.1 Pachycephala philippinensis
GGGGGACTCCCCCTTTGCGCCCGGGGGTCCCGGCCCACTGACCCTCCACCCGCCAGAGGAGATGTCCCCTAGCCTGGCCTCAGTGCACTGGTGGGCACGGCAGACACCCAGAGGGGCTGCAGCCCCAGGGCTCCCCGCAGCCGTCTGGGCATCCCTAGGGACCCTGCGTTCCCAGCATGGCCCCGTCTGCAAGGGGACGCTGCGGAGCCGGCGCGGTGGGTGGGCACCCCTTGGGTGCAGGAGACCCTATATGGAGGGTGCTGTGGGTACTGAACCCCGGCTGGGCATGGAGCACGGCTGTCCCCATGGCACCCGCGGGAACTGTGAGGATGGATGGAGATGGGGGGCAGAGGGGCAGGGGGTGCACCAGAGCACCCCACGCCAGCCCTGCGACAGGAGGTGTGGGGAGCCCGGCGGTGCCAGCACCGGCTCGGGCGGTGTGCTGTGGTGCCGGTCCCCATCGCTCGCTTGGCAGGCAGCTCACAGCCGGCCGCGGCGCGACTGAGCCCAGTCACCTGCGTAGCCACTGCTTGGCACAAACGGGGCAGGGCTGGGCCGCTGCTCCAGCCTGGCAAGGAACGGCACAGCATGGCACAGCGTGGCGTGGCACGGCTCCCCTCGCCAGGGTCGTCAAGCCACAGGCTGGGGACAGGGAACCCAGGTGTCCAGGCCAAGGGCCCCTGCCTGCTGGTGAAGCAGCATCCCTGGTTGTGGGCTGCCCACCCTGGCTGATGCCCGCAGGGGAAGAGCGAGAGCAGCAGCGAGGATTGGGGCTCACCCACGGGCAGCAGTGAGGGGCGAGCTCCCGAGGTGGGGGGCTGCCCTGCTCAGCTGCTGCACTGGCAGGTGGGCAAGGGCAGAGGGGCAGGGTCCTTCCCAAGAGCCACCCCTGGCCCAGCTGTGCCGAGGGCCCTTCCCCTTGGCATCGTTGCAGCCAGTGCCAGGCCCTGGTGCATCTCCTGCCCCAGCCCCACGGCGGCTCCTGCTCCAGCTCCTCTGGTCGGGGCCGCGGACTCTGCTCTAACCGCGCACGAGCCACGTTGTGCTGCTGACTTCACTGGGCTGCCAGGGACCCCCGGGCTCCAGCAGACAGTCCCCAACCACTGCACTCCACAGCCTGATGCCCCACAGCCTGGCACCCCGGGTCTTTGCATCATACAGCACCCCACAGCCCGTGCCTGGCTGGGCTCCGGTGGCTCCGTGGGGCGGGCAGGAGGGCAGGGTGGCGGGCAGGGCTGGCGCACGCCGGGCACCGGGAAGCTGCCGTGCCGGCTGTCAGCACGAGCACGCGGCAGACGCAGCCTGCCCAGGGCTGTTTGTTCTGGCTCAGTGCCACGCGGGGCTGGCACTACATCAAACCGTGCAGAGCCTGGCAGGTGCTTGCGGGAGGGAACCGGGATGCTGACGGTGCCACCAGAGGCTGGGCACCCCCGGAATCACTGCGGGCACCTCATAGCCTGGCCCACCAACAGACCACCCTGTCACTGGTGCCAGTGCCCAAGGGATGTTGGCACAGGGGCTGTGTGCTGTGCGTGTACCTCTGTCCCCCCTTCCCTGTGCCCAGAGGTGCACCCTCCGTGCCAGCACTGCTCTGTCTGCCAGCACAATCGCTGCTCCATGCACTGCATGCCTGCCCAGGGGAAGGCTGGGGTGGGCTGGCTCCAGACTGGGCACACTGGGACTCTGTCCTCATCCAGTCAGTCCCAGTTGCCCAGTACCCCTTGGCTTTGCCATCTGCCTGCTCCTTGGGTGCTGCTCCCGGGTGGGTGTCAGGCAGGTTGCTCCCCATGGGCCCGCAGACCCTGCTCTGCCAGGCTCCTGCAGGATGGGATTCTCAGGGATCCCTCAGCCAGCCCTTGCTGCCATAGGGTTGTGAGGTGCCAGGGCGGCCGTCACCACTGCCTGGCACCCATGGGTGGGAGGGGAGAGACTGTGGGGCTGGACCCTGGCACCTGGGACTGTTGTCCTCTGCCCATTCCGGTGGGATGCAGGACTGAGGGTGACCTTGACACTCCTCCCGGCGGGGCCAGGGCTTGGCCAGAGCTTTTGCTTCTCACTGTCAGTTAAAGGAGAGCCAGGAAACCCACTCGGCTTCCTGGGACCGGGATCCCAGTGACAGTTCCCGCACGTTGCACTGGGCCAGTTTTGTGTCTCCCCCCATCCCAGTGCTAGACTGGGCTGGGGGACCCCAGCATCCTCCACTGAGCCCGGGACCCCTTCCCCATGCCGTGCTGCTGAGAGGGGCTGGCAGGTCTTGGCACAAGTCCTGCTGGCACAGAGGGTCTGGGGTCTGTGGGGCTCTTTAGGTATCCAGAGCTGGTCGGGAACATGTCCGCTGTCAGCCCCGGCTCTGTTTGTGCCTGTAGAAGTGTTCCCAGCACTGGATGCCGGGGCTGGTAGCCCTCAAGCAGGCAGAGGTGGTCCCTGGGGAGGGGCTGCCACCCTCGGCTGTCTTTGGTGACACTGGCACCGTTGTCCTCAGACCCCGGGCATGGTGCAGCGCGGGTCATGTGCGGGCACAGCGTGGGCACGGCCAGGGCGTGCAGCCCCGGGAGGGCGCTGGGAGCCCTGCCCGCCCTGGCACATGCTAATTGCACGTAATGGGGAGAGCGGTATCAGCTCAAATCCGTAATTAGGCAGCTCCATTGTCATGCAAACCCGCCTAATTCATTCACAACCAGCACTCGCTTCATCAGCGCCCAGACGCTGCCAGGCACTCACCGGGAGACAGGCACCTCCACCCAGCCTCCCCCGTGGCCGTAGGGCTGGCACACGTGGGCCACACGCCTGAGGGGCCCGGACAATGGCCAGCTTGTGGGGACATGCCAGGAAATTGGGGACACGGTCCCAGGGCAGGGGGGGACACCCCCGGGGGCCATTGGAGCGTGGGGGCCGCGTTGGCATCATGTGCCCGTAGTCGTATCGTCCCCAGTGCTCAGCACGCGCCAGGCTGGCCGGGAGCCAGGTCCCGCTGCCCAGCGTTGGCATCCGACCCTGCAGGCTCCCTGCCCAGCCGGGGCTGGCACTGGCACCCGCCTGGCCTCGCCGTGGCACTGTGTGTGGTGGAGAGGTGGGTGCAAGGGAGGCATTTGCCCATGTCCTGACGGCCCAGGCGAGGGCTGGAGCAGCTGGGCAGTGCTGGGAGATGCTGTGGCCCATGGCTGGGGATCTCCCACAGGCAACACCAGCTCATCGTGGCTCAGAGCCAGCCTCTCCCAGCAGGATGGTACCCAGCTAAAAGCCTCAGACGAGCTTTTTGATTGTGGCAAGTTGTGCCCGTTCCCTTCTCTGCGCCCTGCAGAGAGCAAAGTGCCAGCGATGGGGACCCCTGTGTGCAGCGTTGGCACCCCCAGGCTCCCCTGGGAACAGATGGGCACCCTCTGCCCTCCCCCTGGTGCCCACCCTTCCCTCGTTAAGGCCGGAGCAATCAGCAGCAATTATGGCTTTAATTACCTGCTGCTAGGGCGCAGGCCGAGCGCCGGCAAAGTGCGAGGAAATCTTTCATGTTAATGGTGTGCCAGGCCTGGCACGGACACGATGGATGGGGCAGCAGCTGGGAGCGGATCTGCCGGCTGCAAAGCCCGCAGGGATTCGGGGAGGTCCATAGAGGGGCACAGTGCTGAAGGCAGGTGCTGGCATTGAGGTCCCCACGCTGCTGTGGGGACCTCCAGAGTGGCAGCAGCAGGCAGGGGAGCGTGCAGGGGATGGGGGCGGAGGGAGAATAGGGCGGGATGCCCCATCGGGGGTGACTGATGTGGTGGGAAGCAGTGCTCAGTCAGAGCCGTGCCATCGGAGTGCTGTCCCACTGCGGGCAGCCACCTGCGTCCTGCCGGGGCAGCTGTGCCACCTGGGCACCCACCGGCCGTGCCGGTGCGGGGCTGGAGCTGCCGCAGCCACCGGCGGGCAGCCTCTCCTCGCCAAGAACACGCTGACCTTCTCAGTGTCTCCCCGCGGCAGGCACAGAGGCACCCGCCAGGCTGCTCCTGGCACCGCTGGGGGCTGTGGCACTGTCACCCAGGCAGGATCAGCCCCTTGCGGAGCAGAGGGACCAGACTGGGGGGCACCCGCTGGAGCCTGGTGGGTTCTATCAGTGCCCCCTCACTCCAAACTGGACAGCGCAGTGTCCTGCAGTGTCTCCCTGCCCAGTAACACCAGCACACCTGGTGTTTCTGTTGCTGGGGGACCCAGGTGCTACAGTGAGGGGCTGTGTGACCACCTGGGGTGTCAGGGAACAGGGGGAGCTCTGTATATGGGGGATCGGGGGGAAAGGGACAGAAGCAGCCGGGGGTCCCACAGTGCTGGGATGAAGGCAGGGGTGGGTGCCCAGAGCTCACAGCGGGGTGTCCCCATACCCTCTGCACCCTGAGGTGGGTGTCGCAGGCTTGCTCCCCAGCCCACCACCCTGCCCCTCCATCAGGCACCACTCGTTAGCCCACGTGTTGGGGGGATAATTTATATTAAAGCCCTGCTTAATGCGCCGACTTTACTGGCCGGGATTTATCGGCGCCGGAGCAAACTGTGCTCCCAGTCACCCCTGTGGCTGCAGGGAGAGCGGCCGAGCCCGTGCCCCGCCACGGTGAGGGGGGCAGCGAGGGGTGTGTGGAACCCAGCTCCCCCCCTCCGTCCCCTCGTTCCCCGTCCCCGCCGAAGTTCCCCGGTTCCCTTTGCCAAGGTGACATAAGCATCTCGCCTGTTTCCATGGCAACGCAGCGGCAGGTGAGCGCGAGGCGGATGCGGGAGCCGGCACGCGCCACGTGGGGGGCCGCTGCCCACAGGGCGCCCACGCTGCGCCCGCACCCACGGGCTGGGGGTGCCGCGCTGTGGGGGGACCCACGGGAGGCGGGGCGGCCCGCGGTGCATGGGGGGTGACGGCAGAGTGTGGGACATCAATGGGGTGCGGGGTGCCCGCGTGGAGTGTCTGTGGTGTGGGAGATGCCCACGCTGTGGAGAATGTCCTTGGCGTGGAGGGGACCGCAGGACACGGGGGGCCCACAGTGCGTGGAGGTGGCTGCAGAGCGTGGGGCGCCCAAGGGATGTGAGGTGCCCACAGAGTGTGTGGCATCCACAATGAGTGAGATCGCCGTGGTGTTTGGCATAGCTGTGATGCGTGGGGTGGCCACGGTCCACAGGATGGTCAGAGGGTGCGTGGGGTGCTCGTAGTGCATGCAGGGCCCACGGTGTGTAGAGTACCCGTCATGGATGAGGTACCTGTGGTGCATGGGGCACCCGGACCACAGTCCCCCTGCTCCCTCCCGGGGCTCCAGGCCAGCTCCAGCCTTCTGGCTGTGCCACGCGGCTCCATCCATGCCCACACCACAGCACAGAGCCTCACCAGTGCCTGGCATGGTGGTCAGCAGCTGCACATCCAGGGCTGGGCAGCACCCTGGCTCTGCCGCTCACTGCACATCCCCAGCTCTGTGTGCTGTCCGTGCTCCCCCCGCCCCGCCCACAAGGCACCGAGCACCCCGCTTGGGTGGGCAGCTGCGGGGGGCTCCATACCCATCCTGCCTCCTCCATGCCTTGCTGCTGGTCCCAGGCTTCCTGCTCCCTCCACTCAGCCGTGATGGATAGACACGCAGCTCGGCAATCGCTGTACTCATTTCACGTGTGATTAAAAAGCTGGTCCCGCAGCACAGTTCACCCGGCGCGTCTGCTACAGCCGCCCGGGCGGGAGGCAGCCGCGGTGCTGTGCAGCAGCAAACATGGCATTTCATAAATAAATTGCGTTTATTTACCCAGCGCCCACGTGCCAGCACGGGTAGTGCAGTGTGGGCACCCGGGGTGCCCGAGCAGCAGGCACAGCCGGGGGACCCGCGGGTGATGCGGCGAGCTGTGCCGCAGCCGGCGCAGGGACGGCACCGTGCTGGGGACCGCAGCGCCTGTCCGTGCCGTGACCCCCGGGCCGGCCCCAGGCTGCGGCTGGGGGGGTCGTTAAACCAGTGAAATATGAAATGCCTGTATATCCCCGACAGGAGTTTTAATTAAATTAATTGCCAGTGACATTGTAAAAGTGCTGATGGGGTAATAACCGGCGCGTTATGGTCGCCGTTTATCTTCCCCGCGTAAATTAGCTGCCGCACCTTGCCCGTCCCGGCGCGCATAGCGGCGGGCTCGTCGGCACCCACTCGCCGGGTCCGAGGGGCCTGAGCCGGCTGTGGGGAGCAGCAGGGCCTGGAGCCTCCCTGGGGGGACTCAGGTAGGGCCCGAGGGACCCCCGTGTCGCTCGAGTTCCCGTCAGGCAGGCGGCCGTGCCAGGCGGGAGCCAGCCGGGGGGGGCACGGGCAGTGGGGTCCCATGGGCACATGGGGAGTGGCTGGTGGTTGCCAAACGAAGGCACTTAATTACTGCGCATTCCATCCCATTTAATTGCTTATTAAATCCTAACCAGCCAATTAGCAGCAGCAATTACAGCTTCATTCAGTGACACAATCACTATTTTATCGTTTGTTAATCAAATGCTTATTTAGGGCCCTGGTTTATTAACTCTTTCCGCAGCAGGCACCGGCGAGGTGGGGGGAGCAGGGGCACCTGGCCTTGTCTGGGTTGGGGGACGTGGATATCATGCGCCTGTGCCATGTGTCATGTCCCCAGCACTGCTGTCCCCATGGGGGCATGTGTGTGCAGCACTGAGCCATCCTCACCACCCTGGGGACAGCCAACCCCCAGGTGCCATGTCAGTGTGGGTGACAGTGGCACAGGGTGGGGTGCACAGCTGTGCCAACCTGCCGTGTCCAGCATCCCTGTGCCACTCCGGGGTGCAGCAGGACAGGATGCAGTCCCCGGTCAGTGCCTCACATGGCAGGCGCCCCGGAGGCGTGAGCGATGGCCCTTGTTGGTCACACTACATTTCCTTTTCATTAGTGCTAAGTGTGGACATGAGGGATCGGCAAGGGTTCAGCGGGCTCAGCCACTGCGCGGCTGCTTTCCCTGATGGATGGCAGGGTGGGAGAGGGCTGCCGCACTGCTGGTGGAGGGGATGGTGGGGAGGCACAGGGCCACTGGCACGTGGCTGTGCCGGGGTGGGCGATGGCCCAGCCAGGGCACGCTGGAGGTGGCCGAGCCCCATCTCCCTACAGGTGCTCAGCAAAGCGCGACCGTGGCCAACCCGGCATCTGGCGCATCCCCGGACCTGCTGCCGCACTTCCAGCTGGAGCCGGAGGATGTCTACATTGTGAAGAACAAGGCAGTGAGCCTGGCCTGCCGTGCCACCCCTGCCACCCAGATCTACTTCAAGTGCAATGGCGAGTGGGTGCACCAAGGTGACCACGTTACGCAGCACAGCACCGACCGCAGCACCGGTGAGCGCCGGCAGGAGGGACAGTGCCAGCCCCTCTCCTGGGAAGCCACGTGTGCCACTTTTGGCGGGGCTTGCATGGGGCTGGGGCCACGGGGACAGCTCCCGGCATGCCGGTGTGATATGCCACACTCTGGTCCCAGGGCTGCCCGTGATGGAAGTGCGCATCGAGGTCACCCGCCAGCAAGTGGAGAAGATCTTTGGGCTGGAGGAGTACTGGTGCCAGTGCGTGGCCTGGAGCTCCTCCGGCACCACCAAGAGCCAGAAAGCCTTCGTGCGCATCGCCTGTGAGTGTCTGCGGGTGCCTGGACAGAGTGTGGGGCACTGGCCCTCGCCCCCATCTCACCTCTGTGCCTCCCCAGATCTGCGCAAGAACTTCGAGCAGGAGCCCACAGCCAGGGAGGTCTCCATTGAGCAGGGCATCGTGCTGCCATGCCGCCCTCCCGAGGGCATCCCCCCCGCCGAGGTGGGTCCCTGCAGCTGGACAGGACAGGATGTGGCTGAGGGTACCCCTCGCCCAGAGGGATGCTGTGTGTGCTCCCAGGCAGGCACACAGCGATGTCCCTGTGCCCTACAGGTGGAGTGGCTGCGCAACGAGGAGCTGGTGGACCCGGCACTGGACGCCAACGTCTACGTGACACCAGAGCACAGCCTGGTGCTGCGTCAGGCCCGCCTAGCCGACACCGCCAACTACACCTGCGTGGCTAAAAACATCGTGGCCCGTCGCCGCAGCGCCTCTGCTGCCATCACTGTCTACGGTACGGCCCCTCCACACCGGTCCCCACCATGCTGTCCCGGTGTCACCCTCCCCGTCCTGTCCCTCCCTGCGTCCCCTTAGCGGCAGGGTGCTGACAGGTCCCTCTCCACCCAGTGAACGGCGGCTGGTCGACGTGGACGCAGTGGTCAGGCTGCAGCACCAGCTGTGGACGGGGCTGGCAGAAGCGGAGCCGGACGTGCACCAACCCCACACCCCTCAATGGGGGTGCTTTCTGTGAGGGCCAAAATGTGCAGAAAACCGCCTGCACCACCCTCTGCCCAGGTACCCGCCCTGCTCGGGGCACCGCCACCGCCCCGTCGTGCCGATGCTGCACTCCCCACTGCGCCCGTCGCAGTCCCTGTCCCCACCAGGTGTCTTGTCCTCCAATTCCCCTGTGTGTCCGTCTCTGCCAGCCCCGGGGCAGGGAAGGGGGGTGGCAGCAGGGCGCTGACCCCAAACTGTGCCCGCAGTGGATGGCGCCTGGTCGGAGTGGAGCAAGTGGTCAGAGTGTGGGGCCGAATGCACCCACTGGCGCAGCCGGGAGTGCTCGGAGCCAGCGCCACGCAACGGAGGCCGCGATTGTCACGGCCCCGAGCTGGACACCCGCAACTGCACCTCCGAGCTCTGCACCCACGGTGAGCACGGTGGGGATGGCAGGGTTGTCCCCTGGGAGAGGGGACCGGGGGGTGGCCGTGTGTGCTGACGCCCTGCCCCACACAGCTGCCCCCGGCGCAGAGGACGTAGCACTGTACGTGGGGCTGGTGGCCGTGGCCGTGTGCCTGGTGCTGCTGCTGCTGGTGGGGGTGCTAGTGTACTGCCGCAAGAAGGGGGGCCTGGATGCTGATGTGGCCGATTCCTCCATCCTCACCGCCGGATTCCAGCCTGTCAGCATCAAACCCAGCAAGGCTGGTGAGTGAGTGTTGCAGGGACAGTGCACCCACACTGGGACACGGTGTCCCTCGGACCTGCAGCTGGCCATACCTGCCAGGGGGTCTCTGGGCAGGGGCTGTCTGCTACAGGGCATCCCTGGGTGGGGTTCTGTGCCCTGTGGGGTTCCTGGTCTTGAGGGGGAATTCTTTGCCTTATGGGATCCCTGACCTAGGGACAGGGACTCTGTATCTTAAAGAGTTCCTGACTGCGGGGTCAGTGCTCTGTGCATAGGGTCAGATCCCCTGGGGCGGCTGTGCTCACTATAGGGTCCTCACTATCGGGCAGCGACAGTGTGCCCATGCCCTCTGGGGCCGACTGTGCCCTTGCACCACCGATGGGGACCCCCTGTTTCTGCCTTGCCCCAGCACCACGGTCATTTTCTCTGTGCTGCAGACAACCCCAGCCTGCTCACCATCCAGCCAGACCTCAGCACCACCACCATGACCTACCAGGGCTCGCTCTGCCCACGCCAGGACGGCCCTGCCAAGCTCCAGCTGCCCAACGGGCACCTGCTGAGCCCGCTGGGTGCAGGACGGCACACGCTGCACCACAGCTCACCTGCTGCCGAGGGTGCTGACTTCGTGGCCCGGCTCTCCACCCAGAGCTACTTTCGCTCCCTGCCCCGGGGCACCAACAACATGGCCTATGGCACCTTCAACTTCTTGGGGGGACGGCTCATGATCCCCAACACAGGTACAGCAGGGTGGGGGTTCCAGAGCACTGCCCAGGCCAGGCAGGGTCCTCATGGGGCTCACCCCCTGCCCGCACCCCCATTCCCACCCAGGGATCAGCTTGCTCATCCCACCCGATGCCATCCCACGGGGGAAGATCTACGAGGTCTACCTGACCCTGCACAAGCAGGAGGAGGTGAGGTAGGTGCCGGGGCTGCTGGGGCACGGGGCTGCTGGAGAAGGGTCTGTCCTTACTCAGCTGCCCCCATCGCTGCCCCAGGCTGCCCCTGGCCGGCTGCCAGACGCTGCTGAGCCCCATCGTCAGCTGTGGCCCCCCCGGGGTCCTCCTCACCCGCCCCGCCATCCTGGCCATGGGGCACTGCGTAGAAGCCAGCGCTGAGAACTGGAGCATCCGGCTGAAGAAGCAGTCGTGCGAGGGCACGTGGGAGGTGAGCCGGGGCGAGGGGTTTCAGGGATGGAGGAGGGACGGCCACGGCTGAGGTGCATCTCTGCCTGGGTGCCGCAGGACGTGCTGCAGCTGGGCGCTGAGCCGTGCACGGAGCTGTACTACTGCCAGCTGGAAGCGCAGGCTTGCTACGTGTTCACGGAGCAGCTGGGGCGCTTCGCCCTGGTCGGGGAGTCCCTCAGCATGGCGGCCTCCAAGCGCCTCAAGCTGGTCCTGTTCGCGCCGGCCGCCTGCCCCTCTCTCGAGTACAACATCCGCGTCTACTGCCTCAGTGACACCCAGGACGTCCTCAAGGTACCGCGGTCCCCAACCCGCCCATCCCGGCTTGGAGCGAGAGCAGCGCTCCCGGTGTGTGGCATCTCCTGCCTGACTGCTGCTTGTGCTGGCAGGAGGTGATCCAGCTGGAGAAGCAGCTGGGGGGGCAGCTGATCGGAGCCCCCCGGGTGCTGCACTTCAAGGACAGCTACCACAACCTGCGCCTCTCCATCCACGATATGCCCAGCTCCCTCTGGAAGAGCAAGCTCCTTGCCAGTTACCAGGTGACGAGTGTGGCCAGTCTGTGGGGATGGGGATAGAGGTGTAGGGGGGTGTCCCTGCCACTCTGACACCCCCAGCTCTGTCACCCCACTGCAGGAGATCCCCTTCTACCACATCTGGAGCGGGCTGCAGCCCTTCCTGCACTGCACCTTCACCCTGGAGCGCCTGAGCACCAGCACCTGTGAGCTGGCCTGCAAGATCTGGGTCTGGCAGGTGGAGGGAGACGGGCAGAGCTTCACCGTCAACTTCAACATCGCCAAGGTGAGGGCAGGGCTGGGGCACTCCCGGGGATGGCCATAGGATTGCCTCACATCCCTCTCCCTCCCTGCTGGTGCTTTCCCCTAGGACACGAGGTTTTCAGACTGGCTGGTCCCCGACGAGGTGGGCACCCCGGCTCTGGTGGGCCCCAGTGCCTTCAAGATCCCCTTCCTCATCCGCCAAAAGATCATCAGCAGCCTGGACCCGCCGGGCACACGGGGAGCCGACTGGAGGACACTGGCACAGAAGCTCAACCTCGACAGGTAACACAGGCTGAGGACAGTGCTGGGGTTGAGGTGGCATTGTGGATGGGGACGGGGGTTCTGGCCTCATCCTGCACCTACGGATGGATGCTGGAATGCTGTGGGATCCTGGGAGTGGGATGCTGCACAAGGTGAGACTAGCACGGGGCTGGTAACGGAATGTGGAGCCATGCCTGTGTCCTGACATGGTCCTTCTGTCCCCTTCCAGCCATCTCAGCTTCTTCGCCTCGAAGGCCAGCCCCACAGCCATGATCCTCAACTTGTGGGAAGCGCGGCACTTCCCCAATGGCAACCTCTCCCAGCTGGCTGCCGCCGTGGCCGAGATCGGCAAGCAGGACGGTGCCCTCTTCTCTGAGGCTGAGTGCTGAGCATGGCGGGTCCCACGAGACCACCACCACCACGGGGCTGAGGGGGGCCCTGGCTGGCCCACCAGGCTCCTACTGCCCCACAGCGCACAAGGAGAGCTGCTTGGCCCCCTTGGCAGGGCAGGATGCCCCTGTCCCACGGCAGTCAGGCCCCTCCAGCACTGTGGCAGCAGGACTCAGCCCAGCCCCGGGGGTCCCAGATCCCCACGGTGGGGGACTGGGGGGGCACTGGGTGTGCGTCGTGCGTGCGGTGCCGTCGTGCTGTCTGCGTGTGGGGCCGGGCGGCCCCGGGCCCCGTGCCGTGTTGTGTAAAGCCCGTTTTTTTAATTCTGTATTAAGTGCATTCAAGTATTTACACTTGGCCTTATGTACATAGCGGTGCCGCGGGCGGGGGGTCTGCCGGACGTGAATGTAAATAAATTCGATATATATTGCTACGTGGGGCTGTGCCCGGCCATGCGCTGCCCCCACGCCCCTCACGATCCCCCCAGAAGCTGGAGGTGTGGCGCAAAGAGCTTTATTAGGGTGGTGGCTATTTTCTGGCCACGACGGCTGCCACGAGCGCGGCCCCTTTCCCCGAGCCGTCCTCTGATAGATGGAAGGACACATCGCAGTTGGGTGCTAGGACTTTCAGTGTCCTCTGGAGGTTTTGGGAGAAGCTAGGCAGGACAGGAGGGGAGGGTGAGGACTGATGCCCCCACCCCATGCACACCATGCCTCCCACCACAGACTCCTTCATAGGGCAAGGATGCCCCGTGGGTGCCTGCCACCCCTGGCCCCACTCACCATGGGTGCAGCTTGTACAAGGTGCCATCCACCCCGACAGAGATAGACAGTTGCTTCAGGCCCCGGTTCTCTCGCATCTTCTCTACCACAGCAGCCAAGCCAGCAGCGCAGAGCTGGGCTGCCCGCAGGGACACGGCCTGGCATGCCTCCCGCAGCAGCACGCAGTCCTCAAAGCTGGCTTCGAGCTCCAGCTCATTCACGATGGCCCGTATCTGCCGCAGGGGCAGCCCATTGCTGCTCCGGACCAGTGCCACTGTTAGCAGCAGAGTCCCCATCCCCATCACTGTCCCCATCCCCTAAGCTGGAGGTGGCATCACCCTGCCTGTGCCACATCAATGTAGCCTGGCCCCTCTCCTGGGGTTCTGATACCCCCACCCCGGGGTTCATAGAACCCACCAGAGCCCAACACTCACAGCTCGATGGTAGAGAGGAACTTGGTCTGGAAGATGTTCCTGGTTTGGAGTTTCTGGCTGGCTCTGCCTTGGAACAAGAGCTGTTTCTCTGTCATTACCAACAGGATCTGACGCACGATCTCGCCCAGGTACATGCCACTGATGAGCTTCTCAAACCTACCCGGGGCACAGCCTCAGCTGGGTACAGACATCCACTCCCAGCCCCCTCTGCCCCAGGGCCCTCACCCACCTCTGCTTGCCCGGGTTGATGGTGGTGTCGTCCACCACCTTGTCGAAGTGGGTGAAGATGTGGTCTAGGCAGCCGTTGTCCCCAAAGGCCCCCCACTCCATGTTGATGCACATGCGGCCCTCGTTTCCCTCCACAGTGCCCACATTCTTCATCTCCTCCATGTAACAGGCGTTGGTCCCTGTCCCTGCAGGCCCCATGCTGGTGTCACCCCCATCGCAGTTCTGGCAGAGGCACGTGGCCATGCCACATGGGGTAGAGGGGTGGTGAGGGGATGGGGGACCTCCTGGATGCAGAGGTGCTCCTCACCCACAATGAGGCCGATTTCACATTTGGGGTCATCATAACCACAGGACATCATAGTTCCCACCGTGTCGTTGAGCAGAGCCACCACCTGCAGCCCTGAGTGCTGCCAAACAGGAGATGGGGACACGCGTGGTCTAGTGGAACCCAGACAGCTCCTGGGGCTGGCACTGCCTGGGTGCAGGGTGTACCCTGGGGACAGGGACAGGCCACCCGACATTCCCTACCTGTTTGCGCTTGGCAGCGTCCCGCAGCAGCTGGACAACGTCCTGTCCCACGCAGCCTGAGGCGGTGAAGCCTTTGGTCCAGGTCAGCAGCAATGCCTGCAAGAGTGGCAGGAGCAGGGGCCAGGCAGCTGCCTCGCACCACATCCTGGGGTCCTTCCCACCACCCCAGTGCTGGAGCCACCCCCTCACCTTATCCAGGCCCACTTGCTGGCAGGGGAAAGAAAAGGTGAAGCCGAGAGGCAGCGTCTGTGTCAGCATGTTCTGCTTTGTCTGGAAGTCCACGATGCAGTCAATGATGTGGTCAAAGAGCTGTGGATAGTGGCTGTGGTCAGCATGGCCTAGGCTGGGGCAAAGCTGGGGGGGCTCTCCCAGACCCATCATGGCCCCACAGAGAGCAAGCAGGGAGGCAATGCCCACCCCCTCGCCCCAGCCACTGGTCACAGGTCCTCACCGCCTCGCCAGTGCCCTGCATGATGGCAGGTGGGATGACGTAGATCTCGCTGGCCATGCTGATGCCCTCCTCTGTCACGCGCACCACCAGCACACGGAAGTTGGTCCCCCCCAGGTCCAGCGCCAGGAAGTCGCCTCGCTCTGTGGGGAGCCAGCACAGTGCATTAGCAGGGTCACGGCCTCCTTGGCACCCCATTCCCGGTGTCCCTGTCCCTTACCAGTGCCATCGGGTGTGTGAGTAACGTAGGTGGGCAGCATGCGGACAGAGGCAGTGGCATTGGTTTGCTTACCCAGGCCCCGCTCCATCTCCTGCCTCATCAGTGCCTGGACTTTCACCAGGTCAGCTTGGGTGAGCCTTAGCGGGCCCAGTACCTCGTCCACCACACGGCGCTGGGCTGCCAGGCGCAACGCCACTGCTGTCACCATGGCTGCTCCCCGCCCAGAGCCATCTTTTGAGGGCAGGAGGGTGGGCAAGCACTCAGGAGACAGTAGCCTTGACACGCTCTGCAAGATCTCCTCAAACCTGCCGGAGGATGAAGAAGATAGCATGGGCTGGGTGTGAGGCATCCCACTGGGGTAGCACCCTACTGGGAGCCCTGTGTTCCTCATCACCTGCTGTAGCCTTTGTACAATTCTCCATCCATCCCGACGTTGACCATCAGCGTCTCCAAGTCCCGGGTCTGGCACATGTAGCTGAGGATGGCAGCCAGCCCGACAGCGTGGAGCGTGGCAGCGCGCCCCACCACTGCCCGGCAGATCTGCTGCACCCGGCTGCAATCCTGCTCGCTTGCCTGAAGCCCCAGAACCTCCAGAATCCTCTTCACGTCAGTTGTGCCATCCTCGTTGCTGCAAGGCAGATCACAGCCTTGCAGTGCTTGCAGGTCCGCCAGCTTGCAGCCAGGAATGCCCATCCATCACCCCCTATCTTCCCACCCATGGCAGCTCCTGGTCCCCAGACACTCACTTGATGATATCCAGGACATGCTGGATGGTGAACACTCCCTTCTCCTTCAGGACAGCAATATCGGTCCCAGTGAAGACAGCTTTCTCAGCGGTCAGGGCAATCAGTGCGTGCCGGACAATCTCTCCCAGGTACAGGGTGCCCACCAGCTTCTCAAACCTGTGTGCAGCCCACATGGGAGTCACTCATGCTTCCCTAGCAGCATCCCTTGGCCCTTTAAGAGCACCCAGGAGCACCGCAGGGGAATGTGTGCTCCTATTGGTGAGGCCTGACATGCTCAGGGATAGATGGGGAGCCTTGAAGGCCCTGTCCTTTCTGGGGGAGAAAGAGCACCTCTTCTCCCCAGGGTTGGAAGATTCCTCATCCACGGATTTGTCATAGGGTGTGAAGACGTCGTTCAGGGTGCCATCGTCCCCAAAGCAGCCCCACTCAGTGTTGACACACATCCTCCCGCTGGTCTCTTCTGCCATTTCCACCAGGTACGCCTCGGCCATGAAGCAGCAGTTGGAGCCCTTGTCTGTGGGAGAGATGGGGCTGAGTACTGGTGCAGCCCCCCCAGCACCCACCGCCGTGGCACGCGGGGTGCCCAAGTCTCACCTGCGACCACGGCGATCTCACAGGGTCTCCCCTCCGTGCAGCAGGTCATCATGGTGCCCACAGTGTCATTCATCAGGGCAACAACGTTCACATGGGAGAGCTGACCAGGAGCAATTTGAGAGGATTTCCAGCCCCTCCATGGGGACAGCCACCGGCCACCCGTCCCATTGCCCCCCACCTTCTGCTTATTGATGGCTGACTGTAGCATCTGCACAACATCCTTCCCCACCACGCCACTGCAGCTGAAGCCCTTGGACCAGGAGAGGAGTACTGCCTGTGGAGAGCATGCAGCAGAGCTGTTGCTCTCTGCCACCAGGATGGTTCCTCTCCTCATTGCTGCTGTGCTGTGGTCACAGCCTGGGACAGGGCTCTCCCCCTCACCTTGTCCAGCTGCGTCTGTTGGCAGGTGAAGGGGAAGACAAAGCCCAAGGGGAGGCGATCCTGAGAGCTGCTGGTGGTCTCGGCCAGGAACTGGGACACGCATTGTGCAATGAAGTCAAAGAGCTGCAAAGTCATGACTCGGGGTAAGGGCTGCTTGCCTTGCTCAGTACCCAGGCTGTGGAAGGCAGCCCGGAGCTCCAGCACCAGCCCGGAGCCCTGCTGAGCTTCCGTGGTGCTGGGCAGCCCAGCACCAGCCACCCTTTGCCATGGCCTCCTCATACCGCTTCCCCCTCGCCCTGCCTGATGCCCTCTGGCATGTCAAAGATCTTGTACACCATTTGGGGGCTCATGTTTCCATCTCCGTAGAGGGTCACCAACACAGTCCGAATCTGGCTCTGGCACAGCTCCACCACCAGAAAGTTGCCCTGCTCTGGGGGGGAACAGAGGCAGTGTCAGGCAGAGACCCCTCCCTGTGGCAGATCTCCTAAAATCTGCTCCTTGCCCTGTCCTGGGGACAGTCACTCACCCATGGGGGAGGCTCCTGAGAGCCTGAGACTCTCAGAGAGGCCAAGGGAACAAGCTTCTGGCTACTGCCCCTGCACTGGGGACTGGCAGAGGAGAAGCTTATGGACCCCATAACTGATCCAAGAGTGGTTTACCCCTCCCCAGCACCCCCAGGGCCTACTCCAGTGAGGTGTGCAGGGCTGTCGGTAGCAGAACAGCTCATCCTCAGGCTGGGCTGCCTTACCAGTGCCGTTGGGAGTGGAGCAGATGTAGGTGGGCAGCATCCGCACTTTGGCCTGTGCATGTGTCTGGCGGCTCAGCCCCTTGCACATGTCCTGCATCATGTGGCCCTTCATAATATGCAGCCTCTCCAGCGGGATGCAGAGCGATCGCAGGGCTCGTTGTATCTGCGGATGGTGCATTAGGGCAGAGGTGCAGAGGCAAAGGGCAGGGAATGACTGGAGCAGGGATGGGCCTTACCGGTGTGGTGTGGGGACTACCTTGGTGTTGGCCCTGCTGGCCCGCTGAGACCCTGCAAGAAGGGAGGTGGCATGTCACCCGCTCAGCTCCAGCCCGCAGGACAGGACAAATGCCTGCCCTTGCCCAGGGACACAGTGAGGCTGGGGGGCCTGTACCCAGCTCTGCCTCCCACCTGTTGTCTATTTCCATGCTCCACGAGGGGTCCATAATGTCGTCCCTGTGCAGTATTGTCACACTGCCTCTGCGGTTGTGGAGGAGGCAGCTCTGCCCCACCACGGTCATAGGGCCGAGCGTGGGAGGGTTGTTGGAAGGAGAGGGTCCCCACAACCTGCAAGAGGCCAGAGGCTGATGTCTTTGGGGGATCTGGGGAGCCTGCACGGCCCCATCCCCGGCCCCACAGCGGTCTCCGCAGAGCA
>VWZT01001757.1:409015-449011 GCA_013397055.1 Pachycephala philippinensis
CGCTCTGGCTCCCCGCTCCCCGCTCCGTGCTCCCCGCTCCCCGTTCCCCGCTCCGCGGTCCCCGCTGCCCGCTCCCCGCTCCCGGCCGGGCGGCATCACTCCTTAAAGCCCGGGGTTTAACGAGCTCCGCACCAGCTCGTCCCATTTATTAGGCATGGCTCGCCCAACCCTGTTCCCCGTGAGGATGCTCCCGGGGAGCACGTCCCTCTCCAATGCCCGGTGCGAGGCAGGCAAAGCCCCGCTGTCCCGCGGAGCGGGCGTACGGCCGAGCCACCCAGGGACGGGGAAAGCACCAAGGACACGGGGACACCACGGCCGTGGCTCCTCAGGTTGCTGCATCCGCTGACTGCGGCTGTCAGCTGGCACCAAGGTGCCCTCCGCCACTCCTGGCTAGAATGTCAGCGCTGTGCTGCTGCATAGAGCACAGGGCACTGCAGCCCCCTGCCCTGAGCCCCCACACCAACCCCAGCTCAAGGAGAGGCCTGGGGAAGTGTGATTTGGGACCCACCGTGGCTGCTTCTCCTCTCCTCCCTCCAGCGCCCTCCCATTCCCCAGAGAAAGCCAGCAGAGCTCTGCCGTGGTGCTGCAGTTTCATAAAAACATACATAAATATATTTCCATTTCTGTAACAGAGAGCAAAGCTGCACAGGCACCTATAAAACACACAGTCGCTTCTCCACCCAGCGCTCCCCGCACAGGTCGTATAAAACATATAAAAGGGGCGCGGGAGACAAAGGCTGCAGGTGAAGCAGGGTTACAGTGCCAAGAAGACCCTCGCTGGGGCAGAGGGAGCTGCCGGGGGTCCCTGCAGCATCACCAGCCTCAGAACCTGTGCCTTCTCCGGCGGCAGCCTTTGGTCCGTTGCTGGCTGCCCACACGGAGAGCCACGCGTGGCTCCGAGTCCACCACACCGTCCATGGCTTCCAAGGAGACGCTGGGTTTCGCTGGGGAGACATGGAAAGGAAGGTGCTGAAGGGAGGTGGGGCTGTCTGCCGACGGCTCCCCATCAGCGGCTGAGAGTGTGGGAGAGGACTCCTGGTCTCCTAATCCAGTGAGGGGAGTCCCCGCATCAGCACCTGCAACAAGAGCACACGTCAGCCCTCCTGTGTGAGCCACGGGTGCTGCCAAGAGCACCTCTCCCCCCTCTTCTCCTCCTGTCCTTGGATTCATGGAGGGAAGCGCTGGGGCACAGACAGGGACAGCAGAAGCCTCCCACATCCCCCAGGAAGCTGGACACGTCCTGGTACAATGGTTCAGAGTACATCCCTATCCCTACAAGGGCTCTGGTGTGGGTCCAGTGGGCACACATCCAGTGGGTACTGGCAGGGATGTGTGCAGCCAGCTGGGGAATGCTGACAGCCAGCTAAACCCACAGCCTCCTGCTCTGCTCAGAAAGAACAGACCCTTCCAAGGGGAATGTGCTCTCCCAGAACAGCCCAGGACGAGCCAGGAACAAAAGGGGAGAGCTGGGAAAGGGCAGCCCTGACACAGCCAGGCTGGCATAGAAAGTTTTCCACCTTCAGACTTGCTCTCCGAGAGCTCCAGCATCCTGAGGAGTCCTCCCTCCTGCCTTCCGGTGTCCTGCCAAGGAGAGGAGAACCACCATCACAGCGCGGCCACGAGGGAACCCCTTAGCCAGGACAGCCTCGTGGGCACTTGTTCCCCCAGCCCTCAGGGTTAGGCTGGGCACAAGAGGGAATGCTGCTTATCCAGGGCCTCCAGCCACCCACGGGAAGGGCACTGCTCCGTGCCCAGCCCAACTACTGCTCAAGCAGAGGCAGCAGAGAGCAGCCAATCAAGGAAAAACCGGGTAAAGAGGGAGGCCAGGGTACGGGATGCCACCCCCAAGCCCAGCCAGCAAGCACAGGGCTATGACAAACGGGGGTATCAGGGACTCTGGCACAGCTGGCACACATCCCCCAGCACTGCATGTCCAAGGGCTGACTCGTCCCACTCTGTCTGAGGGTATTGTGGCTTGGTGCTGGAGGGAAGGGCCTTCCTTCAGGGCACAGCCAGATGAGGAACACACCTCGTGCCCTCTCTCTGCCCCTGGGAAGATGCAGCCATGCAGGTCACACATGCTAGGGGTAGACCAGTTGGCCTGGCGGCTTTGAGCCTCACTGGCCCAGCAAAGTCCCCTCTCCTGGCTGCTCCCTGCCCCCAGAACTGCTCTAGAAGGCACTGGCATCCTGGCTGCGGGGTTGGAGCTGCAAATCACCCCAAAATGGGCCATAGCAGGAAACTGCAAGCCCAACAGTGCCATTAGGAAGCTTTGCAATGGCCCAGCCCATGGCCAGACTTCCCCAGTGAGCTGCCATTTCAGCACAAGGCAGGGACAGAGGTAACACAGAGCCTTGCTGAGCCTTCCCAAAGATCCCCCCGGCTTCAGCATCTTTCCCCCATACCCTGTGCCTGTGCCTGCTTGCAGGACATGCACACCAGACAGCTGTGGGGCACAGGGACAGAGTCAAACAGCCCCCACAGAGCTGGTCACATGCAGGAGCAGCCGTGCCCTGCAGTACTGTGAACCACACAGCGCTTGGCTGTATCCCAGCCAAAATCATCAACCAGAAATCTCATCATTTGCATCTGAATCCCCAAAGGGCTGAGGTCTGTGATGGATTTAAGGGATTATACGAAACTAAGACATCATGTTGCATCTTCATGCCGTGAATCACATTTCTGAGCGCAGGCAAAGCTGCAGCACTAGGGTTTTGCCTGCAGGAACCAGCAGGAAGGCCTGGAAGGACCCTCTCTGTGCTCCCCTGGGACCACCACGAGCAGGAAAAAAGCACAATGGGGGCTAACACCTGGCGAGTGACTGTGAGCCAGCTGCCACCCACGCTCCTGCCTCCCACCTCCTCTAGCAAGGCACGTTCCCCACACCCAGCACACCTCCACTGCGCTTGCTCCCCCACAATTCCCCCAGGATGCTGCCGTTTGCTCCCAGCACTGAGCAATTTCCCCTGCTCTGGCTCTAAAGCCTTCCCCGTGGGAATGGGCTTGTGGATAGTCAGATAGGTTTGTCATCCTGATGCTGGCCTCCACTCCATCGACATTCAGCTGAGGAAGGCTGCAGGACTGAGGCGTGCTGGCTGGCAGTGAGACAGCCCTGGCTGCCTGCCCACTGGAGAGGCTGCTGGCAGCTCTGCTGGATTAGCTCACACCTGGGACTAGTCCGTGCTCTGGAGAGCGTTGTGGGAAGGAGG
Source organism: Pachycephala philippinensis (assembly GCA_013397055.1). Taxonomy (NCBI): domain Eukaryota; kingdom Metazoa; phylum Chordata; class Aves; order Passeriformes; genus Pachycephala; species Pachycephala philippinensis. The sequence continues at coordinate 412,225 of VWZT01001757.1, forward strand.
GCAATGAGTTCTCTGTCCACAGTGGCCCACAGGGACAGGCAATCCTACATCAGGTCAGCTCATCCCTGTCAACCAGGGAAACAGCTCCTGCTGCCAACCCAGCCCCACACCCAGCACAAAGCAAAGGGGATTTTGTGCAGGGTCGCCCCTCACCTTGGCTCTTCGCAGCCTCCTGGTTCCCTGAGCTTGCCTAGCAGCCTGAAGGCAGCTGTCCACGTGCCTCTGATACTGCAGCAGTGGCACCAGTGACTTACAGAGGTAGCACTTCTCACACCTGCCAGGCAGCAAAGGACAGAGCACTGCATTAGGATTCACCCTGCACCGGGCTCCCAGACACCAGCGGTGACTGTCCTCCTCCAGGCCACGCCATGGAGAAGACATGTCACCAGATCCAGTCTCGCTCAGTGGGGTCAGACCGGCACCAATCGCAAAGACTGAGTGATTATCAGTTTTCCCTGCCTGCTCCTCTGTATCCTGCTGCTGCAGCAGCGGGACAGTAATCAAATGTGCTCATCTAACTATCTCAAACACCACTGATTTCTCCCCAGACATAAAGCACCCTGTCAAAATCTACAGAAATGAAGTCCAAGGGCTTTGCAAAGGGGAGTTAAATTCTGCCTGAAAAGCAAACCAAGTGTGTTAAATCAGAGAGACGTTTTACCAGGGCTGGATGAACTTGTCTGACTAGTAAATCAAGTCTTTCTCTGCACTGTCTCCATTTTACATCATGCCATGCAGGGAGAGGAATTGCAGAGCACATGCTCCTGCTGGGGGGTTGGCTCAGCCTGTTTCTCAAACCCCCTTGTTTGGGTGGAAGATGCTCAGGCTCACGCAGGACAACTGAGTGTTCTTGGGAAGAAAATTATTCTGGGTGAAAGGAGATGAAGGTCAGGCACGGATTTACACAGCTACATTCGCTTCCACACCAGCTCTCAGCAGGGACTGAAGCCTGCAGAATAGGACACTGGCTCTTCAGGAGGGGAGCTGCATTCAGGAATGGACTATCTCCAAGAAGAGACAAAGCCCCCAGGGACCAGCCCCAGCAACATTGTGTTCAGTTTGATAGTGGTACTCTCTTAGTGAAACACCCCAGGCTCTAAAATGCATATGGAGAGCCCCCATCAAGCAAAACTCTGCAGCACTTTTTCCCGTATTTTCTTTCCAGTCAGTGCTGATTACCCAGATAATGTGTCTAAACAGAAGCTGTCCTCTCTATAATTAGCCTAATTCCATTAGTGATGTTGCCATCCACTGTTTGTAACAGCAAAATTGCTTCCATAGCAGGGATTTTACTGTCAGATCCTCTCTTATGATGCTTTGTGTGGGTGGCAGGAGGAGGGGCTGCATGGAGAGAGATTAAACAAAGCCACCGCTATTCTGAAAGTCTAATTTAATTAAGAATATCACTACAGGTGCCATGTTGACAGCCTCCATGTCCTGGCCTCTTCTTTTCCTGGGGTTACCAAGCTCAAACCTCCCATCAGAAACCGGCTGAGTTAGCACCATTTTAGCTACAGCTTCCCCCCAGCAGCCACACGCCCCTGACCCGCCATGGATTGGGCTGAAAGGAAATCAGTGCAAAAATAAACAATCTGAGAGCAGCAAATTCCTCTTGCTTCGGTTTAAATATAGCCAGCGCTGCAACAAGAGGCACTGAGGAAAAGCAATTTCTTAGGGAAACACTGCTATAAAGCCAACGGCCAGGATTTGTACAGGAATAAAGACATCCATAGTCAAGCTAGAACGGAAGCATGGAAACAATCTTGGAGGAGCAGGCATACCTACTTACTTGTCAATGTCTAAGGATGGTGGGCTGCTTTCACCACTGGCAGCTTTATTTCTTGCCTCTCTCTGACGCCGGGTGAGCACTGGAGGAAAAACAGAAAGGCTTAACAAAAAGGGTTACTACCATCCACCCCAAAACCATCCCTACATCATGCCCAAAGGCAGCAAGTTTCCATCACTTCCACTCAAAGCTGCAGCAGAAGTGATGGCAGAAGTGAAGAAACACTGGACTGGGACAAGCAGGGTCTTCTTTCCTACAGAAGAGGTTGCTGGACAAGTGTCCTTTTTTCCTGTGGGGGATACTGAAGAATTTACCTTTCCCAGACTGCGAAGCCAGCTGACCATTTCACACCTAACTTGTCAGAAACAGCTGGATCGACAGCCTGTAGTTTACAGGAATTTCAAAGCTGACATGCAGCAGTGCAATAGCCTGGGAGCAGCGTTATCCAGCTGCTCTGGCAGCACGGCACTACTCCCTGCCGAACCAGGCTCCCGTGCCTGCTGCAGGGAGGGACAGTGCCAGCTGTGGGCTCAGGGGAATGCAGAGCTGAGGCAAGGGAGGCACAGACCTTCTGTAGATGTGGTAGAGAGAGCCTGGCTGGGAAGGGACACAGCTCACACTGGGAAGGGGAGGTTACAACAATTAGCCCACACTCATCGCTTTCCCACTGCCCACGTGAACGGTGGTGACCGGTGCTATTGTCCAGTGCTATTGTCCACAGACAGCCCCGGCAGTCCCCTGGATGAAGATCTCTACCAAGAGCAGTGCTGCTCTCCAGAAGCTCCAACATGTGGGTAGCCAGTGAGATCCCAGCTGAGCAGCTGGTGATGGGTCCAACTATTTCTGTTCCCCCAGCAAGCCCAAGCAGCCTTTCCCAACTGGCTCTGCAGGCATCTGCCGGGAGCATGTTGGAGTGTTGTCCCTTTCAGTTGAATTCCTCTCAGAGCATTCCTGTTGACATACCACCAGCAAAGATCCTCAGGGAACATTTCAGATAGCTTAGCTTGCCTCACCAGGGACGTTCAAGACTCCAGCTCCAAAACAGATGTCACAGTAAGCGCTCTCAGGCACGCTGGCTAAGGGGACAATGCAGGGAGCTGTTTTACGGCTTGGTGACGCTGCTTCCCATACTCATGAGGAGGAAAGTCTGAACCCAACGTATGGGCTCAACAAACCTGTTATTGTTAGCACATCATCTGTGATAAAGAAAGCGAAGCACACAATTTTGTGCGGAACAAAGGGAATTCTTCTGAGTTTTAGCAAAACCCCATCTCCAGAGTGTTGGGCAACCCCAATATCTACCCAAAATGCAACACAGCCTTTCCTTTAGCAGCAATCACTGATCTGCAGCTACAACCAGCAATGTACTGTGAGGTGCTCAGGAGCTGTTGGGGCTGACGGGAGACAACCAGGCTGAAGAAACAAGCTCAAGCGTTTCCTAGGATGTGGGTATTGTCTCGTAGGCGATGACTGATACCAACAGCTCATCGCTCGCAGGAACTAAAGCAAATGTCTCTCTTTAACACAGCCTGGCCCAGATTTGAAGTGGCAGCCTGACTAGGAGGACTAGGAGGCCATCCAGCCTCCCAAGAACCCAACCTACATGTGTGTTCGACAGCGTGGTGAGAACTGCTCTCCAAATCAGCGTGCGCTCGTTAATATTCCTTAACACTGTCTCAGGAGCCTTGTGCACCAGCTCAGGTGTTAATCAGTTCTATTTTCTTCCAAAAGCAGTGAACACATCTGGCATAATGGGCCCATTAAAGATGTCTGAGACTAGCTCTGCAGCTGCCCAGGAGGAGACCCTCAGCTGTGTTACTGGAAGAAGCAGCAAAGGAGAGAGAACAGGGCCAGCTGGTGAGGCACAACCCCTGCCAAAACACATTGGCTGCCCCCAAGAAGGGGGTTCAGAACATAGGAAAAGATTTGCCACAGGGAAAATCCCCACCACAGAGCAGTGCTGACCTGCTTGTGTGACAGGAGCCTTGTAACTCTCCCAAATGCAATGCTCTTTGCTGGGTCAGACATACTCCGTAGCCCAAGAGCAACCTTTTCCCTCACTCGGCATTTCTTCTGGTTGACAAGTCATCCTTGGCCTGTTTGACTCCAGCATTCACCCTGGGGAAGTGCAGCAAACCCCGCCCAGTATGGCCTCCCTATCAGCACACCCAGCCTGGGCACCTCCTGGGGCTGCCAGGTCTGGCTGGCATTTGGAGCTGCGAGGTCAGAGCCACTGAGCTCCTCACCTTCCTGCTCAGCCCACCTGCGGTCCGACCCACCAGCTCCCTCCTTGGGCTCACTACCAGCTGTGCCACTTCCGTGCAGGATTTATCAGTGTCTGGCTCATGGCATCTTGTCCCTCCTCAGAAGCCAAGCAGTTTTCCTCTGCACCCATTTCATTACTCTTTCTGCTACATCAGTGCCACTTGTACTGATGTCAGGAGCTTTTTAACGGCACCGGTGCCGCTGCTGAAGACTGACAGCTGCATCAAGACTGCACTTGAGCCTTTGGGAGGAAGGGATATACCAAATCCTCATTTCCCTGGGCTCACTTGGGAACTGAGATGTCGGATGCATGTAGATGGAGGGTGAGAGGCATCGAGTATGTCACAAAGCCTGAGAGTATTTGCTGTACTCAGCTGCAGCCGAGAGTCGCTTCCAGACTGAGACCAGCGGATCCCTGCGTTGGCAGCAGCAGCGGGAGATGGATGTGGTGACTCCAGCAGAGCCCTCTCACACAAGTGAGCCCCTTCAGTTGAGTGCATGAAGAAAGAGAGAGTTGGCACAGCAATTCCACAGCTCCACTCATTCGCTTGGAATTAACACCAGTCACTGAGCTGGAAACCCAGGACCTGAGCCCGCTCCAGCCTGGTACAGTAGCTAGCACAACATCAGGCTCTTTTTTTTTATTTACTCAGATCACAGGAAAGTGGAAATTCATGATAAGATTTTCATACTGCCCAGGTACGTGGTGGTCTGGGCATCCAGCCAGGGCGACCATGTATGTAGGGGAAGTGACTGTAGCTCATCTTGCCCAGCTGCTCGTTTGAAAACCTGCCCTTAGATATCAGCCAGACTGAGCTGGCCTCCTGAGACCTAAGACTGAGACACTTTGGTGCATGATTAGAAGAAGGAAGAAGAGAAGTAAAACCAGCAAGAACCCATCCTTTTGTAGTATTAAAATGAAAACCACTGACAGCTATACTTTGCAGGACTGCAATTCTAGAGACATCAAGGGTAAGGCCAATTAATAAATCTGAAAACAGACCAGGAACACCTGACTCAGTGCACCAAAGGAAAACTGAAGCCATCTTTTCTTAACAGATAATGGCATGGTTTAGGGGGCAGAACTTTGACTTCCTCTTTGACACAAGGCTGTTGCTGTGCTCCCGAGGAAGCCACCAGCCAGCCAAGAGCACACAGTGCTGCAGCAGTAGAGAACAGCTTCTGGACCCACACAGGAGCTGGCATTTGCTTCAGAATAAAATTCTCTCACATCTTTTTTCTCCCCATGCATTAGCTTTACCTATGGATTTTGTGCTAGTGGTGGATGCCAAGGTAATAGCCCTGGAAACAGAGTCCTTTTGTACCTGCACAGCTGTGCCAGGCTCCTGTCTGGCCTCTGCTCAGAGCTGAACATCATCTCTGCCTATTCAACCCAAATCCCACAGACCATCCCAGCAGCTGAGAGTCCTCTGGGTGATGGTTCCCTTCCAACAGCTGTTGGAAACTGGCCCGAGGTGCCCCACGAGCCAGAGCCCCACAGGCAGGCAGGATTCTGCCCAAGCCCAGGAAGCCCTTGGTCCTGCAAAAAGTCTGGGTGCAAACAACACAGGTGTCTCAGACTGTTATGGCTAATAGAGCCTGGTCTCTACAGGGAAAATACTAGAATAACTGGCAATAGAAAACTCAAATTACTGTGATTTTGTCCCAAACCCGTTGCTCTGCTTACAGCCATTATTGCAGAGCAAAATCCCTTTTATTCCAGGCTGGTTTTCTTACAGGGGGATTGTTCTGAACAAGCCAGAACAGCAGAGTAGCAATTCCAAAATAACTACCCTTACAAACATCCCCAAGGAGACCAGCCTGGAAGCAGAATGGAGAGGCCAGCCTTGAACTCTGTCCTGCTGAAAGCCAACACCAAAGAAAAGAACAAATTCCCTTGCACTGCCAAAGAATTCAAAGCCTTTTCCTGATCACAGTCAGGATTCTCCAGGATCAATGGATACACTCAGAGTCCAGCCACGCCAGGGACCGGAATACCACAAGGCCAAAGACATTCCTGCTAAAAGGCACGCTAAAAATCCTGCTGCATTTTGTAACACAAATAAGAGCTTTATCAGTCTTGAGGATGGGAGAGGAACTATGATAATTTGTGATTTGCCTGAGCCAAGTGCTTTGCATCAGTAGCTGGGTTGTGCCTGCAGAGAGAACGTTCCACCAAAATTAAGCACCAGCCAGTATCAGCCTTTACTCTGGCTCCTGTTATCTTGACAGGACCCATGTCACATCCCCAAAGATTTAGAATAGCAGGAACCTTTTATTTTAAAACTACATCAATTCTGCATTAAGATTACATGATGAAACTTCCTCCTGCTAGAGGAATGCAGAAGTTACAGTTCTTGTACTAGCTCTGATTTGCTCAAATTGCTTAAACATCATAGATTTAGGTTGCATTTAACAACCCAGTATGTAACTGAAAATTATATATTCACAACCTGAAAAGTTAATCTTATTACAAGCTACTACTTTGATATTACCTGACATTGTGCTAACACAGATTTTACATTTCAAGCAGCAGCTAAAACACAACTTACTGAATATGTTGATAACCAACCAGTGTATTTATTCACTTAAGCTCTACAAAGGTTGGCTATGGAAAACTGATACAAGAAAGAATGCAAAGAGGATTAATATGGGCATTCTCACTGTGCTTCTATGCCTCACTCTTCACATGAAAGAGAAAAATCCACACTCCCAGATCGATAGTTATCATTTTGTAATTTTAGTGAAACAAGAGGGAAACTTTTCTGCAATCTCTGCCACCCAAACAAGCCATTTTTGCACATACAAATGTCAGACCTCATGCAGAGTACAGGCCATACTTGGAGTAGTACAGAACATTCTCCCCTCTCCACAGCCCAAAAGGACGACTGCTCACATGGCTCAAGCCTTCCATTTTCTACCACTGCCACATTCTCTGCAGGTCCTCAACAAAGCACACAATAGACACATCTTATGAGTATAGCTTGAAGCATCCAGGACTAGATCCTGGGGTAATATTCAGGAGCTGATAATGGGGTGAATTATTGTGTGAAGTCAATCAGAGATGATGTCTCTGTGCAGGAGGTGCTGGAAATACCAGAGCCTCCAATAACGCTCTCCTGGGCAGCGTGGAGATGGAACAAGGGAGAGTGAACAAACGTCCCCACACGCCAAATATCCTGAGAGAGACAAGACTGCAGCACCTGCCTGCCAAGTAACAACAGGGAAGGGGGGTGAGCAAGAGGAGCAAACACGTGGAAGCAGCACTTGGCAGACCTGGAGCGTCCTCGGCAGGCTCCGGCCCCGCGATGCCGTTGCAGTACATGGCGTGCACCTCGATCTCGTCAGCTGGGAAGCCGTGGTCACACAGCGGGCACGGCACACGGGCAGCAGCTGTAGGATTGCACTCAGACACAGTCCTGCCAGCATCTTCATCTCCACCAACCTAAGGAAGAAGAAGAAAAATTAGCCAGACACGGCTGTTTCTCTTTTTTTTGCTTAGGTGCAGAGCTCCATGCTGTCTGGTAGCTACTCAGCCTCCCATAGACTCAGATTTTCTTGGAAAGTTTTATTCTTCCTTCATCACATAGTGGTCAGAAATAACACCACTGGCTGAATAAACTGCTCTGCACTAATAACTAATTCTTCTTGCAAAGGCAACATGTCCTTCTGAATCATGGTGAAACTCCCTGCACAGCCATGCACACCGTTTAAGGCAAACATCACCTGCACTACAGTGGAAAAACGGCAAAGCTTCCGTTAATCAGGAAATCTCAGAAGCGAAACTGATGGAAAATTCATGGGGCAAAGCAAGAGTTCAACACCCGACTTGTGCTCATCAGTTTCTGGACACAATCCATGCTACACAGGCAGCACTGTCTGGGAACACAGCTTCCCCCAGGATGAAAGGAGGCTGCTGTGGTCTTAGGAAGCCCGGAGAGATCACTGGAAGCTCCTCCTTTATAGAGGAGGTGGCTGGAGCAGTCATCAGAGGGGACACCGATCAAGGAGAGAGGCAATACCATTAAAAATCTGTGTCACACAAAATTACTAGCAGAGGCTTTTTGCCAGGGCAGAATGTCTCACCTCGTGTACGTTCTCAGGGTGCCATTACCACTCACGGACACTCTCTGCATTGGTCACACAGCTACAAAGGTACTCCACTACCAACCCACAGAGATCCCAGCCTGCTCCCTACGCCACTGACATTCCCAAATGCAGCACACTGCAGCCATCTCACTCATAACTGCATCTCTGCCTAGTCAGGCTTGCTGTAAGATTTTTCCACATTTAAGAAAAAACCTTCCCCTTCCCCATGATGATTAAGAAAAGCTATTTAAATATTAACCATGTAGAGAAACCTACAGAAAAATAATATGGGAGAGGTTTCTGTCCTTAGAGCTAAGCAGTGACATGCAGACAGTGTGCAGCAAAACTGCTGTCTGCTTCTCTCCAACAGTATCATTTCAGGGAAGCAGTAATTGGGGTCAGCCAAGATGCTCCGTGCCACTGGAGCGCTTTGCTGTATTACTCGGTTTATTACTTCCTTTCCCAAATGAGGATCTGATCCTGATTTTTATGTCCTAAAGGGAAGGAGGGTCCTTTGTTGACTCAGAGGAGCTAGGACAAAAATTGCAGGACTCAGCCTCAAACTCAGATTCCGACTCTCAAAACGCTGAAAGGCTGCAACAGCGAGCCCCAGGAACACCCCTCATTCCCAGGGAGGCTCTCTGCCCTGAATTTCTGTGGAGGACTTGCTACAAGAGTTCCTCCAGCCGAACACAGGCTGCTGAAGTACATCACTTACAGCATTAACACTCGTACCCCTCTCTCACATCTCAGTGTCACTACATCTTGTGAAGTCCTCACTGTGGGGCGTCACACTGAAGAGCCATAAAAAACAAGATGTGTCAAATATGAATGATCAGATCAAACCTGCACTACACAGACAACACACATAAAAAATATGATGGGAAAAGCAGCCTGCACTGCTCCTTCTAGCTGCCTTTTTTAAAAGCAATCTTAGGAGATCACCAATTCTGCACACCCTGCCCGCCTACATTCGGTGGTAAATTACTAATTTTAAATGGAAATGCAACATTCTGTAACAAAAGACTGCTTGTACAAAACCTTGCTGTAACAGCCTGGAAAACCTCAACTGCAGAACCAATCACCCCTGTCAGAGCCAGAGACAGTTGCCTCTGCTTTTTAGCAGAGGAAATTGCCTACAAGACATAGTACTTGCAGCCAACAGCCAGCCAAGAGCAATGCTAGAGGCTGAGCTCAACAAGACTCCTGTGTCCTGGCTCAGCATCTGCTAGGAAAAAGTCAGTCCCAGTGGTCTCTGCTTGGCTCCTGCAAACCACTGATGCCATGGTAGCTGTTTCTGCTGTTTTCCTGGAGGGCTGCGGACTCCGGACTGGGACCTGCTGCCAACCATAATGTTGTCAAACAATCCCTAGGAACCCGCTCCCCACCACCTTGTGCCATCCAGGCAGAAGTGTGAGACACAGGGCACCCTCTGCAAAGCACAAGGGGACAGGGCAGTGTCCTGGTCGCAGCCAAATGGGTCACGAACGTGCTTTGGTGGCCAGCCCAGGACCGCCCCTCTCCCTGCTGCAGTCCCTAATTGACTGAGCAGTGCTTGGAGATACCTGCAGAATAAAAGGCACACGAGAGCAGAAGATGGTTTATTAAGAGGCCTGTGAGAATGAGACATTGGAACTGCAGACGTGCTGTACAAGCTGCAAACTCCCAGAATGAGCTTTCCACAAATGAATCCTCTTGTCAAGAGCTGTACGATTCTGTATTCATGTACCCTGCCAGAGGAGTACTTGGCAACCCCTTTGATATCGCTCTCTAAATTAATAGACAAAGGGAGTTTTATCAGAAGCAGGAACTGAAGTCAGATGTTGGTACAGTGACAGCTGCAAAGCAATTGCTGTGCAGGTGTGACAACACGGGGAAAGGGGCTGCACACAGAGCACATCTGCAGCAAGAGGTAAGAGGATGGTCCTGCCACTGACTTACTATTGCTATTAACTATTTCTGCACAAAACTCAAGATTCCCGGACTCAAGACACTCTGCTTGGCCTGAAAACCACCACCAGCCCTCAACACTTCAAGGACATCCTTATCCCAGTCTGATCTCTGGGTGAAGCTCTCCTGTTGGCCTCTTGGATATGGTCTGTGGAGAGCAAACTGGAGTTCAGAGCAACAGGGAAAAGCAGGTCACAACACAGGTGACTGAGGTTCACTTGGACTCCCCTCAGAGCTCCTGGGGTTCCTCTGCATCGCTGAGCATCACAGCCTGTACCCCTGAGCCTGGGCAAGCAACAGCACTGCCACCCACGCTGATGGCATCCTCCAGCTCAGCAGTGCTGGGATACAAAAGAACGGGTTGGAACTGATAACAGCTCTCCAGCTATAGGACTGAAAGGCTCCAGAAGCAGCTGCATGCAGTCCCCAGCCAAAAGGGACTGGAGATATGAAGCAGTGGAGAAAAGCAAAGAGGGAACTGTTTGTGAGGATCCAAACAGCAGAAGTCCAAGCTTCCAGCTACCCAAAGGGAAATGCCAGCACAGCTCAGCTGAACCAAGGTCTAAAAGGTAGGATCGGGAAGGACCCAACTCCGAGCTCTTTTACCTGCATAGGTGCACCTCTGCTGTCTGAACAGAGCTCTTCTCCCTCCTCCTCCACAGCTTCCAGTGGGCTTGGCTGTGTCTCTGCAGAAAAACACCTCCATGTCAGCACAGGTTTGCAGCCCCCAACTATCTCCTCACTTGTTGATGTAGCTTAGCCCTTAACGCTTCTTCAGAGTTTTCACAGTTTCAAAACATTCTTTAGACTTGCCACAAATGTTATCAGACAAAGTGCAACAACACAGCCAGATGAGGGGTTAAAGTCACAGCATGGTGGTGTGAGGACAAAGGCACTGCAGCTTTGCAGCTTCATGGGGAGTGAGATTAGACACAGGGAAAGTGAGTGGAACACTTGCTGGGATGGAGACAAAGCAAGAATAGAGCTGCTCTCGCATTGAGACAAGCAGAGCTCCCATTCCATGGTCTGTCTCGCAGTCACACCTTCTTTAGACCTCCACATCTTCCCTGGCAACAAAATATGCCTCCAAGCACCACCATGACCTCTACTGCTACAGCTGCTCGTGAACAGGGACAGCCTCTTCATTAATTTTCTCACTCAAAAACCAGGACCAGAAAATCTCAAACATGGTAGGAGAGACTAAGGAAGAAAAACTCCTTGGTCCCAAACATGTTTAATTAATGTAAGACAAAAATTATTTCAGCTCTCATGCTTTGCACATTATCTTGACACTGAACAAATCTGAATATTTTATTGCATTGCAGAGACACCTTGTTTTGAGTGATCTCTCCATGCCCAATGCACATCCAGGTGTCTCTTCAGCAAGCCTCCAGCAATCCCTGTCACAGAACTGTCTTAGAGGAAATGGGTCCAAAATTAGGGGATCAAACTAAATTACCTGAATAATTTTAGCCTTGAAAAACGGAGATGGGAAAGTAATCTAGTTTTGTTCAAATAACTTGAAAATTCTCTTTTCTCTGAATTTCCTAAGCGTGTAACTTTCGGTACAAAACTCATAACAGTCTCAAGTGCCTCTTACCTGGGCAAACAGAGATCTCTTCTTCAGCAGAGTTTTCTGTGGCAATATCGGGGCTCCTTTTACTGCCAAGTGGGGTCATTGTGGAGATGCTGTTCAAAATATAAATATAATATGAATCTCCAGTCCAGTAGGTGTGAGGGCCACATCTGCCTTTCTCACGGAGTTCAGGACAGCAGACGATGCCATAATTTCCAAGTGATCAATATCTGACAACCAGAAATGACCAGGATAACAGCACAATAAGGGTCTAAAATGCCATCCTAAGCAAAAACCCCAAAGGGAACATTTTTTTCTTCTAAAAGGCAGAAAGGGTCATTATCTCTTGTCAAGGGAGCAAAAATACCTGCTCACAATTGTGGGACTCTCTGTGGGAGAAGACGTGGGAGTTGTGCAGGTACCAGCACTGTGCCTCTTTCTGTCTGGGGAAGGAAATCCTCACAGAGGAAAGACAGACCTGCTTTATCCCGCATTATCCTCTCCCTCCTCACACTGCTCGTTTTCTCCCTTATCCCTGTGCACAGCAGCCAGAAGCAGCACGGATGTGACACAAGGCATTTTCCCTGCAGCAAAGTCCTTACAGCATTAGCCTGGTGGTTCCTCGGAGGAGCACCCAGCACTGCTCCTCTCATTTTGACCTTCGGATTCCTCCTTTTTTTTTCCTCCCACCTCACTGCACAGTGTCTTTCCGACACAGGCAGGCATTGCTGAGTAAGTCTGGCACCCATGCTGACACACTCTGCGCCTTGCATGGCTCTCTGATTAGTCTGATCAAGTATGCAAGAACACACTTTAAAAACATGAATCCCTGCACTGACAAACACAAGATTTATTAAGCTCAACCACAGGCCTTAGAGAAGAGAAAACAGCCACTGCTGATTTATGATAAATAAAAAAATTCTGATAGGAAATCACAAGTGGCTTTTCTCTCTAAATAAAGCATCTCAAAGCATTTGTTATGAATCCAGGCTGAGCGTGTTTTACTCTGTGTCTAACATCAGGGCTCTCTTCAAAAGAACTCACACAAAACAACTTGCTATGACATTTATAAAATGGGCTAATCAATTTGAAGTCAAACCACATTTCTTGCTACACCAACTATCTCCTGGTAACAAAGCCTATAATCATTTATTAAAACCCCAATCTTCCATGCTCTGTACAAAGCGTGGAACAAGCGGGGAGAGCAGCCCACAAAAAGTAAAGCAGCTTCTTCACAGGACTGGCACTTCCTAAACTGCTCCACTCCCTCCAGACAGCTCAGAGCCATGTTTCCCTATTAAATGCTCCTGAGGCCAGCCAGTTGGGGTGCCTGAGCCGTACCCAAGAGAGGCCTGTGCTGGCAAATTACCAGGAGCCAGATGGCAACACTTAATGTGCACAAAACTGCAAAGACTGCAGCCATTTCTTGCCTTGCTGCAGATGTTCCAGCTGCTCAAGGAGGGGCCGCTGCATCCAGGTGCATCCCACCCCAAGGCGGGCATCCAGGAGCCAGGGAATGTCCCAGAATAACCCCACCAGCTACACCAAAGGAAAGAGGTCCCTCTCCTCTCATATTCTCCATATCCTGGGCTCTCAGGCCCCAAGCAGGCGGGAGGCCAGCGCTGCAGAGCGCACACCTCGCTGCCTTCTACGCAAGCTCAGAGCTCAGCTGTCACAGGCTCATCAGCAGCGGCAGCTGCAGGTTCCTCCTGCTCCCCAAGGCAGGTTTTAAGCTTGTTAGAAAGGTGCAAGCAAGAGGGATTTTCATACTCTGCATATTGATATTAACTGCTCTGACCAAATGCTGTTAGATCAGAGGAAAGTTGGCAGTTTTGTTCCAAAGCAGGTTTAAATTATAAAACCCAGCAAATTAAAAACATGACATTATCTGGCCTTTCTTGTAACTTGCTCCCTGAATCCTCTCCCATTTGTCCTTCTTCTCCATAGCCTTTGCTGCAAAATTGCATCCCGCAGGAAGGAGAGAAAAAAACCAAAAACTAAAAGAGGAGTAGGCTTAAATCTGAAGAAAATCATGTTGACTTGTCCCACACCTGTCATCTGCTGAAGTGGCTTTTCTGGAGCACTGCACTCTATCTTTGGCTGATAGGCAGTGCCGTCTGGCTTCCTCCTCCCTGCTTTCCTCTTCAGCAGTAAGGCAAGAACATAAAAATACACACAGAAATCCAGTAAACCCTTCCCCATGCTGCCTGTGCGCCTTCCCCGACAGACACGTGATGGCATCGCTGTAACTCACCTCCAGCTCCCCACGGCTTTACTGCACCGTGTCACAGGAGCTTCAGAGGGCAAGGAGCAGCTCCTGCAACTTGTACAAGGATGCACCTTGCATGTCTTATAAAGCAACAACAGCAACTGATCCTTTCTCCTCAGCTGTGCCTCACCTCTCCCACGCTGCTCCAAAGCCATATATTTCCAGGGGTATTAAACAGCAGTGACGGCAGCCAGCCTTTCCAGCAAGCCCTGCAGTGAGCTGTGGTGGGACTGTACCCCAAAATAATCCAGGGAGAGTGCAAGAGCCTGTATCACCAGAGAGAACCTGTGAGCCCCACGCTCTGAACACCTTACTCACCTCTGTGCAATTTGCATGGGTTCCCCATCTTCAGGCACATCCTCTGCAGGCAGCACCTGGGAGGGCTGGAAAGGAAAATTCTGGTGTTATATAAAACAACGTGCACAGCTCACTGGGGTCTGCTGGGTCATTGGATTCTGTCCATGACATTGCACCCAGTCTGCTGTATATTTTTATCTGAAAATGGCTCAGTATCCATCCGGAACTAGTCAGCTTTTTCCCTCCATCCCTCCTTTTGGCAAGGTACTCCCTGCAGTAAAGCCTGGCAGTACTTTTTGTTACCTTGCTGCCTATACACGTTCCTGGACAGTCCATGCCCATCCACTCCTTCCAACACTGCCCATCATCTTCCATGCTCTCTGCCTGCTCTCAGCATCCACCTCAATGTATTTGTAGGCAGCTTCTCTCCACCTCCACCTTGAAACAACCCACGGTTTTTAGTGTTCCCTGCACTCCCCCAAGTACCCCAGCAGCCCTCACCTACTCCACTTTAAATTTCTTTTCCTGAGCCGGAATGACCTGATCAACTGGTACAGCTGATGCTTGACCATGAGAATCACTCTTCTGAAATTTCCTAGAGATAAGATCTGTTGCATTTTTCTTGCCTGGGAAATCAGCTGTCCCATCAAAGGAAGGGAACAGATTAACCTGCACAGTCTACAGCTGGAAAATCTGTGTGCATTTTATACCATTTTTCATTTAGCTCTGTGACTCCACTTATTCTTCCCTTTAAAATTTGTTCAAAAGCCTTATGCACTGCCGAGGTCAGGCTAACATGCCAGTCATTACCCAGATCCCTTTCTTCTTCTGCAGTGTACACGTTACACTTGCCATCCTCTAATCAGGTGGAATTACAACGGTTTATTAGCAGTCCTTGCTGTCAGGCCTACAATTTCTCATGCTAGATACCCAAGGAGTTTTACTCCCCCTTCCATGAGTCTATCAAATTCTATGAGCTTGATTTCCACCATAGGTTTCAACTTCGATCAGCTCCACTCCTGGATGTACTTTCCCAGCAAGCTCCAAATCAAGACCTCTCCTGTCAAATTTCCCTAACATTACTCCAACCCCCAAATATCCTATTTTATCTACGCTTTCTTTACTTCTTTGCAGCCTAACTCATCGTTAACATAAAATACCACACCTCCTCTTTTATTTTT
Organism: Pachycephala philippinensis; assembly: GCA_013397055.1. Taxonomy (NCBI): domain Eukaryota; kingdom Metazoa; phylum Chordata; class Aves; order Passeriformes; genus Pachycephala; species Pachycephala philippinensis. The sequence continues at coordinate 427,638 of VWZT01001757.1, forward strand.
ATTTGTCTTTGTCCTGAACTGTGCATTTCTTAACAATGCCTCTGCCCTGGTCATGAACACTCATCCATGTTTCTGGTTTTCCTTGTACATCTCTTATAAAATATGGCACTAATTCAGGTCACCAGACTCTAAATCTCCCCAATTGGGTCTTTTCCCTCTGAATCTTTTAAAGACCAAGAGTCCCCTAACCTTATCTGAAAGGCTCTGAGGAAATTGATTCTATTAGCACTGAAGTTTGTTAGTGCAGGTTCACAGGCTGTGAGATCTCCCGACAACCAGGATTTGCTCTCTGCAAACATCCCTTGGCTGCAGGAGGCAGCAGCAGCAGTCGACTGCTGCCAGGGTGGAAGGTCTGTGCCCATTCCAGGTGAGGGTTTCAGGGCGGGGGTACAGGCAGCCTCCCTCAAGCACACCATTTCCACCTTCATTTCACACATGGCATGAGGCCACGTCCTTTTTCAAGGACAGTGTTGAATCCTCAAGGATGGTTTCTAGATTCAGCACAGCCTAAAATCTCCCACCAGCCCCACCAGCAGAGCAGCCCTGGTGGCACTGGGGGAGCCCCAGGGCAGCACAGGCAGCAAAGGGTCTGCAAGAGACGTAGCACATTGGAGACACGACAGCTCTGGGCCCCTTCTTTGTCACTGCCAGTGGAATTGTATTTGATAGAGGGAAAAAAATGGAGACAAGGCACAAGCAAACATCAAACATATCGATTTTGCAAGTAAATCACCTGCTCTGGCCTCAGTGTGCGACTGCACAGAGAAGCGAGAGAAAGGAGCTACCTCTCATGCTGGGTGTGATAAAGCAGATGAAAAGGCATTTAGAAATTATTTTCTCTCATGTAAATAAAAGACTGGCAATTTTTGGGCTAGGCTTGAAATTGTAAAGTCTGCTCCCCCTCCCTTATTTTTTCACCTTGAAAATATCAGAAAGGCTACATCTCTTGGTTATGGCTCCGAGAGAGCTCCCGTGGTCAAGAGGAGTAGCATACAAGTTACCACTCAGTACTACTAAAACCTCTTTTCTCCCCAAGAATTAATTAGGTATTAGCATTAAACAGATAATATTTTAAAAAATACCACACAATTTTCAGTACTGATTAAAAGTTCATGCCCTTCCCAGCTGCTGTAGCTTCCCAAAGGCTTTAGAGTACACATGGACAGACCTCCAGTCACCCCAATCTTCCAGTATAATGACACCTTCATTTCCAGAGGAAAAGCTACAGAAAAAAAAAGTGCAGTTTGCTTTAAGAACTTCTCAGGTCTTTTGTATCTATCCTAAGGAAATGAAAAAGGGCACAAGTCAGTTCCTTTCCTCTGCAGATCACCTCTAAGGCTTGTTTAAATCTCCATCTGCTAAACCCGAGCCAAAGCACTGTCATGAAAAGTCACATTTCAGCACAGGCTGCTCTGCTCTTTTTCTGCAACCAGAAAATGCAGACATGACGTTTTTCCTAAGTGTTCAATATTACAAGACAGAATATAAATATCACAAAACAAGTTAAGTATCTTTCTAACACCAGGGTAAATGATCAAATACACTTGAAAACAGGAACAACAGAGCCAAGGCTTCAGTCATAGAGAAGATAAAGTTATACAATGATCCGGGAGTGAAGTCATTATGAAAAATGAGGGTTGGAAAAGGCTGACACAAACCTAAAATACAGCAGTAATAAATACTTCATCTGACTAGCAATCTGTTTAAACTTAGCAGTGACAGAAAGCTGCCTTCCGCTCCAGCAGGAGAGCCCTGACGGAGACAGAGGCTGACACCTAGTGTCTAGCACACCCGAGCCTGAGAGAAGGTGCCCAACACCAGGACAAGGACAGGGAGCACCACTGCGGTGACACATCACTCCAGGAGGAAGATGCCTGTGACCACACAGAGCCTCTCCCAGCCACGAGGGAAAAGAGCACTTCCGAGGGTGAAGCATTGACAGACGCAGACAAACATGGAGGGGCAAACAGGAAAGGCTGCGCCGCAAGGACAAAGCCACATCTCTGTCTGCAAAGGGAAATCCAGACAGAGCTCCCCACACAGTCACAGGTTTATAAACTGGTTTGCCAGAGTTGGTGGTGGTCAGCATCACCTCTGTGCCTTCCACCTTGACACAGTGCCAGGCTACATCCTTCTGCGAAGGATCAGCTGGATGTGTCAGTCTTGGGAGCACTAATGATGACTGCCAGGCTGCTCAATGGCCCCTATCTTGTGTGAGCTGGGTGTCAGACTGTACACTTCTCCCCCTTCCACAGTAACCCGTGTAGCTAGGGGAGGAAGTCCCTAAATTTAAGAGGGACATTAAATAGCAGTGCCTGCTTTGCAGAAGGGACTGAACCGTAAAAGGGACAGAAGGGCATGGCTGCTCAACCTCTGCTCAGTGGCAAAGCTCTTACCTGGCAGTAGCTGGTGGTCGGTTCATCATCAGAAGTGGAGTTCTTCTCTTCTTCCATACTGTGCCCTGGACTCTCTGCCTCCCTCCTCTTTGAAGGGTGGAGCCAGGTGATGTTTTCAGACTCCTGTCCCTCTGTGTCTCCATCTTCTGCACCATCAGCAACCCCATTCTCCCTGTTTATCTCCTCTCCTTTCCCAAGCTCATTTTGGCTCAAGGAAGAGCTGGGCACAACTGGGTTACCAAACTCCTTCTTATGCAATAGCTGCCTCTGAGCCTGCTTCAGGCTTTTCTGGTAAACCTCCAGCTGACACAAGATGACTTTGGTGTACTGGTTGGGGTCCACCCCTTTGGGGCAGAAGGGGATGCCCCAATAATAGTGCACTGTGTTTTTTGCCTCCTCCTGTTTGTGCTTCTCCTCCACCGCAGTCTGCATGCAAAGATCCGGGGTACTGCCAGACCCCTCGTTCTGCTCTGCTTGCTCTGTGGCAATACAGACCTTGGCAGTGTGCCCAGGCTGTGAGCTGTGTTTGGTACCTGCTCCTCCACCACTCCTCCTGGGGCTGTCACACTGTTCTGTGGTCCTGCTCTTCCAGAGTGTGGCTGGGCTCCCAGCACCAGCTTCTCCCACAGAATGGCCAGTGCAAGGCAGGAGCTGCTCTTTTGGTTCAAGGCCTCCTGCTTCGGAAGAGCTGGAGGGGGTGGTGAACAGTCTCCGAGGTGTCAGTCGCCAGGAGCCTGAAGCCACCTTGCCAAAGGTGGGACTCAAAGACGTGAAGTCCTCTCCGACAGCACTGGGTAACATGTTACTCGAATCACTTCTTGCTGGTGAGGAAGACTTTTCACTTGACCTTGTCACAGGCTGGCCCTTCCCCGGAGACACGATTATGCTGGATACTAGCGAGCTTTCAACGATTTCCTGGCTTAACCTCCTCAACACTACCAAGGGGCTCCGGGCGACATCCATCTGTCCATTCCCATCAGCTCTGGAGCTCTGTGAGTGGGAGCTGCAGTCAGAGGGAGGGGTGTCAGGGCAGAACGCCAGGCCTCCCAGGGTCTCAGAGCATTCTTTCTCAGCAGGCTGGCTTTGGCCCTGTGAATCCAGTGCTTCCACTGACAACTGAGGAGTTGCAGTCGAGGAGTCTGAGGGCTGACAGCTCTGAAAAACAAAAGGTTGACTCTCCTACAGACATGTTCTCTATCAGCACAGCACACCAAGGGCTCCCCCAGCACACTGGCAGCCATCACCTGGACTACAGATCCCTCCACGCCGAATCAGAACTCTGAACTGCCAAAGAGGGACAGCTGGGGTTAGACTTCATGTCCCTCTCACAAGGAAGGGTACAAAGCAACTACTCTGCAGCTGCTGTTGTTCCACTTTGTGCTGGGAATATTTACGCCCCTCAGTAAAACTTTCTTCTGTGCAGCATGGTAAAACAAGCACAGACAGCGACAGTGCTGAAGAACCCTAGTGAGCCTCTTCACAGAAGTGCACTTACACTAAGGCTCTCAGCAATGGCCTTCCTCAAGAGCTCCTCCTCTTCCTCTTCCTGACAGTTCACTTGTCTAGCTTCTTGCTCACTCATTTTCAGGGCCAGTGCAAATTGTTCCTCTTCAGTCATCTCTACAGCAGAAGAAATAGGATAATGTCAGGTCACAGCTGCAGGTGTATGTAAACACTCAGTGAATATCCGGCATGTAGGGAGAAATGGGTTAGAGTCCCACCTCTCCAGGAGGAATGCAGAGAAAATCATCTAAACCTCAGCTATCCTGGAAAGGTGTCACCAAAACTGGAGCAGGCAATATTAACGAGAAAGGTAACTCAGGTCAGGAACCTCACTTCAGGTTTCTATAGCAATCTAAGCTCCCATTCCCTGAGTATATTAACTGCAACATGACATTTTATTTGCCATCAAACAACACACATTCCACCTGCAGAATGCATGTTCAAGGAGAGAGGAAAAGGACAGACTTCTAAAGCGTGCTCATTTTTATATTGGATAGGCTCAGCAGCAAGGCAGGATAAACAACACATCTTCTTTAAGACACTTTTTTACTAACCAAGTAGCACACCTCACTGCCTTCTGACACAGATACCTGCAATACCACAGGAGACCTACCCTAGAGAAAAAGAGCTACATGTTGTTCACCCCAAGCCGCAGGTGGAAAGCTCGGTGGAGGATAATGTTACTTGCTTGGTGGTATTATAGAGGATATTTCACATGCATACATCCCCCTTCTGCTCACATCACCACTCCACTGCATCACTAAGTCAGTCATGCATGGGAAACAGGTTTCCTACACTTGTAACTGCTATTTCAGCAGAAAATTTATTCCTGAAATATTCCTCGCTCCAATCAAACCGAAAGTCTAGACTGGCTCTGTAGAAACAAAGCAGTTAGTTACTTTGGAAAACACTTATTTACTTAGATTCAATCCAACACGTTCAGTCTGCTTAAAATATACAATGCCTGCAGAATGGAGTGCAGCTTGAAAAACAACTCAACAGCACTCTCAGGAGCTGAAAAATACATCTTCTCACTCGAAACAAATTGACAGATCTCCTTCAGAACCCGCTCCCTCCTCCAGGCAGAATCCTGCACGCGCCATCTCATGCATGAACCAAAGGCTCGCGCTCTCCAATGGGCTACAACATCTTTAAGACATGCCATTTGAACAGGGAGGCCACCCAAGCACAAAACGTGCCCTCACTGCAGCCAGCTCCGGAGACAGGCGTTTCCCTGGATAAAGATGCATTCACAAGTTGCAGGCTCCCATTTTCTATCCCATCCTCTCCTTACCAGCTGCCACCCAAACACAGCAGTGCAGCCGTGCTCTGGCCATAGCACAGCCTGCTCATGACAGCACTGCTGCAACCAGGAGCATCCACAGAGCGGAGCTTCTCTGCCCTTCCCCCAGCTCCTGGCTGATGGCAGCCTCCTGCTCCCCCACCAAGCTGGATCTGAAGCATTTTTGGNAATTCCTTTGAAAATTAAGAAAGAGGTTGAAGGGAAGGCAGACGGCTGCGCTCTCAGGGCTCGTGGGGATCTTTTGTCCTTGGACAAAGTCACTCTATGATGCTACAGCCAGGAGGGACCAGGGCAAAAAAAAAAAAAAAAGGCATCCTTTAATGGAAAGCAGACAACAGTCCAGTGTATGGAGAAAGCTCCCAGCCCCAAGAACAGCAGCATTAAACAGCATATCACAGAGTCAATTAGGTTGGAAAAGACCTCTGAGATTGAGTCCAACCTTTGACCAATCACCACCGTGTCATCCAGATCCCAGCACTTAGTGCCACATCCAGTCTTTTCTTTTCCATGATACCAAACACCTTCCAAGCATTCAGAAAGTGTGCACTGATTTGTTTTCCTGCCCAAACCATCACAGCAATCAGGCCAGATCCTGCAAACTCTGACATGTGCAGGAAAACTGGTGCACATGATCGGCACCCTCCAACACACGACTTTCCACGTGCTTCAACAGGGGCCTGAGTGTTTGCCAGTTCAGGCTATCAACATCCATGAAGCTTAATAAAAAGAAACATTTTTTGGCGAGTTACTGCTGTACATTTTGTTTTCTTCTCCCTCCCTGGCACAGCAATTTCCCTCTGGGGACAGAGAATGTGCCAGACAAATGCTGCCTCTGGCAAAGAAACCAGTGACAAACAAGATGCACTTAGTGCACGTTCCAGTTGAGTAGGTGCTCTGGAGATGGGGAAATCTCGAGTTTAAATCCACCTGGCATTACCGTGGGGAGAGCAAAGAGCTGCTCTGCTCATGTCTTCCAGCAGACCTGACCTGCTTTAAGCGGAGCTGACGGTATTTCGTGCTCCAGGACTGATCACTTCTCAGCACCGTGTGTTTTATTAAACTTGATGCTGATTGCAGCCGTCATAATTTATGATGATTAGAAACCCAGAGCGCCGCGTTAGCCCCCAACCACTGTGTGCAAACAGAGCTGGGGAGAAAGCTCGGAGCATGTGGCGGGGGCTCCACAGATCCCAGGAGAAACGACCCCTGTCCATCTGGACCGATGCTCAGCTCACACTCATCACTCGCCTTGCAGGAGCCCATTCCCAGGGGGAAGCACTGGGAACTCTGCATCTCACACTCCAAAATCCTCTCCTCACACGTCCATCCCAACGCTGGGAGAAATCCCCGCGCCTCTCTGGGGACTAGGGCATCCAAGAGACCCGCAGATGGGAAGGAGGGGTCAGAGAGAAACTGTTTTTAAGATACGGCAGCCCTAAACAAATTAAACCATTTCAGAGCCTTTTTAAATGCTAATACGGCAATTTGCAAAGCGATTTATGTTCCATTTTGACATTTGCAAAGTGAATTAGATGCAAAACCCCACTAGTTGTAGTTATAACACTTACTAATAAGAGATTTACTCAAAAATAACAGAAACGCGGGATCTCAGTATTTTCATATATCCAAAGTGCAATTACAGTAAAAACATTCAAATGTGCTTTAAAGCACTGACTTCCTCCGGAAAAAGAGAGAGACTTCTTTAGGTTTTGTATTTCCATTTATCCTGTCAGGATGAAACGTCACAGATATATTTTAGTTATGGCTTTAGGTTAAAATGAATAAAACCACAACAAAGCAAAAAAGGGAGGATACGCTTTATAACGAGTGCCTGCCAATATCCGAAATTTTCCAGTTTTGAGGAGAAAGAACTTGCTCTACCCAGAAGCACCCAATCTTGACAAAAGACCAATTTGCCTCGCAATTCAAAGAATTTATTTAAAGACACTGGGAAAAATAATTACTACTTCAAATCTTAATTTGCCTAAAAGCAAACACCAAAAGTCTAATTATAACTTCCCACAAATGAGAACAGCCCCACCATCACACGTGCTTAAATAAGCCCCCGCTCTCTGACTGTGCGGCGCGGGGCACCCCCAAACTCAGACGTGCACACTAAGCAACAAAAAAAGGCAGCTTTTGCCCCAGGAAAAGAAAAACTATTATCAATAATTTCAACATCTAGAAACACAGCAGAACTCCTCCGTTACACAACGTCTGGAGAGCCGGCCCTGTCTCCTGCGGATTTTCTGGAGCACACTAAACACCTTTGCACAGCACCAGCTCCTGAAATCCTACATGCTCAATGATGCAACGAGGACATCCAACTTCAGCAGATCCCTGCTCTTAGCACCATATGTTTGGTCACATTTTAGTGGCATCTCCAAGGGGGGTTTCAGCTTTAATTTGGTGTTCTGTTTCCTTTGGGAGAAAAAGAAAAGTAAGAAAAAAGAACTCTTTCCCCATTTCTGACTTTGCTATCTTACTTGTTCAACACAGACATGCACAGTGGGCTGCAGCTCCCACAAAGAGCTGGGCTGTTCTGTGCTATGGCCTTAGGCCTCTATTAAAAACAATTTAATTCACACAAGCCCTGTGAGGACTGACAAGCCCAACTGCTGCTGCTTGCGGTGCACTGGCGTGCTCCATTTTGTTCAGTGATTGCTTTGGGTTTTGCAGGAAGCAACATCTCTCCCATTTTAAAATGTCCTGAATTTTACGTGCTGGATGGACCACTGCCTCACAGAGCACAGGAACATGAGTGGGGACCCTCTGGGGCCTGGCTGCTGTAACATGGGGGGCTGTACAGGGAGCAGAGGCACCCTGGCCATGCTCAGTGGGCCCTTCTGCCTGTACATCAGAATATAAGCGGGAACATCCCAGCCTTTAGCATCTGTTCATAGACTTATTGTCCATGAATGCATTTAATCCCTTATTAAAGCTGCTGATGCTGACCCCTCCACAACCTCCTGTGACTCAAATGTCCAGGAGTTCACCCCATGCTGTGTGAAGCATTACTGTCCTTCACCCGTTTTAAACTCATCTATCTCCTGCTATTTCCACTGATACACCCCAGGAGCTGGTAAACAACAGCTCTGTGCTCAGCTGAGGCACTGCTTTCCCGATGGGAACTTTGATCCCACCGTTCTCTCCTAACAAAGCAGCCCCAGGCTTTTCAGTCTCTCCTCACCAGGCAGCTGTTCCACCCCTTCACGGCTTGGGCTGCCCTTCTCTGGATGTACCACTGTACCTTTGCTATGCAGAGGCCAGAACTGCACACAGCACTGTGACAAGGGTGCACCAACACTTTACGTAACAGCAAAATGACATCAACCAAATCCCTTGTTCTTAACACCCTTCCTTATGATGCCCAGCGTTGCTGGTACTCTGGCTGCCCCCACACTGTGAGCTGATGATTTCAGAGAACTGTCAGCTGCGACTCAGATCCTTCCTGAGCGGCAGCTGTCGGGTCAGAGCATTGTGATGTTTCAGGGACAGACAGGAGCAGAGGGGCCTGGACAGCAAAGCAGTTTGTGACTGACGGCGCTTTCAGATCGGCCTCAGCCAGTTTTGAACCCAGTGAGGTACCAACACCCTCGCACACTTATTTTGGAAGTGCACTGGTCTGTGCACACGCTGCCTGGGGAGAAAGCAAGTGACGGAGTGCCTACTCTGACAGGCAAAATTTAGCCCTGCGAAGGGTCTTTTCTGCATCCCCAGCCATGTCACAGTCTTTCTGCAAGGGAAATAATCTCTAACACAAACAGCAGAAGCTGCTCAGCACCAGACATCTTCCCCAGCCCCACAATCGAGACCTACGTGCAATTTTTCTTTTAGCAGCAAACTTCGTTCGATCCAGCTGCTTTGTTCTCTTCCTTTGCAATCCACTCTCTTCCTTTGACTCCTGCTGTAATGGAAAAGAACATGGTGAGTGCATGCAATATGTAAGAAATACTACCAGCCCCCTCCCCCCAACTACTCAGATGCAAACACTGGTTCAAGAACAAGCGTCTATTTGTGTGAAATTTGAATTTCAAACGTAATTCAAACACATTCTGTAACTATTAAAAGCTGTGTGATAAGCATAACGAGCAAAAAGAGTTACAGACTGACATAAACAGAGAAGTAGGAGAGACAATAGACTTCATGCCAGTCACCACTATGCACTGCACCTGCTACCCACGATTTTAGAGAGAATTTGTTTGGCCTTGCTAAAACATTGATATTTGTAAGCACTCAAAACAGAAAAATAGAACCTTTTTATAACTGAGCATCACACACCTGTAAGCCAGGACTGTTTCCTGCCATGCAGCTTCTAGTACTATGCCCAGGCAATTTCAGGTGATCAAAACTAGAATCTCTAGCCATTTTTGGAGACCCACACCAATGCACCCTGAGGGCAGGAGAGCCAGCTGTATTTTCTCCTCATGCTATTCTCTCATCTTATTCATAGAATCAAAGAATGGTTTGAGTTGGAAGGGACTTGAAAGCTCATCTCATTTCAACCCCCTGCCATGGGCAAGGACATCTTCCACCAGACCAGGGTGCTCAGAGCCCCATCCAACCTGCCCTTGAATACTTCCAGGGGCATCCACAGCTTCTCTGGGCAGTATCGCCACAAGTGTTTCATTTTTGAAACTTGAACACTTCAGAAACTTGTTGTCTCGAGACTCCCTGGAACAATACTCCGACAAACAACCTAAGTGGGTGCTGCTTTAAGCACAAGGACTGCAACACAAATGGGCACAGGCTTAAAAGACACAAATTTCTGCAAGTTGCTGTCCTAACGGCTTAAGTGAGGACGCACACATTACCCAAGGCTGGCATTGGACCCGTTCCAATTTGTCTCTCCAAATCAGGTAGGATTAGAATCAAATCCAGTACTTCAGGCAGAGACCCACGCCTGGCCAGGACGGGCTTTGCACTGCTCCCTCTGCACCTGCAGTGAGTTTTGCTGCCCATGAGACACGTTGGCCACACGCTTGTGCCTCCTTCCACCTCCTGCACCAGGAGGGTTCAAGGAGGGGCACGTGGCTTGGGCTACTTTAACACAAACAGATACATTGATTATTTTCGAGTGTCATTAATTTCTTTTGTCCTTTGCCCATGTTTCTGAAGCTGTGAAGTCCTTCGGACTGCACCTCTGTGCTGAGTTTGTTGAAGACATCTCTGGCTTTAGTGTCATCTGTAGATTTTATTAATCTATATACACCACTTGCTCCCTCTTACAGATCATTAATGAGGATGTTAAAACACACACAGACCTAATATTGATTCTCTTGGCCTCAGCTTTACATCTCCCCCAGATGAGCCTCTCTTTTGTTCATCAGCAGCTCTTACTGACAGTCTTTTAGCAGGATTTCAATCCAGAAATGTTGCTATCTAGACCAAATTAAATTATTTATCCAACTAAGATTTTGCAAGACATACTATTAGGTGGTTTCCTGAAGCCCTAATACATTAGAGCTTCTACATGCCCTAATACCTACACATTTCTCACTTCCACTGACTTAACAATCACCTCACAACACAGCAGCAATCACGCTTGGCAAGTCCACACACACATTCATGCTTGCGCCTACGGGTTTTTTCTGTGACTGATTCCTTCTCTTCCCCACACAGACTGGTTTAGGTACCCCCTTTCCAAGATCTGCCACTGTGTCTCCAAAAGGCTGCTTCACATCCAGAGTCTCTCTTCCTAGGAGATGGATGCCAAGCTCCTGCTCAAGAGGTGAAATCCTCTCTCCTCCAGGGCCCTGGCATGGTGTCTGTCTCCACGGTTTTCCATAGCCACAGGATTTCCCACTCCAAACTGCCCTGCCTTGGTCTGCAGCAACAGCCCCATGCCGATCTCATGGCTGCTCACACCTCAGCGGATGGGGAACAGTCCATGGGATTGCACCAGGATTGCACTAGGATTATACGCTGGAGGAGGTTCAGCAACAGCTCTCCTGCCCTCCCCCAAAAACCTGTCTAACAATGCTAAACCCAGTCCAGCTTAAAACAGGGGCATTAGAATCCTAACAGGCTCTGTAAATCCCCAGCTCTTCTCTCTAGGCATCAATCTTCCCCTCATCACTCCCGCACTTGCTGGAAGGTCAACCCTGACACTCTCATCTGCAGCTCTCTTCCAGGGCACGGATGTGATTTATGAGCACACCAAACTTTCCGTGGCTGTGAGTGCCTGCTCTGTGCACAGAGACACACTTAGGACACACATCAACATCACGGGACAACACGGGGCTCCAACACCTCCGGGGCTTCCGAGGGGAACAGTGTGCCCGGCACCAGGCACGCTGCCCGGATCCACGGCACAGCCAAGTACGTGCCTCGGTTCCCCGTGCTGGTCCTGAAAAATCTCGACATTTACATCAGTGGCAGGAGCAAAATTATTGCAGGACACGTGTTGTACGAACCTCATGCATTTGAGAAAGATGTTTAAATTGCTCAGCAGCGTTCTACTGAACAGCCACGGTACAGTGAACCGCTGAAGCAAATCCAATTAATCCTGATGGGCCAAAATATATACACACATCTCAATTCCAAGAATTCTTAAATCTTCTTTATTTTTAAACCCAGAAAATAAAACATACCTTTTAATTAGGATTTATGGCTGTTTGTACCTCTGCTGGGAGAGAGCCCCGCGGGCCCCAGAGTGCTCTGCATAAATGCAGGCGTGGATGGTAGAAACAGAAGGGGCCAAGAAAATTCAGAGAAGACAACAGGGCTTGCTCTTCCTGACCCAACCTTTTAATGCTCATCTATCTACAAGGATAATAGGAACTCAAGGGGCCACTCAACCAACTGCCTTTCTAATAAGATCACTAGTCCAAAAATAATCTTAATCAATTAAAATATTCCCAAACTGCAGCCAATACTCTTAGTTACAAGGTCATCTCCAACACACATCTTCCAAGGGAAACTAATTATTATAGTGGAGGTGAGGTAGGAACTGCACACCTCTGCTCAGTGCCAGCCTGGAGAGCATCCTTCCTCCTTTGCCGTCAATTCAAGGCATAAAGGCCAGAAGGAACCCAAATTCTCTTCCTGTGTGTCAGGCTCTGCACTTTAATTTATGATGCTCTCTATGAGCAATTTCACTGTCAGCATTGCACACAGATCAAGAAATAGACAGGTTTCCAAAGTTCCTTACACATTTAGTGGAAGGCAGCCACTATTCTTCTTCCTTGTTTTTGTAACCTGCTTGGTTTCGCCAGACAGCAGGAAATCAAATTCCCATTTTAAAAATGCTTTTGCACATACTTAAGAGAACCTGACTCTGCCAGCAGAAACAAATACAGCTCCACTCTTTTCTAAACGCCCATAAATGGAAGCCAGTAGCCAGCATCCCACATCCTGCTCCCTCGAATCCACATGATAAACCACAGAAATCATGTGGATTCTACTGACTCAGGGAAGGAAGGGCTACAGCAGAATGTCTCCACCCCTAACAGTGCAGACTGCAAAGTCAAAAGGTCTGGGTAATTTTACTGCTCAACAGCAGTTGGGACCATCTAACAATAGGGCACAGCCAAACACCACACGTCCTGCATGGGAAACATGCAGATGAAAACCAGACTAATTTATTTTTAAAAGCCAATTAGATGTTGGAATTGCCGTGTTTGGCTCTTGCCAAGGCTGCTGCTGAAATTAATATCACACCCTACTTTATTAGTCTCTGACTTCAGCTCAGAATCTGTTTCAGCTTTGCTCTTTCAGCTCATTAGAACAAACCTGCTGGAAGTGGAGATGAACAACAAGACACAACAGGGCTCATGCCAGGATATGCAGTTCCTGACACAGGGAGAGAGAACTCCGCAGGAAAACTGGGCTGTGAGGAGCCTGAATTCAGATCAATCTGATTTTCAACAAGTGAGCTCAGCAGAGCCATGAAGCCTCCTCCAGAACCAACTCACATTGTATTCTCCCCTGGGAGATGGAGGCACTGGGTCCCTTGGTACCACCAGAGCCCATGGAGACAGCAGGGCACTGCAGCAATCCTCCCATGTGGCTCTGCTTCGCTTGGATGGTCAGTGGTGTGAGGTGGTGTTCTGGGATTGAGTTAATTTTATTCCTAGTAGCTGGTGCAGTGCTGTGTTTTGGATTTAGTACGAGAATAATGTTGATGGCACACCAATGGTTTAGTTGGTGCCAAGCAGTGCTTACTCTAAATCAAGGACTTTGCAGTTTCCTGTGCTCTGACAGTGAGCAGGTGCACCAGGAGCTGGGGGAACTGGGCACAGGGATGTTCCAAACCACAGAACCTCATGGCCAGTGCATGAACAGCGGGGAATTGGCTGGGAGACACCGACTGCTGCTCAGGGACTGGATGGGCATCAGTCAGTGGGTGGTGAGCAACTGGATTGTGTCACTGGTTTCTCTTGGGTTTTATTCACAGAATCATGGAAAGGTTTGGGTTGGAAGGGACCTTAAAGATCATCTCATTCCAACCCCCCTCTCATGGGCACCTCCCACAAGACCAGGTTGCTCATTGCCTGGCCTTGAACACTGCCAGGAATGAGGCATCCATAGCCTCTCTGGGCATCCTGTTCTAGTGCCTCACAACCCTCAAAGTAAAGAATTTCTTCTATATATCTAACCTGAATTTCTGCCCTTTCAGTTTGAACCCATTCCTCCTTGTCCTATCACTACAGTTCCTGAAAAAAAAGCAGTTCATCTCTCCCTTCTTTTCATTACACTTATTCTTGATATTATCATTAGGATTATTAATAGCATTATTATATTTTATCTTGTTTCAATTATTAAGCTGTTCTTATCTCAACCCACGAGATTTACTTTTTTTCCCCACGATTCTCCTCCCCACCATGGGGTGGGAGTGAGCAAGCAGCTGCCTGGTACTCAGCTGCTGGATGGGATTCAACTATGACAGGTGGGCACTGCCATCGTGGCTGTGACATTTCCAGTGCCTTCTTCTCCATAGAAAGATGTCCCTCGGGCCATGCCTGGTCCTGAGGTGAGTGCCCACTGTCACAGCTGATGGAAACAGGATAGGGCAGTGGCTGGATATTCCTCCTCTGCACCACAGCCAAAATCTGATCTGGAACATCAACACATGCTGCTGATTACCCTGACTGTGAGTATCTCCAAACACAGGAACACTCAGGAAAAGGGATGTTCCGCACCGAAGTGAAGACAGGCCATGCAGAAATAGATGGCACCATCACCCTGGAGTCTTGTCATATGTTCCCCGAGGGCTGGCAGAGCTGATGGATCTGGCAGAAAGAGCTTGTGAGACTTGATGCCAACTTTGTAAGCGCAGGCAGGTACTCTGAAAGCTCCCAAAGGATCTACCCAGGAAAAAGACCCTTCCAAAAGGTCCCAGACCAGATCAGCAGCATTTTTGAGGAACAACTGCACTAAAGGCTGCAGATCAGTCTAACAGGTCAGCACAACTTTTGGGTTGTGCTCAGAGTTCATGCTTGGCCAGGCCTTGTGTTGAGAACAATCATCTTTCAGACATGGCTTCAGGGCTCTTTACCAACAGCCTAATTTGAGCAGGAGGATCAGGAGACCAGGAATTGTCATGCTCAGAGGGAGCATTGTTGGGCACTACTTGCAGTGTTGTGTATTTGTGAATGAACATCCATCTTCTGGCACAGGCAACCAACTCCCTGTGGGATTAAACAGCCAGGGGAGATGGGAACTACTCCACTCATTCGGCACGTCTGCATTTCAGAGACAGTCTGCACAAAGAAGGTCATCTCTGGTTTCCACAGAGCCAGAGAGACTGCTCTTATTTTGCCTGACCCTTTCCAAAAAAAGAGAAGTGTTCCCCGAATCCAGGATTATATATAGCAGAGATCAGAAAGCCTCACATCCAGGAAACTTTTTTCTGATGCAGCTCTGCAGATGCCACAGCATAGACATGAGCAAAGAAAGGGAACTTGGCAAAATAACATGGATGAGCTTGATAATCCAGCATGACTGAAAAATTCCTGGGAGAGGCAGTCTGCCAAAGATCATCAAAAGTGAGAAGCTGGAGGTTTTCCAGGTGCAGCTGCTACAAGATCTGCTGGTCTGGAAGCAGAACTAGGGACTTGTTCTATAGATACCTGCCAAGAGACTGCCAAGGAAGAAAGCCATCGAATCAATGATGCCCAAATTGTCCTTGTAGCTTTTGATTCATAAGGAACCATGTCCTAACAGATGCAAGATTAATTGAGAATGTATTGTTCTCTAAAATTGCTATTGATCTGAGCTTCCCACACCTCTTCTTGAACACACAACAAGGTCTTACCAGAGCAAGAACAACAGTTAAAATGTTCAAAATTGAAATTCAACTTGATGTACACAGAAGAGCTGAGACAGTTACAGAAGGCAGACAGTTATTTTTTTGAGATCCCAAGTAAATCAGTTTTGCGTTTGATTTTGCAGAAAACAACACGACAAGAGACTGTGGCACTGGATCTGGAAGCTGATGACTCACAGAAAGAGAGTGAACTGAATAAATCCACTCATTCAACTGACTGAACTGTTGTCACTTAAACAGAACCTAATTGGCTCTTTAACGGCCTCTCTGAGCATATCCTTTTCTGTAATATGACCGATTATGCCATCAGAATTTATTGTTTATAGACAAACTTACAGAACAGTGAGGGAGCCTAACCTTTTTATAGATGTGTTTTAAGAGACGTTTGTTTCCTCTTTTTCAGATACGTGCACATTGAGATGAATAATTGCAGACAATAACAGGTCCTGATCTTTTATGTACTGCAGCAGCTCTTATAGCTGCTGATTTCTTTTTTTCCTTATAGGTTTCACAATAAAGGCCAGTGATGCAGCAGACATCTGAAGTTAACTTAGCATATTGCAGAGCTAAGGGTTTAACCCCACTGAACTATTACTGCCATATGTTCCATTTCTTTCAGGGAATTTCCCAATGGAAAAGAACTCAGACAATGTGAAGAAAAAACATCCAATATCGTTTGCCCTACAGCTTCTTACTGTTTATTTCTAGTGATTTTCCCCTCCTCACATGATAATCGCCTTATTGGAGAGCAGCACACTGCAGATGTGAGAGCAAAAGGGACCTGATTTAAGATCTACAGCCTGAGAGTGAACTGAAATGCTTTTGAAAATGGTGGAATTACAAAAAGCAGCTTAGGATCCCCAATCACCAGCAAGACGGAGCAAAGCCTTAAGAGTCACACATAAAAAACCTGATTGTAATAATTTCCTCTCGTGTACCTTGCTCAGTCAGGCACAGGTTTTCAGGGCTCTGGGTTTCCCCCAGGCAGGAGTTCCTGTGCTCATGCCATCACCCGTGTAACCAACACAGACATTTCAATCTTGAGGGTAATGCTGATGTGCATAAGCCGACGCTGGGGATCAGGGATCTGAGCCTTGATGCCTTAGCCAGGCACTCCCACACCACATTCACCTTTACACCCTTTGGAGCTGGGTTATAAACTCAGGCTCCTGTAATTCAGAACCAGTTTACCAGACACTGCCTGTCTCTGAGCTACTCACAAGCCTGAGTTCTGAATCATTTTCTTATCTATTTGCACATAATACAGAATCATGTTGCTAAGGTTTAGCTGGAAATCAATCAAATAAAAATTATGAAAAAAAGATTTGTAAAGGGATTGAGGAAAGGTTACTTTTAAATTACGTTTCAGATTCAGTTCTGAGAGGATTTGGTTATCAAATCCCAGACTCATAACTCACCCTCACGAAGCACACCATTCATTTCCTAGTCAAATAGGATTTGATTCACCTCATATGTAAGAAAAGGAACAGCACAAGACCCTCTGTGCAAATCCTGACCCCAGCAGGACAGCGAGGGCTGCTCGGGTACTGTCCTGCAGCAGCAGGGCCCAGCACAGGTTCTGGGTATCCCAAACCCATCACTGACCTCTCCTTCGCTGTCGGATATAATAATAAACGCATCCACAAAACTGCGCTTCTTCTTGACATTGGCTGGGTTCCTCTTCTCTTCCTCCTCTTCCTCCCCATCCTGACCTTGAGACTCCGGGCCCTCTGCAGGCTTCTTCCTCCTCGGCATCCTTCACTCTGAAACAGAGGGAAAGATTAAAAGCCATTTGTTTCCTTCTGATTTAGATTTCCCCTAACAGTCTCTTTTTTTTTTGCTATTTTTAGGCAAAAGACCCCAGGCACTGAAACCTTATTACAAAGCGTGGTGGATTTAGTGTTACTGGGAGCCACATGCACCAGTCACCACTCATCTAGTTAAGAACACTTTATTACAGCTGATTGCTAAAAAGGGGTTTCAGGAGAACAGCAACACAGACCAAAGCCACTCTGAATGCCTTGTTCCAAAGCAATGAGGCTTTCCTCGAAAAGCCCATCAGCAAACTCCTCCACAGCATCACAGCAGGTCTCCCACCCTCCAACACAACCTCCCCTCCTCAGCCCCACACCTTGACCAAAACAAATCGGGCTGTGGCAGCGGATCAAGCTGACATTTGCACACCAGACCAAGAAGCCACCACAGCACAGCCCTTTGTCAGCTTTTGTATTCGACAAAACCAGGGAGAAAGGCATTGTTCCTCCAAGGATGCTGTCCTGCCGTCTGCACAGCTCAGTGCACGGCTGCTCCAGCACTACAGACAGGGAAAACACAGACAATGGCAGCAGGAAGGCTGGAAACAAGACAACAGGTTTATCTGGCAGTCTGGATTTCTCAATGAGCAGCAGCCTCCGGAAGAACTCCATCCAGACATGCCCAAACCATCCGCATTAACGAAGGCACTTAACAAGCAGCAAGGAACCTGCTGAGTGTTATTAGTGCAAACCTGAGTGCATGGCACAATTGAGGGCAGGTGCCCACACAATGCAAACTGGTACTTCAGCATCCCTTCCCTTGGCAGCCCATAGACTGATGGAGAGGGATGCACAGCAAGCATTTGCTGTGTGGATCCAAAAGAGCTCGGAGGAGAGGATTGGGAAAAGACCTCAGTGAGGGAGAGCAGCAGGACGGCACAGAGTTAAATCACCCTTTCCTGCCTGTTCTTGCTGTTTGCCTGGTAGCTCGACAAAAACATTCAGTGTTTCTTGAACTGTGATGTAAAAGAGCCTTACAGAGCAGGCTGAGCATGACCAGCTCTGCTGAAGTTCAATTAAACATGTGCAGGCAGAGGTTGAACAACAAGCCCCTCGTTCCACATCAGGGAACAGCAGAGCTGGAAATGCAAGTTAAGTTGGCCGGTTCCCAGACCAGTGTCCTTCCACAGCATCACTCTGCCTTCCTTCGAGATCACTGAAATAGCTCAGATGTGCTGCCTAGATCTAAAATAAGAGTAGGACAAGATACAACAGAGACCCTACATCACCCAGGATAGAGCCAAACCCTTCTCTGTAACACCACAAAATTGCAAACAGCCACTGCGTATAGAAACACTAAGGGAGGCCAAAACCCCCATCAGCGCTGAGAACAGCAGTGCACTGCTCCATCTACAGTCCGAGCAGCAAGGTGAGGAATAACCACGCTCCCTCCCGACAATCTGCAGCCTTCCTTCTGCAAATACATGCACACACACGCCCAGAGACAAAAGACGATTATCCTGGTGAGTCATGATTTGCACCAGAGGTTTGCTGAGCCTTCTGAAAGCACAATGTGGCACAAATGGGCAGTCACGGCGCCAAAGTGACTGCAAGGACCACTGCAGTCCTCCAGTGTTTGTCTGTTTAGGAATCATAGAATGGTTTGGGTTGAAAGGGACCTTAAAGATCGTCTCGTTCCAAACCCCTGCCATGGGCAGGGACACCTTCCACTATCCCAGATTGCTCCAAGCCCTGTCAAACCTGGCCTTGGACACTTCCAGGGATGGGACAGCCACAGTTTCTCTGGGCAACCTGTGCCAGTGTCTCATCAGCCTCACAGGGAAGAATTTCTTCCTAATATCTAATTTAATCCTGCTCTCTGTCAGTTTGGAGCCATTAAAGGATGTGAAAATAAAAACAAGCACTGCTTCTGGTAAAGCACTGGCTCTTGCAAAACAAAGCTGTTCAGCTCCAGCTAAGCTGAACTCCAGTGTTGTGGGAATACCCTCACTATACGTTCTCCATTTTCTAATCTTTTGCTCCAAATGGTCTCTTTGCCTTCCCTGCTCAGGGAGATGAGCCAAGCCTCACACCCAGCTGCTGTGAGCTGCCCCCCGTGAAAGGCATCTATGGTGGTGGAGAAGACTCCCTTATCTTTGGAAAACCACTCAGTCATATGCCGTGAGAAGCACAGAAGGGCCCACGCAGGGTCACTGAGGCTTTGGAGAGGCAGCCTATAAACCTTCTTACCCCCAACAACAAAAGCAACAGCAACAAGCAACTGCTGTGCTGCCTCTTTTTGTTTGTTTTTTTTTAAATCCACACCGGTATCACCATCTCTCCTCTGACTCTGCGATACATCTTCTGCTCGGTGCTCTGTGCTAAATAAGAGATCACCGAGAAATATCAACTGGAGTTATGATGAGTCACCTACCTTCAACATTTAAAGGAGAGAAAAGAGGAGATGTAAGAGATGTAACCACACAACTCCCACAGCGCTTCTGAAAATGAAGGGACTTGTGGCAAAGAGAGTCTCTGAAAATGTAACTAAGGGAACAAGACAAGTAAGAGATCACCCGTAGCTGTGCTAGTCTGAAGCTGTGAGTAGGAGAGCAGTAATAGCTTTTATTAGACAAGCTGGTATAGCTGAGAGAAGAAAACACGCATCAGAGCACAGACCTCCTCTTCAGGCAGGGAAGTTGAGCATATTTTGCTTTTAGCACTCTTGGAAAGGATAGTTGTGAGTGCCTGAGGGGAAGATACCTGCTTTCAGACCCAGCAAAAAAAAGAAAAAAGGCCAGAGACTGAATTATCTAAAATTACCTTTGCAGTCCAGTTCGCAGACTCATTTTGCAGTTATCCAGATTTTTTTCCAATTCTGAATTTAAGAGAATTTCTTTGTAAACGCTCTGACAGCAAAGGTGACCTCCTGACAAGGGACTCGCACATGCCACGCTTCTCCAGTCACATTTTTAGGGATATCCTTGAAGATCCCCAACTTGTGATTATTTGTCATTTTCCCTCTCATCTATCATTTTGATGAATCAGAAAGCAATTACCGACAGAATAATTCTAAATCTTGACACTGCAGCTACAGACCTGCCAAGCTGTGACAGCTTGAAAAATGCTCGAAAAAACCAAGCCAAAAAAAATGAATGACTCTCATCCCCGGATGAGTTCCTGAGCCGTTGGAGACACAGGCTGTCGCTTTGTAAACAACTCCCCCCACCTCGGGAAGCAGAGGCACGACGCTCCCCGCTCTCAGGCGGGTCAGCACCACACGCTTCCATGGAAATATCATCCCCGGACCCTCGGCTCGACCCCGCACGCAGGGCCCAGCTGATGCTCCGTGAGCAGGACACGAGGGCTGGCAGCGCCCCGGGGAGAGAGGAATTGTTTACAGGATTGATCCGTTTATAGAGCTGGCTCTGCACAGAGGGGACGCGGGCACTGCAGAGGCCACGCATGGCCGGGCGCATCCGCGCAGGCTGCTGAGCTCTCGGGAGATGCTCCCTGCTCCAATGCCCTCGAGGCCAGCCCGCAGCATCTCCCTCCTCCAAGGGCAGGGGAGGAAAACGTCTTCTCCCCCTCTACATGGGGGAAAAGCGACCCTCGCCCCAGAGCCCACCCAAGGTCCTTTCCCTTTCCCAACCCGTTCGGGCACGGAGGGCTCTGCAGGGAAATTTACAAGGATGAGGTCAGGGATACTCGACAAGCTGGGGAGAAGCATGGGGGATCCCAGGAGGGACAGGGGTGAGCTCTGGGGAAAGGGATCAGCCACAGGTGGGCAAACCTAAGGGAAGGGGGAGTGCAGGGGCTGCCCCGGGAATAGGGGAGGGAGGCAGGCCTGGCAAGAGGAACAGGGGACGCAGGAGCACCTCGATCTCAGCGTATGCGGTCAAGGCAGAGCTCCGGTTTTCGGGTCCTCTCCCCCGGCGACGGTCGAGGAGGAGTTCCAGGGTATCCCCAGGCACAGCACCTGGGTCCCCTACGGGCAAGAGACAGAGGAAGTGCCCTTAGAGGGGGACGGGAGGTGTCCCTTCCCCAGGGGACGGTGCTGGGGGCCGGCCCCGGGCCGCCGGGGGCGGGGACAGGGGGTCATACCTGGGTGGGGTCAGCGCGGGGGCAGGGGCCGGAGAATGGCCCCG
>VWZT01001757.1:449552-461491 GCA_013397055.1 Pachycephala philippinensis
CTGACGCCCCCGTTTTGTGTCCCGCCCCCCTCACCCCACAGTGGAGCGGCTGATCCGGGAGAACGGACACATTTTCACCGAGGCGCAGTGCAAGGTGTGCAGCGCCCTGCTCATCTCCGAGTCACAGCGGCTGGCTCATTACCAGGTAGGGAATGGGGAGCCCCCCGCCTTCGCCCCAGCCCACCCCCGGGCTCGGCGAGGCACCCAGCAAGGGATTCTCTGCTTTCTCCAGAGTAAGAAACACGCCAACAAGGTGAGACGGTACCTGTCCATCCACGGCGGGGAGGAGGGTGCCCACGGGAAAAAGATGAAGCTGGAGGTGAAGCAGGTGAGAGGAGACCTGATCAATGTCTATAAGTAATGTTTACAATCAATGTCTTAAGATCTAGAGGGTAACTCCTCTGAGGAGCGGCTGAGGGAGCTGGGGTTGTTCAGCCTGGAGAAAAGACGCTCAGGGCAGACCTTCTTGTTCCCTACAACTCCCTGTCAGGAGGCTGTAGCCAGGTGGGGGTCAGCCTCTTCTCCCAGGAAACAAGAGGAAATGGCCTCAAGCTGTGCCAGGGGAGGTTCAGGTTCAACAGCAGGAGGAATTTCTTCACTGAAAGGGTTATCAGGTATTGGAAGGGAAGTGGTGGAGTCACGATCCCTAGAGGTGTTTAAGAAATGACTGGACATGGCACTCAAGTGCTCTGGTCTAGTTGACAAGGTGGCGATCAGTCAAAGGTTGAACTTGATGATCGTGGAGGTCTTTTCCAACCTTAATGATTCTCTCATTCTGTGAACTGTCTGAAGGGAGGGTGTCAGAGGAAAAACCAGACTCTGCTCAGGGGTGCCCAGCAACTGGGTGAGAGGCAACAGGCAGAAACTGATGCCCAGGAAGTTTTTGCCTGAACATGAGGAAGAACTTCTTACCTTCGCAGAGACCAAGCACTGGAAGGTTGCCCAGAGAAAGTGTGGAGTCTCCCTTACTGGGGATATTCCAGAACCATTGGGATGCAATCCTGTGCCAAGTGCTCTGGGATGACCCTGCTTGAGCAGGGAGGTTGGACCAGATGACCCACTGTGGTCCCTTCCAGCCTGACCCATCCTTGGTTTCTGTGAGTGCAGGATCCACCAGGGCTAAATACAGCTCTGTGGGACCTGCTGGGCTAAAGGCAGTTGCACAGTCTTGTAAGTGAATTAGGAAAATGCTCTCGGAAGCATTGTGAGAACTGAGCAGTTCAGTGGCAGATGTTTTACCGGGCCTTGTCCCAGTTCCTGCTGCCCTCCCCACTCAGCCTCTTTGAGCTTGTCCTCCCCATTTAAACAAATGCATGTTCCTCTTTTTGATAGTCTTGCTTGAAACGACAGAGAAAGAACAGGAGCAACAGCTTGTCAGGAGCATCGTTGCATAACATCACGCAGAGCACATTGGATTCACCATCCACAGGAATTCTCTTCCCAGAGCACTCTTTATTTTACTTATTTAGGTTCCCTCAGCTGGTAGCTGGAGCCTGTTGGTCAATAAAGGCCCCACATTCCATTGAGCCATCTGTCTGCCCCGTGACTCCCTTGGGGAACAGATTCTACTTTTATGATTGCTTCAGCTGTAATCCCTAACTCTGGCATTTGCAGGGAGCTGGAGGATAACAGCAGATGCCTTTGCACATAGTGTCAGGCTGAGAACTGCCTGCTGCTCCCTCCTCAGCTGGTGTTGTGTTGCAGATGACCCAGCTGATAGTGATGTTTGTGCTGCTCAGTTCACACCTTGCAGGGAACAAGGCTGCGTGGTCCAATTTTGGCAGCGACATGCTTAACTTTGTCCTTAACCCAAACAGGCCAGAGCTGCCCCTCTGCCTGGAGTGTTTGCCAACATGTTGAAAACAGTAATCTGGTGCAAGAACACTCTCCGGGGAGGGAGAGGGTGATGCTGCATCATGGAAGTTCTACTTGATCACAGTTCATCACCTTAACACCCAAATGTCTTGGGTGACCTTTTCTCAGACCCCCAAACCATAGTGTTTCTCCCCAAAACCGGGAGGCTGCACAGGATGACCTGCAGAGGTCCCTTCCAGCCGCAGCCACTCTGTGGTTCTCTGTGCACAGGACAGCAAGCAGGAAGGCAGCAATGGGGAGGACAGAAACAAGTGTTGTCCCATCTGCAACATGACCTTCTCCTCTCCGGCCGTGGCAACATCTCACTACTTGGGCAAGACTCATGCCAAGAACATGAAGCAGCAGGCCCCCAAAGTAGAAGGTATGAGGTGTCTGCAGCACCTTCATGTTGTCCCAAAGGGCTGTTTAGAGGTTTGTTGCACCCCAAGTGTGAACTCTTGTGAGGGAGTGTGTGCTCTTTGCCATGAAACAGAGTAAGCCAGCAGTGCACCTCCAGAGACCTGGCTGTGCCAGCCTGCTCGGTGGGCTGGCATTGGCAAGAAGTTGTGTGGGTGTTTTGTTTTGTTTTGTTTTGTTTGGAGGAAGTGTAGCTGGCAGCAGCCATTGTACCTATCCCTGCATCCAGGGACCAGGAATATGATGTTAAGATGTAGAAATGCGTGTCACAGGATACGATGCTCATTAAAAGGCTACAGAGAATGAAGTGACTGGTGAAACTCTGATATGGCAAATCCCTCAGGGCTGCTCAGCTACAACAATGTGGCCTCTGAGGTTCCCAGACTCGGGAGCTGCAGACTGCTGGGGAGTGGGAGAATACAGCTAGGGAGCATCAGTACGTGCTTCTGACCCTGTCTGCCCTGGTGCAACTGCCTGTGTGTCCCATCCCTTTGCTAGCAGCCAGAAAGGCCTGGTGGGTGGGGAGTGACACCCTCTGTCCAGGGCAGGTGGGGGTAGCCGGGCGCCTGGGGGGCTGCAGCTGGTCAGGACAGGAGGAGAACACAGCCATGGAGTGCACCTGAGGATGGCAGCTTGTGCTAACTCCAAGCTGGGGACTTGTGAGTCACCCAGACACTTAACTCCTGGGATCTTCCAGGCAGAAACTGTCTGTCCCAGCAGCTCTTCATGGCTTTGCTAAAATGTGTGCACAGAGCAAAGCCACCTCCGGGATCTTCTTGTTTTTTGGAGCCCTTGCTTTTGGGTACGATAGGAGCCTGCAGGACGAGGTAGATGTTCACTGAGCAGTCTGGTGTGTGCCTTTGGTTCTGGCATGAGAGGAGCTCTCTGATCGCTAGCAGGTTACTCACTCTGCTCTTTGGCACCCTGGACTGAGGGGATGCAGCTTTCTCCACCACACAGAAGAGCTGCTTCCCTGTGTGGATTCACTGTGTCAGACCTAGTCCCATTTATGCTGTGTCTCGGGCAAAACTCCTCATGACTTCAGGATCAAGTCCTGCGGCTGCACAGTGCTTACAGAATCCCACTGCCTTTGCTGTGCAAGGGCTTGTGCCCATGTTCTGTCTGGGGGATGATAACAGCAGGTGGAAGCTCATTTATACCCAGTCTCTTGAATACAGTCATGCTTATGTTAAGGAGAATTATGCAAGTCTGTCAGATTTTTTAAACCCTGAAAGTTTTCCTCGCATACTCTGACTTAAGTTACCACATCTTTAAATTCTGCAGCAGTAAGGGAAGAGGTAGGAAAATCATTAATTTATTGAGATATCTTACGTTGGCTAGGTTTGGAGTTTAGACGTAGTGTGTTACTGGTTTTAATGTGGGTTTGGGGGAAATAAAGTAACTGGTTTTTACCTCTGAGTTCTGTGACTGACCAGGAGTTTGGATTCACCCTACAGAAACGGTGCCCCCACAGAAACACCCTGCTGCCCTCCCCACCTCTACTGCATCTTCTAACGAAGAGAACAAGGACATTACTGACCCGGACAAGTTCTGTAGCCTCTGCCATGCCACTTTCAACAACCCCCTTATGGCAAAACAGCACTACGTAGGCAAGAAGCACAGAAAGCAGGAGACCAAACACAAGCTGATGGCGCACTACGGCCGAACCCCTGATGCACCAGCATCATCCTTCATGGGTGAGTTCTCAACAGGGAGGCTGATAACCAGCTGAAGAGCAGGGTGGGAGAGAAGCAGAATGTATCTGCCAGGCCTTTGGACAAGAGAGTCTGTGTGGAGGGAGCAGGGGAGTATTACTCGTGATGAGGAACTTGATTATACACCCTAAGATTGATTTGGTTGATGTTGTAACCCCCAGCAGCAGATGTTTTAGACTGTAGCTACTCGTGACAAGCTTTGGGTTGTGTTATGCAGTGTTGTTTAATCGGGGACGTGTCCTTTTTATTCTCTGTGGGGATAATCCAGGGATTTTGGCCAGTACTGTTTCTAGTTAGGTGATTGCATCCAAAATGGAAAGATAAAAGTGGCATTTGATGCTTAAAAGTAGTCTTTGAGGGGACTAGCCAGAGATGGAAGGAATAGGTTTAACTGCACCTGCTGCTTCAAAGCACATGAAAGCCAGAAAGATTTCTCCCTGAATGCCTTTCTGCCTCTGTGTGGGCACTTCCATCTGATGAACTAATGCAACTCTCTCTGGAGCAAGCAGGAATGTGGAAAAAAAAACCCCAGAGCTATTAAGGAGGAACTTTAGGCAGACAGTTAAAACTCTTTTGGTTTATGATCTGCTGCTTATGAGCACTTGTACGTGATGAAAGCCCTCGGAGTCCAGTGAAAGCATTAGGCGCTCACAGAAAACTCCCTTGTTCCTCCCAGCAGCCTTCTGTTGGACCAGGAAGTCTTAGTACCTGCTGGATACTTGTGGTAAATAATAAGCAGACAGATCATCTTAAAATCTTCATCAAGGGCTTCTTTCTTTGTCGTAAAAACCCACACAAGCAGAAGATTAATTATTCTAATTCTTTGCAGGCCACCTTTAGATACCGGTAGCACTTATGACAAATGAGGCTCAATTAGCCAAGTAATGTTCTCTCCCACATTGCGTGGCCATGTGGGAGACGGAAAAGGTGCTCGATATCTCACGTTACCCATCTGCTCTGCACCTAATTAGTGGGGTCTGATGAATGGTTCCACTTGAGTGTGACTCAGGCACTGACAGTGGCAGGAGCCCCAGCCCAGGTGGGCTGGGTAGGTGGGCAGTGCCATTGCCTGGGTAGGTGGGCAGTGCCCTTGCCTGTGTGATTGATGTGTCCCAAGAAGTGCCAGCAGAACAGGAATACGTACAGTCACATCTCCAGGGCACTTCAGCTCTGCAGGAAAGGTTTCAGAGCCTGGGCTATAATCAGGGGCTTCTCAGATGAGATGGGCTACAGTCAGGGATGTTTTGTCCCACTCTCTTTGCCTGTGTCTATGTGCCAACAGCCACAGTTGTCCCTTAATTCTCTGCTGGGACCTGACTCACAGTAGATAAAGACGTGTTCTTTGCAAATGCAACACTGAGGTGTTTGCCTGCTTAAGGTTCTTTGTTTAGACAACTTCGTGCACGCACCTGTTAGATGGGTTTGCAACAGAGAAACCTTGAGATTGATGGTGCAGGGAAGCAGACCTGAGGGTTGTATCAGCTCCTCTGGCCTTTCCTGTCCAGATCCAGCTCCATTTTGAGAGCCAAATGTCCCACTGGAGTCTGAAATATCTGAGGTGCAGCAGCCGCATGGCAAAGTGTCTGCTGCATCCAGAGTTGAGCTTCCCAATGATTTGCTGCTCTGCACGCCTGGGGTCCGTCTCCTCTTTCACCTTAAGGAAATGTTTTCCTTGTGAGATTCCCAGCCAGAGCCTTTCCCCAGTGAGCCAAAATTCAGGAACGCTTAATGTCTTGAGGACAACTGCCAGAATTTTTCCCTGTTAAGAGACTCCTGTGCTGCCGTACTTGCCTCTTTGGTATCTGTGACCTCCTGAACTTTCAGTCCAGCTGGAGTTGTCATGTTACACAAAACCATTGATCCTGTCTAGTACCACTATTGTTGGAAACTTTTTTTTTTTCCTGGCAGTTAACTGATCCACTGACTGTAACCAAACTGCTTGAGGACAGAGCTTAATATTCTCAGTTGGCACCTCAGCAAGGCTTAGCAAAATGCTGCATTGTGGAGCTGGACATTGCATGTAATCTCCTCTGACTGCCTTTTTTATTGAAATGCTATGAGCTTACAAATTCAGTCTCTCTGTCGTTTTCTGTTTTGAGATGTCCAGATCAGCAGAAGTAGGAATATGGGAGAGGAATGGAGTTGCAAAGGCAGTATTAGCATCAGGTTTGGGGTCCAAATCTGAAACTTTTACTATGCCTGATACTGTGAACTGTTTGTAGGGAACATACGTGTGTTTTTTAGCGATGAACAAACCATGTTCTCATCAGGAAAGCTTTTTTGGCTTAGTGATTCCCTTGCAATGACTGGCTGATACATGGTGAGGTAGTGGGATTCTGTGACCTCCCTGCCTGGTCAGATTGTTGACTGTTATTTGTCTCTGTTTAGGGTTGTTTAATAAATCAGGCGATTGAATATCTTTCTTGTTTCTAACTCAAGGCACAGGGATTGGCTAGATGTGTGTGCTAACATTGCTGTCTATTTCAGCTGGGAAGGGCTACCCCTGCAGCACGTGTAACATAGTGCTGAACTCCATAGAGCAGTACCAAGCTCACATCAGTGGCTTCAAACACAAGAATCAGTAAGTAATGTTCTTGTCTAAGTGTGTTTCCAGCCTCGCTGTTCAAATCGATGGCCTAAATATAACCTGAAATGCAGTTTTGAACACGTGTTTCCAGCTCACTTCCAAACAGAGCAGCAGGGTCTGTGCAGGCTCTCTGTGTGTGTCCTGACGCTGCTCCCGGAGCTCCCTCTGCAGACAGCCCAGCCGTGCTGCCGAGGTGGAAGTGCCTCCAGTTGCTTTTGGTTCCTAATGGTTCAGCTCAGCACAGACCTTTGCAGTGAACCTGACACCTATTAAACACAGTTCCTCTTAACAACTGAGATTTTAATTTAATTAAGGACTGGCTCAGTGGAGATCTGCTTGCCATTCTAATCTCCGTTGGGATTGCTTGTTTTAAAATTTGGCGTAAAGTCAGCACACTCCAGAAACCTGGACTGTATTCCTGAACTCGCTCTCACAGCTGGCAAGTTAAATAATGGCATCCCCTGCATATATTAATAATTGAAAAAAATTAGACTGCCAGATGATTAATACCAAAAATACTTGTTCTGGAGACTGTCAATCTTTAATTTAAGAGCCTTCACTAAAAGAGGCTCAGTAATGAGCCTGGGTTGGTTACAAAGCATCTTAGAAGGAAGAGCTATTAGGAAATCCTCCTGAAGGGAGGGCAAGCTCCTAGCAAAATTCCCCAGAAGGGACAGGAAGAAAAGTGGGATCTCTTGTTGCCTGTCTATGGAATAACAGCCTCCTGGTCCCTGAGCTCTGGGGAGTACTTGATGGGAAGACACCTTTCATTCCAGGCAAGTTCCAGCTCTCGAAGCGAATAGGAAGTATCCCATTTTAGAGAGATAACATTGAGGATATTCCCAACATACACACATTAATGTTCCGTTTAAGGACACTGCTGTTGTAGCCACACAACTCCCTTTCAGAAAGCTGCTCTGGATTCAGCTGTGCAGTCCTGTTCCAGCTTCTGCAGCTTGCAGAGAGGCTGGATGCTTGCTTTGTAATGGGAGCTCTTTAGCAGTCCTTGAGCTGTGCCGCAGCTAATTCTGCCATGCTAAAGGTGTCTGTTTACACACAGGCACAGAGGGCAAGGATTCACTTGGAAGATTTTCTGGCAAGTTGTTGCCTTGGCTGCAGTGGGCTGTTGCTCCGCTGACAGCCTTGCCTGCTGAGCAGTGATTGCAGCTGGCACATTTCAGAGCATTTGTGACATTGTCTCCTTTTTCTTACTCCCTTCCATGTGCAGGATGCCAGGAGCAGTGCCGGTTGTCGGACAGTTCCCGCCACAGCAGTATGTCCGGGAAGAGTCAACTGCCCCAGGAGGCTACAGTTACTTCAGCCAAGACTTCTAGAGCAAGTTGCAGCACTGTTCTTGGAGTTGTTGGTGGCCCCAGAACGCACATCCTTTGCCAGCCCACAATGGTTTCATTATCCCTCTGGATAAGCAAAACCCTACCCTCCTGTATACACCCGTTGAGCAGAACGGGGACTGAATCTGTCAGGAAAAGGATCCAGCTGGAAGAGACTTGCTAGACAGCAAATACTTCACTCCCTTAGAGTAGTTTTCATTGTGTAATTGCTTCCTGTGAAGGTGGGTGCGGTGTGAGAGGAAGTGTGTATCTGGTGTAAGGAGGGTTTGGCAACAAGCTGCTAGTGGCACCTCCTCCCTGTCCCCACTCTGGGGGGCTGCCCATCTTGCTGCTGGACTGCTCTCGGAGGGACACCAGCACCCACAGGCACCCGCGGGCATGACAGGAGGGGACCTGGAGCCTGGCTGTGGGACCAGAGCCACCCACATGGCCAGGAGGCTGAGGATGGAGCATGGCCCTTGTCCCCAGGTGTGCCCTGGTTTTGGTGTGCTGTTGGCCCAGCTCTGCTCCTCCCTGCCCTGGGCCAGGGCTCTGGCTGCCTCGCCAGGCTGAACTCTGTTGCCTTCTGGGCTGGCAGGCGCAGGACAGAGCACAGAGCCACCCACCAGCCACATCCTCCACAGAAGCACCACAGTCCCCTGCCCAGGCCGCAGCCAGCTCTGTGGAGCCAGTTACTCCTCCAGCAGCACGCCCGGGGTCCCTACCTCAGCTGGGCGGAGCGCAGCCCTGGCCACAGCCCCAACCACTGCCATCCCTTGTGGCCTCGCTGGCTCCAATGAGTAAATCAGGTGCAGATGTGGAGTCAGGACCGGGTGCCTGCTTATAATTAGGGGCTGGGAAAATTGGGGTGGCCTGGTTCCTGCCTTGCAGTTCCTTGCCACGGCCACTGCTTTACTGGGATAAACCCCCAATGTTGTGCAAGGGACAGGGCTGGTGAGCAAAGCTCCTGCTTTCTTGGCCCACAGATGGGCACTGTGATGCCCAGCCCAGCACATGGTGTGTGCCATGTCCCCACAGGGAGCAGCACATGTTCTGGCCCCATGTACCTCATTCCGTGTACCAGCTGCAACTGCAGCATTCCCCTACACAGCTGGGGCAGGAAGAGGTGGCAGGGCTGCAGCGGGGACAAGGCATGACACTGCCCACTGTCCTGCCAGATCACCCTCAACTTGAATGTTCCCCGCTCAGCCTTCACTGCCCCAATCTGTGGATTCCCCTGTGCCATGCTGGGGGCTTGGTGAAGCCTGGACTCCTGGTGTCCCTGTCCTGCAGCCCCTGTGCTGGGCCCCACATTCTTGGCTCCCCAGAGGGAGCAGCAGGTTTATGTTTGCCAAGTTCTTGCCTGGTTAAACCTTAACCGAGCTGGGTTGCTCCATGAGTCCCTCCCTGCCAGAGATAAGGATGGGCAGGCAAGACCAGGGCCTGGTGGGATGTGCTGCCCCAAACCTGGCTGCTTGCCTCCAGGGCAGGACCCAGCCCCTGCAGAGCACCCTGCCTAGTCTGGGGCAGCTGCCTGGCCCTCCGGCTTGCCCCCTGCCTTCCTCAGCGGCTCCCTGCTAATATGAGGGCGTGGCTGGGGCTGGAAGCTACCATGTCAAAGCCAGTGGGACTGGATGGAGCTGGAAACCCTTGTGTTGGGACTCACCACTGTGCTCCAGGGCTGACCCACTCTCTCACTGCCAGAAGGTTCACATCACCCCAGCACATGGCATGAGTCTGCTCAGCCTCCGATCCTGTGCACGTACAGGGTCCAGTGAGCTGGGGCTTCTGTGCCCCAAACAAGAGCCGTTCAGGGCAGGCCAAGAGAAACTTCCAGGAGGAAAGAGCCCCCCAGGCTCCAGCCCCCACAGGAGCCACCGTGCCGCGCGGGCTCTGGCTGGCCGCAGGTGCCACCGCAGCGGGAGTGGCGGCGAGTGCTGGGGCCAGGCACAAGGGGCGGCTGTGTTCCCGCAGCTCCGGCTGCCTTCCAAGAGCAATATTGTTGGCACCAGGCAGGCTCCCTGCACCGGCAGCACATACATGGGCCTTTCATGAGGGGAGTGGGGATGATTTACTGCCTGGGGGAAGGGGCAGGGGCGGGAGGATGGAGCCGCAGCAGGCCGGCGCCCGGCCCCTTGTGCGTGCTGGCTGCCGCGGGGCCCCGCACATGTAAGCAAGGCCGAGGGTCTGGCCAGGGGGTCGTCTGTCCCAACGGGGTATGGGGCAAGAGCGGGTCCCTCTGCCCCATCTGTGGAGTTCTCAGAACACACTTCATCTCTGAGCACCCTGCTCTGTCTGAGCTAATCAACCAGGCATCGCACATCCCTTACGGCGCCACAGCGATGGGAGCAGCCCATGAGCTGGGGGAGACGGGCACCAGAGGAGGGTGCTGGGGCGAGGGTGCACCCCCAGCGCAGAGTGCTGTGCTGGCACAATCCCCCCTTGTTGAGCTGCTGGCGTGGCAGAGGCCGTTGTGGTGCTGCCGGCAGCGGGTGGCAGGCGGTGGGGCTGGGCTGCTGTGAAGGGCTTTTTGTTTGCCGTCAGTTGCTGTTATAAATCAAACCAGGCAGCCCAGCCCCGGCCCAGCGCTGCCCCACGGCAGGGAGGTGACCAGTTCCCAGCCGCCTACAGCAGAGCCCCACCAAGCCCTGGCCTGTTCCTGGCATTGCCCTGGCCAATGGGGATGTTTAGTGTGACACTGGGCAAGGTGCCTGCGCTGGTCTGCTTGCACTTCTTCCACTCAGCATTGGGGAACCCTGGGATACAGGGAATCTTTCCATGTTCATCCCAGGCTGTGGCTCCCACAGGTTCCCCAGAGTCCCAGCTCTCCCTGGTGTTCCCAGTACTGGGAACATCGCCTTCTCTCTGGTTTTAATTTGGGTTTGGTTCGAATTGAGCTGAACCCAACATTTTTCTGTGCTTCCGGCACGCTGTGAACTCTGCAGGGGCGGCCGCTGCTCCGTGAAATTGATGTTCTCGTCCGCTTCACGCATCAGCAGGAATGAACAGCTGCTGGGGGCTGCTGGCTCCCGGGACTGCTCTGTGCACCCCTGCACCCCAAGGGGACACCAGCATGGGGAGCAGCACGGGGTGGATGGTGCTATTGTAGCACCAACCAGACCTCACAGTGAAACCTCGCAGTGGAAGTTGCTGGTTTGGCACAGTGGAGCAGCATGGACAAGGCTGTGCCCAGGACTCGTGGTGTGGCCTTATGGAATGAGGGGTGACAGTGACAGTGCACCCCACTCACATGGCCTCAAGATCCACACCAGGCATGGACAAGGCTGTGTGTCGGGCTCAGCACAGCCCTGGAAAGTCTTGCTGGGAAGCAGAAAGGTGGCAAAGCAAACGGCGATACACCAAAGGGAGAGCAGCTCTTAGGGCCAGACCCTGGCCATGTACTGGGGACACTGACCCCTCTTGATGGCAGCAGGATGCTCAGGGGACATTGTTCCTTGGGACCACACCAGTTCAGAGCGTCTGAGGCCAGACTTCCCCCAGTGCCCAGGGGTCCCGCGTGGGCCAACAAGCAGCAAGGCCTGGGCATGGTGGGTTGTGCCTGCCCCAGGACAGGCAACAGCATAGGGAAGGTGAGGGCGGAGTGTTTATGGGTCGGATTAGGCCACTCCAACGCTGGCTCGCAGCTTAGCTGCGTTTTATGACGCTTCGTTATGGGCTCCTAATGAGGGTCACAGCCACTTTATGGCACCGACAGCGATAACGCTACAACTAATTATGGCACAATTAGCGTGTGGGCTGCTGGGCATCCAGCAACGTTCAGCACCCAGCCCGGGCCATGGCACCTGCTTGGGGCTGTAGTGCTCCCACTCCCATGAACTGAGGGGAAACGGAGGTGGCCTTGCCCCCTGTCCCATCTGCTGCTCCGCACGCGTGGGGTCTGTCTGGGGGACGGCACAGGGGAGAAGCCCCGGGTGTTTTGGAGCCCCCTGCGTTCCCCCCCCGCGAGGGGAAGCTGCACCGGCGGAGCCGGGACGGAGGGGCCCGGGGGCCGCCTCTCGCTGCTGAGGGGAGGGC
>VWZT01001757.1:462418-475162 GCA_013397055.1 Pachycephala philippinensis
GGGGTCGTGCTTTGTGAATACTTTCTCCATCCCAGCTGGGTAGCGACCCCCGGGCTGGGATGCGGGTGCTTGCCCTGGGCACGCAGCCCCACCGCTCTGCCTGCGGGGCACGGCTGGTGGGAGCTGGGGACACGAAACAGGGACCAGCGTTTCCATCACTGACAGGAGCAGGGTGGCTCCAGCCAGGCTGTGCCTGTGCTGCGGGGGCTCGGCTGGCTCGGTGGACACACGTGGCAGAGAGGGGTGGCGAGACCGCTGTGGGCTGTGGCAGCTGTGTGTGGCTCCTGGTGAGGTGCGGGCAGTCCGTGCCTCTCGGTGGTGGGTGCGGGAGAAGGACGTGTCCCGGGGAACCAGAGACCAGCTACTTCACATCCCTCCTGTGCTGGCCATGCACTGGGCTGGAGACACACTTGTGCCCTCCAGGCTCCTGCACGTGGGCAGCCGGGCTGCGGTGGTATTGCTGTGCTGGTGGCCAGGTTGTTTCTGCCCTCCACGTGCACATGCTGCTGCTGGCCATCGGCAAGCTGGGCTCCGCTGCCAGCCCGGGCATCGCCGGGGACAGCCAGACTGTAAGGGTCCCAGCCGTGCTTGGGGCATGTAGAGGAACGACGATGGGTGTCTGGGGGGGTTTGGTGCCCTCCTTCTGTAAGGCAGAACAGGCTGGAGCACCCTGAGCCACTGGGAGTGGTGGAAGGATGGTGGCATGTGTGGCCTTGGACGGGGACATGCCACTGGGAAAACCGTGTCCCCATGCGTCAGGGCAGAGTCCAGCCCTCACCCGCTTCTGGGGTGGCAGAGCCAGGCACTGGGCTGTGTCACACCATATGCTCTCCACACTAGGATGGGCATATGGTGGGATCCTGCTGGCAGGGAGGGGTGAACACTGGGGTGGGCACTCACCACATCTCTCCAGAGCTATTTGAGAGCCCCTTGCTGGAGTCAGAAGAGGAACATCACCTGCTGGACCCAGGCAACACATTGAAGCTGTACTGTGATGCCAACCACAGTGGTGCCAGTGTGGTCTGGTACAAGGAGTCCCGGCCACTCGTCTCGGGGGGTCGCATCCGTCTCTGGCAGAGCCTGCTGGAGATCTCAGAGGTCGCCTACGAGGACTCAGGGCTCTACTTGTGCCGGGCACGGGGGACTGGGGAGGTCCTGCGCAACTTCACCATCTCTGTAGTGGGTAGGAGCCCCGGCAGCACCACCCAGCTGCCCCAGGGCAGCCAGGCAGCCACTGCCCACCCAGCCCTGCAGGCAGGGATGTGCCTCTCAACCCGTTTCCCTTTGCAGACTCCCTGGCGTCAGGTGATGATGATGAAGATAGCGATGGGGACAGTCCCCACGGAGAGCGAAATGAGGAGTCAGTCTATGTGCACAGAGGTCAGTGCCACAGCGGGGCACTGCAGGAGAGGGCAGCTGGGGCAGAACCAGGGGCATGGGGCACTGGTGCCTCCTGCTCCCAGCACAGGCCCCCTCCCACTGTACATCCTGCATGTCCCCAGCTCCTTACTGGACTCACCCACACCGGATGGACAAGAAGCTGTACGCAGTCCCTGCAGGGAACACGGTGAAGTTCCGCTGCCCGGCCTCAGGCAGCCCCAGCCCCAGCATCCGCTGGTTCAAGAATGGGCGCGAGTTCCGAGGGGAGCACCGCATCGGGGGCATCCGGGTACGGGCCAGCTCCTCCCACCGCAGCTTCCCTCCCAGGATCCATCTCCCCCATCTCACCTCGCTGCCTTACCTCCCCCTCTGCAGCTCCGGCACCAGCACTGGAGCCTGGTGATGGAGAGCGTGGTGCCCTCTGACCGCGGCAACTACACTTGCCT
The DNA here is from genome assembly GCA_013397055.1 of Pachycephala philippinensis. Lineage (NCBI taxonomy): Eukaryota > Metazoa > Chordata > Aves > Passeriformes > Pachycephala > Pachycephala philippinensis. The sequence goes on from VWZT01001757.1 coordinate 464,245, forward strand.
GGTGGAAAACAGGTTTGGCAGCATCCGCTACAGCTACCTCCTGGACGTGCTGGGTGAGGGTTCCTCAGCATGGTGCTGCTCTGGGCTTCCCCATGCCTGGCGGGGTCAGGGAAAGGGGTGGAGGAGCCTCTGTTCATGGCCCATCCACTGATGCGGCCCACATGTCCCTCGCAGCCCAGGGACATGGGATGGAGACCAGGCTCGGGTTGCACTGGTGTGTTGCAGGGCTGGGGAAGGGTTCTCTATGGCTCCATAGTGGGTGGAGAAGGAGGGAGAAAGGAGCCGTGCTCTTGGTCAACATGTCAGTGACACTGCTCTGCTCCCTGTGCACAGAGAGGTCCCCGCACAGGCCCATCTTGCAGGCCGGGCTGCCTGCCAACACCACAGCCCTGGTGGGCAGCGACGTGGAGTTCTTCTGCAAGGTCTACAGTGATGCCCAGCCCCACATCCAGTGGCTGAAGCACATCGAAGTGAATGGCAGCAACTACGGTCCTGACGGGGTCCCCTATGTGCAAGTGCTCAAGGTAACAAGGGCTGGAAGCACTCCGGTCCCAGATACCCACCCTAAAGTGATGACAGGGATGCACAGAGTCCCCCAAGGAAGAGGGATACTGACCATCCATCCCTCTCTGTGACAGACTGCAGATATCAACAGCTCCGAGGTGGAGGTGCTGTACCTGCGCAATGTGTCCATGGAGGATGCTGGCGAGTACACCTGCCTGGCAGGGAACTCCATCGGCCTCTCCTACCAGTCTGCCTGGCTCACCGTCCTGCCAGGTAGGGGTGGGGTCCCAGTGTGGGGTCTGGGATCCCCAGCATGCAGAGGCCATGCCTCAGGCCAACTCATTCACTCCCTGCAGAAGAGGAGCTGGTGCGGGAAGCTGAGGCCCCTGAGACCAAGTACACAGACATCATCATCTACACCTCGGGCTCACTGGCCGTGGCCATGGCCATTATCATCGTGGTGCTGTGCCGGATGCAGACTCAGTCGAGCAAGCAGCACCTGGAGCCTATGGCAGTCCACAAGCTCTCCAAATTCCCACTCATCCGACAGGTGGGTGCTGAACTGGAGCCCTGGTAACGCAGGGGGACCTTGGTGACCAGTGGGCTCCATGAGTGCCACTTGTGCCTCACACCTTACCCTGCTGCCAGCCTTGGGGCTGCCCTTCCCTCCTGTGGCTCCCTCACCCCATTGCTCCAAGTGAGGGTCTCTTTGCTTTACTGTTGTGTCTTTGTTTGGCCCTGGAGCATGGGATGGGATGGCTGAGGACCTGTGTCTGTCTCCACAGTTCTCCCTGGATTCCAGCTCCTCTGGGAAGTCCAGCACATCCCTGATGCGTGTCACCCGTCTCTCCTCCAGCTGTGCCCCCATGCTGGCTGGTGTCATGGAGCTGGACCTGCCCCTTGATGCCAAGTGGGAGTTCCCCCGAGACAAGTACGGTGCCACGTGGGACAGGGACAGGGGCTGCTCTCCCCAGCTGCCCCAGGGACAGGAGCATGTGGGTGACGGATGGGGAGGCCTCTGGCCACCATAAGGCCATCCCTGTGATCTCTCATGGTTCTGCTTGTCCCTGCCAGGCTGGTGCTGGGGAAGCCCCTGGGGGAAGGCTGCTTTGGCCAGGTGGTGCGGGCAGAGGCTTATGGCATCGACAGAGACCAGCCAGACAGAGCTGTCACTGTGGCTGTCAAAATGCTGAAAGGTAACAGCTCCTGTGCCAGTGTCCTGGGAACAGAGGTGGCATCAGTGCCAGGCGGGAGTGCCACCCAGCTGGCAACATGACACCGCCCTCCTTCCCCAGACAACGCCACTGACAAGGACCTGGCTGACCTCATATCCGAGATGGAGATGATGAAGCTCATGGACAAACACAAGAACATCATCAACCTCCTGGGAGTCTGCACACAGGATGGTGAGGGGGCTGTGCAGGCAGGGTTTGGGCAGGGCATGGGCATGGAGCAGGACCGGGAATGGGGACTGCTGGGGTCAGTGGCTAACTGGGAAGGGACAAGGCAGGGCGGGGGCTGAGCAAGTGGCTGCCCTTCCCAGGGCCGCTGTACGTGATTGTGGAGTTTGCTGCGAAGGGCAACCTGCGCGAGTACCTCCGTGCCCGCCGCCCCCCGACACCCGACTACGCTTTCGATGTCATGGCAATGCCCGAGGAGCAGCTCTCTTTCAAGGATCTGGTCTCCTGCGTCTACCAGGTGGCCCGTGGCATGGAGTACCTGGAGTCCAAACGGGTAGGGTTGGCGTGGCCTGCGTGAGCTACCTGTGCTGGGCATGGCTTGGGAGGGCATGGCGGTGACAGAGGAGATGTGTGTCCCTGGTGAACCCACTGTCCCTGTGGAAAGGGAGCCCAGCCCATTCCCACAGGCTGTCCAGAACTTCCCAGCCCCATCCAGCAAAGCTCAAGGCAGTACCTCCCCAAAAATGTGGGACTCAAACCTGACCCACCTCCTGGGGAAGTGTATGTGGCACCCCACTGTGCCCATCACTGCAGCCAGCCCGATGAGGGGATGGCCCCACCACCGCAGAGGTGCTGGGGGATGTGTGGGAGGGAAACAGTCATTTCGGTGTTTGAAGGGGACATGTGGAGTTGGAGTCACCATCTCACACCCCTGTGGGTGATGCTCCTCCCCCGGCAGTGCATCCACCGTGACCTGGCTGCCCGCAACGTGCTGGTGACAGCAGAGAGCGTGATGAAGATCGCTGACTTCGGCTTGGCCAGGGATGTTCACGACATTGACTACTACAAGAAAACCAGCAACGTGAGTGGGGGCTCCTGGGCGGGGGGCACAGGGACCCCCAGCCAGGGCTGAGCTGAGCAGGGGGTTGCTCTCACAGGGTCGCCTGCCAGTGAAGTGGATGGCACCCGAGGCCCTGTTTGACCGTGTCTACACCCACCAGAGCGACGTGTGAGTCCTGAGGGGAATGAGGATCTGTTGGGTGTGGGATAAGGATGCTGTTGGTGTGGGACAAGGCAGCACTGTGGGGTTATGCAGGTACTGGAGGGTCCCCATGAGTAGGATGGGGGTACTCTGTGGGGACAGCAGGGCACATATTCCCCAGGGATGTTCCACCCTCTCCCATCCCTGCTCCCACAGCACTGCAGGGTGCAGTGGGCCAAGCTGGGGGAGAGCCCTAGGATGTGTTTGACCCCCCCTTTGCTATGCACAATCCTAGGTGGTCCTTTGGGATCCTGATGTGGGAGATCTTCACACTGGGGGGCTCCCCATACCCTGGCATCCCTGTGGAGGAGCTGTTCAAGCTGCTGAAGGAAGGGCACCGCATGGACCGGCCATCCAACTGCACCCACGAGCTGTGAGTACCAGCCAGGTGGGTGGGCAGGGGGCACGGTGAGACCCCACTAACACCCCCTCATCCCCAGGTACATGCTGATGAGGGAGTGCTGGCACGCCGTGCCCTCACAGCGCCCCACCTTCAAGCAGCTCGTGGAAGGGCTGGACAAGATCCTGGCGGCCGTTTCGGAGGAGGTGAGAGGAGGGGAGTCTGGTGGGCGAGGGGTGGGCAGTGTGGGCACTGACAGCACTGGTGGTCATGGCACCATCCCTCCTTGCAGTACCTGGACCTCTCCATGCCTTTTGAGCAGTACTCACCCTCCTGCGAGGACACTGCCAGCTCCTGCTCCTCTGATGACTCTGTCTTCACCCACGACCCGCTGCCGCTGGCTCCCCGCCTCTTCTCCTATCCCAGCGTGAGGACTTAAGGGAGGGCAGGGAAGGGCGATGCCGAGGCCACCTCTGCCCTTGAGGGGAGGGGGTCCAGGTTCCCGTGAGGTCCCTGCTTTGTCTGGGCTGAGCAGTGGGTGGGCAGGGCCCTGAGCCACAGCACCAGGGCAGGGTGTCCCTCTCTCCGGGCTCCTTTTAGGCACTGAGCTGTCAGCCCTGGCTGAGATCTGCCTGGTATTGTGGGGCAGCAGGAGCTAGAGCCTCTCCAGGTGGGCACTGCCTGGGATGGCCATGGCATTGCCCAGGGAGATGGGCTTTGGCCAGCGCTTCCATGGAAGTGTCTCTGGGCAGGAGCCCTGCTGCTGCTGGGCTCCTGCTGCATCTGTACATAGCCACAGAGATGAATATTTATGTACGTGAAATATCAAGCTGATAAATTATTTTTTTGGAATACACCCCGGTGCAGTTTCTGGGCTGCTCCTGGGGTGCAAAGGGCTCACCTAAATTTGGAAGGCAGGTCAGGGGTTGCCTCCTCACTGCCTCCTTGCCCCAGCCAGCACAGGGGCCTGCAATCACTCCTGGGGGACATGGAGACAGTGCCACAGGTGCAGGAAGCGATGTCCCCACTCCCGTGCCTCCAGGCCTGCTCCAGCACAAAGCACCCTCGCATCTGTTCCCCATTAGCCACTGCTGCACTAAGCCACCGTGAACTCCGCTACCAGCATCGCCCTGAAACCGATCCCCCAACTGCCGTGGGCTCCCAGGCTGGGAAAGTGCTCTGGGGCCCAGCCCCATGCACTGGGGACCCCCCGCACCCTCCTGCCCAGGCCAGCCCAGCACTCCAGATAAAAGTGAGTTACAGGCTCTGCTCTACCTCCCCAAAGCCCCTGGGAGCACAAGTTGGGTGTCTTCTGTCCCTGCTCTCTGGTGCCTGTTTTGCCGCCCCTTGCCCTGTGGTGCCCAGCAATGACGGCAGCGTGGGCAGGGAGGGCTGCAGCTGTCTCACCCCCTCCTGCCAGCTCTCTGGGTCTAGGGTTTCATCTAGGGCCAGGCTGTGCCGGCCATTAGCCCCAGGATCTGGTTTCCTCCTTCAGCTCCCAGCTGCACTCACAGCCCCCCGCCTGGAAGCTGCCTCTTCCAGCATGGAAGCTGGCTCCCTGGCACAGCCTGCCCCAAAACAGCCCAAGGGGATGGGGGCTAGCAGGTGCTCTAGGGCAGGACCTGGGCCCAGGGCAGCTGGAAAGGGAGTCCCTTGATCCTGGCTGCTGCTGTGATGGTGCCAGAGTCTGGGATCTCAAGACACACAGATCTTGGGACTTGAGTCAGCCATGGGTGCTGTGCTTGTTGTGAATTGTGTGTATGCCGGGGAGCCAACAGCTTTCAGAGCCATCCCGGTGTCCCCTCCTTGCCACAGCCCCTCGCAGGGCTGCTGGGGGGATCCCACTCCATTGGCATGCTTGCAGCCTCCATCCCCAGCCCAGCTCCCCTCTCTGTCGGGACGAGCCCCCCGTTCCAGCACGGCGGGCAGAGGCAGACAGCCCACTGGCAGGTGTGAAACCTGCCTGTCCCGGCAGCCTGCCTGCCCGGGAAGGATCCCAGCTGTCCGCTAATGTGCCAGAACCAATGCATTTCGCACAGCCCTGAATGGGGCATTCACACGCTGAAGGGCAAATTGCCCAAGCTGCCCACAGACGCTGCCCAGATCCCAGCCAGGACTGGGACTGAACACGGAGAGGGGCTGTGCCCGGTTTGCCCCCACCTCACTTCAGACTGGGGGAAAGCACAGAGGGCAGGCAGTTCCTGCTCCATGCTGGGGGCAGCACAGAGGGCAGGCAGTTCTTGCTCACCCTGCACTGCCCTTTCCCTGGAAAATGGGGCCACAGCCAACTTCACAGGGTGAGCCATAGGTGGGTTTGCTAATCCTTAATACCAAGGGGTTGGGGGCGGGGGGGAGCACAAGGGAACATTGTAAGCAGGGACCTGCCATCCTCTGCCACAGCCTGACTCCATCCTTACACACTTAAAAGCCTTGCTGCAGGTGCAGGCAGTGCCTGCTACCCACAGCCCAACAACCCACACCAGTGCAGCCCAGGGATGCTTTCAGGGTCCTGGCAGTGCCCAGCACTGTGCCCACCCACCTGCCCCAGCTTGGGGGAATGGCCCTCAGCCCCTCCTCGGGCACCACAGCATCCCTCAGTGAGCCCCTCAAAGCTGCAGCAGAGTGGGTACATGGGCTGTGCCCGAGCCATCTCTGCCAGGCACAGGGCAGCCGGGGCCATGGCTGGGCAGAGAAGCAGCCCGGGGCATCTCGGATCCCCACGACAACTGGAGGCAGTTTTTATTGTTTAACATTCCTGGTATTTTCTGTCAGGGCTGAACCAATTGTCCTTAATCCGCCAGGCTCTGCTGGCCAAACAAGTGTGGCTGAGCCACCAGCATCCTGTCCGCACGAACAGGCCCCTTTTGTGAGGGGGATTTAGCGTGTAGCCCAGTAAATCCTGCTGGTTTCCTGAGGCAGCGTTCCCACACACCCCCACCACCACAACCCCCCCTTGCTGCCCGCTCCCAGTCCCTGGGCCCTGGCACCGCTCCCTGCCCGGCCATGCCCACGGGCATCCTGCCTGCCCAAGTTCTGGGGCCACGTATCTGCTGCCCCACCAGAATATGCCTACTCCAGGGCTGCAGATTCCCCCTGCATGTTTCTGGGATATGTCTGTGAGTCCCTATGGGATGTGGGGTGTTGGTGGGGCTGAGAGGCTTCACAGCCACCCCACTGCGCTGCTGGTCCTTCATGGGATGCTGTGGTCCCTGGTGGGGAGTACTGTGGTTCTGGAGGGATGCTGTAATCCTGACGGAGATGCTGTGGTCCAGGGGGAATGCTGAGCCCTAGGTAGCTCTGGTCTGGGGTGGGGGAGGAGGGTGTGTGGGGAAGAGGCTGAGTCCTGGGGGAGCTGCAATAGTCCTTGGGGGAACGCTGAGTCCTGATGGATGTGGTTCTGGTCCTGGGAGGAATGCCGAGCCCTGGGGGAGACAGCACCCCAGGAGCCAGGACACCAGCTGGTTCCTCATTCCAGCTCCGGGATGTGGCTCCGAGCCCCTGCCCGGAGATGCCTTCGCCTAACGACTCTGTTGTTTGGCCGGGAGCTGATGTTGTCTTTTCTCCACAAAACAAAGGCGACAGAATTTTATCTCCGGGGAGAATCTGGTTTCTGTGAGATGCAGAAATCCTCTGCCCCCGGGCAGGAGAGGATGAGGCTGGCGGGGTGGAAAGGCACCAGGCTGCTGTCTGCCCCACTGGTAGGAGGAGCTGGCACTGCCCCTTCTGGCTGCTCCTGCCTGCCATAGTCCCTGTTCCACGACCTGCCTGTCATTGTCCCACGCTTGTGCCCCATGTGCCCAGGCAGTGAAGGGAGGGAAGAGCCCCCATGGGCAAGCAGGCAGAGAAAAGGGGCCCGTGAGCACCCACACATCGGAGTAGAGGCTGAGGCAGAGGCCCATCTCTCCTGTGGAGGAATCCAAACATTGGATCCTGCCACATTTCCTGCATCCAGGGACACCTCAGACACTGCTGTAGCACAGAGATGTAGGCGTGCACCCAACACTCCCCCACCTCCACGTCTGCAGCTCCTATCCACGTACAAGCACCTGCACACACACATGTCCATGTGTGCACACTCGCACCACCCTGCACACACACCTCAGGCACACCCTCCAGAAACATCCCCCCATGCACGCACCCACCTCCAGCCAAGCACACGCACTACATCCCCCACAAAACCCCCATGCGCCCTCACACACCCCCACCCACCCCCTTCCACGCACACACATGTACACCACCGTCCCTATTCACACACGCACACCCATGCACACGCACACACACACCCACACACACCTCCGCACCTCCCTTCACGCACCCCCTCTCCCCCCAGCGGCAGAGCCGAGGCTCAGCCCCAGCGCTACTGCGGACCCCCAGCCCCAGCCGGACAGGCCAAGCTGGGAGTGCCAGCGAGGGCGGTGGTCCCGTGCTGCCGACCCCCCGCCCGTAGCCCCCCGCCCGCCCGGCAGACCCGGCGGTGCTGCGGGAAGCCGCGGACTCTCAGCCCCATCTCCCGGCCGGCGGGAGCAGCTGCGCGGGGCGGGCAGAACGGAGCGGGCGGGCAGCTCCCTCGCCGCACACCCCTCGCCTTTAGGCTGGTGACAGTGGCCTTCGCGGCAGGACAGCCACGGGACTGTGTTGGAGGGATGACAAACGCGACTGGGAAAAACGGTCTGCGGCATGGGGATGTATCCTGGCTCTGCTCTGCATCATCCGCACAGATGGATGGGGTTGGGAGTGGGGCAGGGCAGGGGATTGGGTTGCAGAGCTGCACTGTGACCCAATGGTATCCCGTTTGTATCCCTCCGGGTGGACAGGACCAGTGTGGGAAGGGCACCCCATGGGCACTGGAGCCTGGTGAACCTGGCTCTGCCTTGGGTGGATGGATCAAAGCTCAGCGTGGGCTCAGCCTCGTTGCCCGGGGCTGGGAGCCCTGCACACCCCCTGACCTGGGAATGGGGGCAACCTGAGGGCTGGGGAAGCAGGGTGGTCCCCGAGAGCAGCTGCAGCATCCACACGGGCACCCTGGACCTCAGTCGCTCGGGATTATCCCCATGCTGCATATGGCTGCTGCAGAGACCGGCCTCCAGGTGACAGTGCAGGGACAGCTCTTCCGCGCCGGGCAGATTTGCTCAGCAGTGATGGCTCCTGTCCCCTGCAGCTCGTGGCAGGAGTCCCGCCCGCACCCACCGCCCTTGTGTGTCCCTGGCTGCCCCCCGCAAGGTTTCGGGGGGCCATGGGAGCACCAGGGCAGGGGGACTGCGAGGTGAGGGACCTGGGAAGCCGAGGTCACCCAGGCAGGAGGAGCAGCCCCGGCGCCAGGCACGCCGGCCCGATACAGCCGCGCCTGCGGGCACGAAGCCGGGCTGAGCCCCACCCGCCGCCCCGGCTCCCGCCGCTCCATCCCTGCGGTTTCAAGCCGCACAAGCCGCTTCCTGGGGGAAAGGGGGCCCCTGGCAAACCCTCCGGGCAGGATGCTCTCCGCTCCTCTCCTCTCCTCCTCTGCTTCCTTCCTCTTCCCCGGCCGGGCCAGCCCTCCCCCTGCCCGCCGCGACTCCTTAACCCTTTCGCCCACGCTTCCGGCCGTGATCCAGCCCCACGGCCACGGCTTCCAGCCGCCGCCCCCGGCCCTTTGTGCAGGATCCCGGTGCTGCTCCCAGGGTCCGTGCTCCCTCCGACCCCGCCCCGGTGAACATCCGCGGCCGGAGGCGACTCGCAGCCAGCTCATCCTGCCCACGACTCCCGGGGGACCCGGGTGGGCCACAGCTGCCTCCGCGCTGGGGTCTGGGGCTCCCTGCCGGTCGGCCGTGACGCCCTCACCCCTCTCGGGGGGAGCGGGCGGGAGCCCCCGGTGCGGGGCCGCGGTCCCTTGGGCATCACCGCGGCGGCGGGGAGCAGCCATGGCGGGAGCCGGGGATGCGCATTCCCGCCGGGAGCGGGGGTACCGGGCCGTTCCCGTGGGGGCACCGTGCGGACTGTGCGCGGGCACCGGGGCCTGCAGAGGGAGCCCGCAGTGCCGGGCGGCTCCGTGGCCACCGGCCGCAGAGCCCCTGCGTGCACTGGGAGCCGGGCTGGGCTGGGGGCGAGCACGATCGCGGGGCGGGGGGCTCAGGGCGAACCCCGCGGCGGGGAGGCCGCAGCCGCCCGCGCTCCCCGCTGCAGCCCGCAGACAAAGCCCTGCGGCGGCAGGGCCGGCCACGCTGCCCGCTGTGCCGCACATCCGGGCGGGAGCGGGAGGCAGTGGCCAGGATGCCGTTTGCCTGTTCCTCTGCCGGAAGAGACGGGCCGGAGCAGGGCCCTTCCTGCGCGCGCTGGCCATGGCACTGGCAGAGGTGACACAGCAGATGGGAAGTGCGTCTGAGGGCATCCCGCCACCGCTGCCCTGCTCCTCCCTGTGCCAGTAACCACACAGCTGCAGGTGGATCGCTGCGGGGCCCCACTGGGACAGCGGGATGTGGACATGCCTCGGGGTGCCCAGAGCTGCATGGGCATCGCTGCCCAAGCGGTGCAGCCCCTGCACACCAGCGTCCCGTTGGGATGTGCTGTGCCAAGTGCCCACGGACTAAGGGCTCACAGGGGGAAACCAGGCTGGGACATGTCCTGATGGTGGCCCCGGCTCTCCCCACTCAGCCTAAGAGGGGGCACATGAGCAGAAAGAGGGCAGCTGGTGACAGTCAGAGCCCAGGATACAGTTCCTCTGCTTGGAAACGGCTTTAAACACCTCCCCAGGTCGCTCACCGGGCCTCAGACACCAGGTTCTGTGAAGACACCAGGCGTTCCTGCCCTGCGCAGGGCCCTGCCCGCCCCTGGGGGGGTATAAATAAACCATTCGCTTTATTTTGGGAACGTGGCAGAAACGTGCGTGGCAGGTTGCTCCAATGAGAAAGGAGGAAATTTGGCTGCTGGGCCCTGTCCTGGGTGTGCCAGAGCTGGAGTCGATCCTGGAGAGATGGACAATGTATTTCCCCCATTCAAATGTAAACCAAGGGACCCGGGCACACCGGGTGATGCCCCAGCTCTGCCTAGGTGGGGAGAACTGTGTGGATACTGGAACCTGGTGCCAAACTCATTCGGCACTGGGCACAGCGTGGCCTCAGCTCCCACATGTCACCATGGCACGTGAGCATGGGGAGAAAGGGCCTAAAATAGGTCAGGTGCCACCAGCTGAGCCCTGGGCTGGGACCTCGGAGGTACAAACATGTCACGAGCAAAACTTCCTGCGGAGTCACCCCACCCTCCGTGGGTGTGCTGGAGTGGCATGAGCTGAACATGGCAGTCTCTCTGTGGTGGCAGCACACCAGTGGGGTGACAATGGGTCGGGGACCTTGGTGCGCCCCCTCAGCAGCAGATGCTGAGAGAAATGGTTGCTCCATCACCAGCCGCAGACAGGGCAGAGGGAGTACTTGGGCAAGACCAAAGGGGCACCAGGGAGCCAGGTGCCCTCAGTGGGGCTGCCAAGGTGCGCAGGCAGGGCGGAGGCAAGTCCTCAGTGCCCCGCTGAGGTGCCAGCCCGCAGCCGCTCCAGGACAGCGTTTCAGCGGGGAAAAGCTGCGCCTGCGGGGCAGCGAGGCCCGGGCAGCGGGCGCTCCCTGTCTGGGTGTGCAGAGCGGCTGCTCCGGGGCCCAGCCCGGCGGG
>VWZT01001758.1:0-10879 GCA_013397055.1 Pachycephala philippinensis
CCCTCCCCAGGCACAGCCCCAGGCACTGAGGATTCCCCACCTGCAGGTCGAAGAACTTGCTGTACCGCCGGTAAATGACCTCCGTGGCTCCATTGGACCAGGTGACCTTGATGATGTACACCTGGAGGGGGACAGAGGGACAAATCAGACAGGGGAGACCCAAAAAAACCCCCACCACAACCCCAAAAAAGCTGCCAGTGCAGCCCCCCACGGCTGGGTGATAACTGTGGGAACACTTCAGATCACTTCAGCAACACCACAACATAGGCAAGCCTAAATTATTGAGCCCCACTTTAACCAAATGTTGATTTCTAGTGGTGAACTGAGCTCTGTGGCCCTAAAGAGGGGCACACACTGACTGTGAAATGACAGTCAATGGATTTTTTCAGGATAAAAACACAGCACAATTCCCTCCAGACGCAGGAGTTAATAACTAAACCTTGGATATTCCACCTCCAGCTGCAGATGTTGAGATCCCAGGGCAGCACCAGCCTGGCCCCTGGAACTGCAAGAGTCCCCAGGGTTTGAAACTCCACCTGTTTTGCCAGGAGCAGCTCTGAGGTTTGAGTTTCTTACACTTACTAGGGTACAAATCACCCTCCTGATCCTTAAAATGCCCCACAATCAACCCCGGTTTATTCACAGACCCCATGACCACGCTTTAAGTGGTGATGAATGCAAAACAAAACAGCAAACCCAGCCCATTTCATCATTAATTCTTCGGTGAAGGACAACAAGCAAATCACAGAATGAGGCAATTACTGCTCTGATGTCCTCCCTTGTTTTTCACGAGAGCAGAGATAACCCTTGATGAGGTGCCAGTGCAACACCCAAGTGATACAGATCTCAAATTGATAACAGATTGACTGAGAACAACCCAGGGTATTTTTTTTTTAATTCTCCTAACTCATTTCCTAACTAATTTCTCATTATTTCCACCAGAAATTCGAGTATCAATTCCCCGAGGAAGGACCAAAGCATTCAGAAGCCCGGGTGATGGGACCTGCTGGAACTTCTGCTGGCAAAATCAGGCATGAAGGCTCTTAAATGCTGATGTTTTAGTACTGAAAACAGAATCCCTCAGGGGTTTCACAAGGTTTTTCCCCACTGAGATGCCCGTTTTTCCAGGTTCTGGAATGTGACCAACATCCTAAACCAATATCCAAAGTCAAACACCACGAGTCTCACGTGGATAGCACAACACTCAATTATCTGAGTTGATCAAACCTACTCCAATCCTGACCTGAAAATCTACCCCAAATCTCCCTCTGCTGCTCAGAGGGCTGACACAGCCTGAGGTGAGGACACTCCTGAGGGGTGACAAACTCTTCCCAGTGAAACCACTTCCAAATTAAGGCAGAAAACGAGGCAGCGAGAGGGATCAGGTTCTTGTTCCCAAAATAAAGAACTTCCCGACTTTCAAACCAATTTGAGGTAATTCGAGGTCCACTTTTGTTGAACTTGGGTTGGAAGGGACTTTAAAGATTATTGAATTCCACGAGCAGGGAAACCTTCCACTATCCCAGGGTGCTCCAAGCCCCGTCCAACCTGGCCTTGGACACTTCCAGGGATCCAGGGGCAGCCACAGCTGCTCTGGGCACCCTGTGCCAGGGCCTCAGCATCATCACAAGGGAGAATTTCTTCCCAAAATCCCATCTAAACCCACTCTCTCAGCCTGGAGCCATTCCCTGCTCTGCTTTCCTTCACAAACTCTTATTTTGAGATGAATTTTGCGCTTCCTCCGTATCAACACAGGGAACACAGATGGATTCTCCAAGGCAACATCTGCTCCAGCTGTGCTCGGGGGGGAGGCAGCACCTCACCAGCAAACCAAGGGTTAACCAGGGTCCTTTACCCTCTCCCCAGGATTGCTGCAGGGCCAGAATGAGCTCATGAGGGCTGGAAGCTCAGCGATATCCCAGATTTCTCCCCGGGGTTATTTCAGCGCTGGCCTCCTGCCTGCAGAGAGCTTTCCTTCCACGGGGGCAGCAGCAGCCAGCTCTGCCTCGGTGTTTATCCCTACCCTGCCTTTATTTGGAGTCAACAGCTTATTAGCCTGGGATTTTAATCAGGATACGGATCCACCCGAGCCAAAATAATTCAGAGCTCCTCAGGGCAATGAAGGCACGAGGTCTGAGGGCACAGCAGGCTTCCCCTGCCCTTTCAGCTGAGGGAAGGAGCGCTCCTCCTCGCTGACGAGCTCACTGCTGGAAGGCAGAGCTCCCACGGGGCAGGAGAGGAGTTTTTGGAACATCCCTTTCCAGCAGAGAGGTCCCCAGGGTTATCTCCTCAACCTGCTTAGGGAAGGCAGAGGAGATGGGCGAGCCCCCGGGAATGGGAATTCCTCAGGATCCATGAAACCTGGGGAAAGCCGGCTTCCTCTCTCCTTGGGGATATTCCTCGTCCTTCCCACAGCTCCATCCCACCAGAGCTTGGTCTCTGCCAGGATCTAACCCAGTCCCTGCTGGCCCAGGAATTCAGAAACCACCAGAAAACACGGCTCTGGTGCTCCCCTCACCTAACAGCAAGTGCAGGTTTGGGAAGGTTTGACCCAGGGAGGGTTTCCAGAGGGACCGGACACGAGGCACCAAGCTCCCACAGACCCACAAACCCCTTCCTCAGCTGCTTTTGGAACACTTCCAGTGATCAAACAGCTTTCAAACCATCACACTCAGTCTGAAGTTTCCCCTCCTGGCCTGGCACTGCACCATGCCCCGCCAGGAGCAGCCACCATGAAGCAGCAACCGAAATAACCCAAATTTTGTCCCAGTAGGAGCCTCCCCCTCAGCTGTCCCCTCAGCCCCCAGGCTGCAGAGGCTGCTCCCAGCTTTTCCCAGCCCCTGGGTGGGTGAGGCCCTGGGGAAGCAGTTATTCCATGGGTCTTCTCCAGCTCTGATCCCTTCAGAGAAATCCCACGGAGAAACCACCTGAGGGGCTTTCCGTGGAGGGGGAATTTCACAGGGCTGGCACAGGGATGGGGGCTGGCATTGGATCCTGCTCCAGGGATTCCTGAGGGATGGGGACTGGCATTGGATCCTTGGATCCTGCTCCAGGGATTCCTGAGGGATGGGGACTGGCATTGGATCCTGTTCCAGGGATTCCTGAGGGATGGGAGATGGCATTGGATCCTGCTCCAGGGACTCCTGAGGGATGGGGGATGGCATTGGATCCTGCTCCAGGGACTCCTGAGGGATGGGGGATGGCATTGGATCCTGCTCCAGGGACTCCTGAGGGATGGGGGATGGCATTGGATCCTGCTCCAGGGACTCCTGAGGGATGGGGGATGGCATTGGATCCTGCTCCAGGGACTCCTGAGGGATGGGGGATGGCATTGGATCCTGCTCCAGGGACTCCTGAGGGATGGGGGATGGCATTGGATCCTGCTCCAGGGACTCCTGAGGGATGGGGGATGGCATTGGATCCTGCTCCAGGGACTCCTGAGGGATGGGGGATGGCATTGGATCCTGCTCCAGGGATCCCTGAGGGATAGGGGAGCCCAGGGGGTGGCAGGGAAGGGTGCCCGGATCCAGGTGGGGGGCTCTGGGCTGGGCCCCTGGCCAAACCCAACAGCTGAGCTGTCCAAATCCCAAATATCCAAATATCCACAGCCCTTCAGGGCCAGCTGTGGGGTCTGCACCAGGGAAGGGAAGGAGCTGAGGCGGTGAAAGCCAGGAATGGTGGCTCCCCTCCCTCTGGAAAGGACACCTGACCCTTCTCCCACCCCTGGGAGCTCCTGGGAGGTGCAGGAGGCACAGGGACAATTTTTGAGGTGCTGGTGGATCTCTAAAGCCAGGTCAGAGGGGTGTTCCTCACGAACACCAATCCCTCTCCATGATCCCGGCCCTTGGAGGGCAGAAATGGAGCAGATCCTCCACAGAAAATGGAAACTTGCAGATGTAAAAGGCTGAATACAACAGACTCTGCTGGGATTGGGATCCCAAACTCCTTGGGATTCCCAAACTCCCCACATCACAAAGAAATGGTCACAAACCAACTACTTCAAAATGACCAGAAGTGTGACATCAGGACCACCAACCACTGCCCAAGGCTCTCCTCGGTCACACTAAGTGCCCTAAATGGAAATAGAACATGGAAAAAGGCCCAGGGGATCCCGCCCCGGGGATTCCCAGTGGGCACCATGAACTTGGTCCCCCCCTCCACCATCACCCAGCATCTGTCACTGCTGTCCCCTCCCCAGCACCTCTCTCAGAGGGAGAATGGGACCATGGAAAACGGGGCTGGAAACCTTGGGATGGGCACTGTCAGGAAAATGCCAGTTTGCTGCAGGAAATGCAGCTGGCAGCTGGCAGCAGTGACAGAGCTGTCAGAGCAGCCAGGGTGGCACAGAGGGCAGCTGGCAGCTCCAGGACACCCCTCCTGGGCACCAGGGCAGCGAGAGAGCTCCTGGGAGCCTTCAGCAGCCAGCTCAGCCACATCCAGAGTGGAGTGGAATCCACAGGAGTCACGGGGACAGAGGGGGTGAGAAGCCAGAGCGAATCTGAAAAGGGCAGCCAGAGATTTCATGTTTTTTCTTTCTTTTCCTCTTGCAGAAATGGAGCAGTGAGCCCTGGGGGCAGTCAGCCACCAGAATTGTTCTTGCAGGGGCTGCTGGAAACTCCTGGTGCTGCACACAGCAGTGGCTCCTGGTGATTTCCACTGCTCCAAGGCACCCAGGGCTCCGGAGCCATTCCCAAATCCTCGGTCTTGCTCTTCCCAAAGAGGCACAAAGCCCCACACAACAGCGTGGGGAGAGAGAGAGAGGAGCTGATTCAAACTGCTGACTCGAGGCAAGGAAATTAAGAACAGATACTGCAAAAAAAATAAAACAACAGAACCAGTTTCCCGTTCTCAAACACGAGGCCGTGTGACCCCGCAGAAGAATCACTTCTGGACTCCTTGCATAAACACAGCAGGACGAGCTGGGGAGGAGGGAAATGGGAGCAGGGAAAAGGCAGAGTGAGGCTGAGGAGAACCTAGAGCTGCAGTTTGGGCTTCTCTCCTCCTACAGGAGTTTTCCAGAGTTTTGCATGGAGATTTGCAAGGCACCCTGGCAGGCGGGACACGCAGAAATCCCACAAGGAGAGGGAGGCTGCCTGGGAACTCTGCCTGGCACCCAGCTGGATCAGGCAGCAAGGGCACCCTGAGCTCAGCACCACCCAGCTGTGCCAGCCTGAGCCCGGGAGCAGCTCAGCCATGCCCAGGGCAGCTCTCCTGGCACGGCACAGCCTTCCCTGGGATCCACAGCGATCCCAGAGCTTCCCAGCCATGCCCAGGGCAGCTCTCCTGGCACAGAACACCCTTCCCTGGGGGATCCACAGTGATGCCAGAACTTCCCAGCCATGCCCAGGGCAGCTCTCCTGGCATGGCACAGCCTTCCCTGGGGGATCCACAGTGATCCCAGAGCTTCCCTGGCATCCCTGTGCCCAGAGCTCCTGCACTCAGACACGGGCAGGGTGGAGAGAAATGCCACTGTCACTTGGAAAGTCACCTCCATGGGAATGCAGGGACACCAGGGAAGGTCCCCAGCTTCCAGCAGAGCTCCTGCAGCAGCTCCAGACATAACAGCCTCCAGCGGGGGCAGAGCTGTCTGCAGAGCTCTCGGAGCCTGTGTGGTCTCGGGTCCAGGGAGGCTCTGCACAATAAACCTCTCTGTGGAAAACTCCACATATTTAAAGCATCTTTCACCAGCAAAGGGGAAAAGCATCAGTCAGAAGCATCAGGCTTTTAATTTCACCCACGCTACCCCGAGCCTGAAACGAGGGGAGATGTGAGAGCCTCACCCTCCCTTTGGCCACCCCACGAGAAACCCAAAGGGGCAGAGGAACCAAAGGAGCTGAGCCATCCAGCCAAGCCAGAGAGGGTTTAATATAGAAAAGGGAGTGGGCAATTGTAAAAGGAAAAGAAAAAAAATAAAAAAAAAAAGGAGGGAGGTGGCTGGAAACAAAGAAAGTTCTTGGCACCACGCTGCTGTGCTTGGCCCCTCTCCATCAGCCTCGGCTGCCGCAGGCTGCGGGGTTTGGGAGGGGAGATGGGGGCTCGTGTGCCATGGGATGCCAAAGCTTGGAGCAGGAGAGGGAGAGCCAGCCCCCAGCTCAGTGAGCAGACAGCTCGGGAGCCCCTCACTGCTGCTCTGTGGCTGGGGAACAGGGAGAAGGGTGGTGCTGGCTGAGGGAGGGCATGGAGAAGGCATTCCGGCTGCAGGGATGCTGCCATGGAAGCAACAAGGCAGAGCTGCAGGGGGCTGGGTGACTGGGATGGAGCAGCACCAGGGCAGGCAGACCCTCACCACCACCCAAAGCAGCCTGACCCAGGACTGCAGAGCAGCCAGCTCATCCCTTTGGTTTGTACCCTGATCCCACCCCGCTCCAGCTCATCCCTTTGATTTGTTCCCTCTTCCCACCCCTGGCAGGGCACAGCACGGCCTGAGCACACAGCCAGCACTGCGGGCATGGAAAGGGCACACGCAGGAGGCTGTGCCAAGGGCAGGGACCCCAAGGACACCCCAGCTCAGACCCCTCAGTCACGCAACAAAAGCACCCTCCTGCCTGCCCCGGTCACGCCCAAGGTCACACGGATGGATTCTGCTGCTTCCTATTTCCCACTGTGGCACGGAACGGCCGGAAGACAGAGACACCCTCCAAAGCTGAGCTGTGGGGGTCAAGGTCAGAGAGCTGGGAGCAGGCAGAGGCCAGGGATGGCCCCAGAGCTGAGGCTCGCTGCTGGAATCCAGTGTGAGCATCAGCTTCCCACAGGGAGCTGCTCCCGCCTCCAGCCATGGGCCAGGCTGGATTTGGCCCCTCCATGTTCAAGGTTTTCAACAGCCTTGAGTAACGTGACTGGGGAAGAAAAACAAAGCAGAGTTTGAGTTTGAGTGCTGGTTTTCATCCCCAAAGCTGAGAGTGGCTCCATTAAACCCCAACTCTGCTGAGAGGTGAGGAGGAAAGACTGGGGAGCTCTGGGGAGAAGAGCAAAATTCCTACCAAGCTCCCTGCCTCGCTGGGACAGCATCATCCAGCTGGCAGGAAACGGGATGAGGCAAGGCAAAGCCACAGGATACAGCAGCAAAACATCACTGAGGATGCTGAGAAAGCCCTCAAACCTTTAGAGGCCACCAAGAGTCAGACTGCAGCTTCCCCTGGCTCTGTTTCATTCCTAGTTTGGTTATCGGGGGCTGCTGCACTGCACGGATTTCACACTGCTCACCTCCTCCTGCCTCACTCAGCTCCTCCGGCTGCCCACAGGACATTCCCACCATTCCAAGGGCATGGTCACCCTTCCTGGGGAGGCAGCACAGGGGGAGTCATCCCCTGATGTCCCTTTGAAGCCAGAATGATTCACAAGGGCAGGAATAACACTGAAAATCCACGGGAATAACTCAGCTGTACCAGGTGCCACCGTGCCAGGTGCCCACCGAGCTCTGCTCCAGCTGGGCAACCAAAACTCAGCCCATGGGGCACGGGTTCTTCAGAAACACCTTCAGCTCTATAAATACAAGGCACTAAAGAACCACTGAGGCTGTAGATTGGCAGCTCTGTTCTCCTGTCATTCAAACATCCTTCTCTTATCACTCCATAATCAATTCCAGATAAGAAACTGGGTTGGGCTGGAGGAGGAATGAAACCAAAAATGGCCTCACCACGACAAGGAACAGAAAACCCTAACCCTAACCTCCCATCACATCACAAATTCCACATCAAAAATACAACACCTTCATTTTTTGAACGTGGTTCTCCTCAAATTTGTTTTAAAATAGATCCCATCACCCAGATTCTGACACACACTGTTAATTACTTCCACAACGAAGCTGCCACAAATGAGGTCTTCACCTTGTTTAAAGTTTTGCCATCTTGTTCACTGGTTTTGCAAAATAAATGCTGCACCCTTCTTTTAAATTTCCCCATTTTCAGGGGTACACAGAGACTGGGAATAGAAGTGCTGTGAGAACATAATCCAGCTTTCCCAATAAACTAACCCACCCCAACAGCATGCTGCTCTCTCTTTCCTGCTGGATGGATATACAGAATTTTGGATGGAGCTCCAGAACAACTATTTAAACCTGTGTAACTGTGGAAATGTTCCTGGGAGGCAGAAATGGAGATGGGATTCAATGGCATTGCTGTTAACACATACAAACACACACACTGCAGCTGTATCAAAACAAAATATCCCCAAGCTTGCCCAAGGGAAAGAAAACCACCCGAATCTGGATTTAGTAGGAAAAAGCTTTATTTTAGGGCTTCTACTCGAGAATAACAAACACAATACTATAAAAAGGTCCCGCGTGAAGTCCTTTAAAGGAAAATCCAGTCTGTTTCAACTATGACTTTGTTTTGGGTATTTTCTGAATAAACATTCATTTATCAGGGACTTGGCCAGACCAGAGAAATGACAGTCTGCTACTCTGTCTCTCACAATGATTATTTTTAAACTTTTCTCTCTGACTTTGCCTTCTCAGATGAGCAGGACAGCCCCGGAGCCATCGCTGGCAGCATCCCTGAGCTGTGACCACCTCACATGGGATTGGATGGGAAATGGAACTGAAAATGTTACCTCAGCCACTGCCTGGAGGATGGAGGCCCCTTTTTACTTGGATCATGGGCTGCCATGAGCCAGAGCATCCTGCAACAAGCACCTGCACAAGGATTTCTCACTGCCTCGGGTAATGCCCATGAAAAAAACTGGAGTGGAGTTTGAGGGCGCAGGGCTGTGCTTCCTCCCCAGCTGAACCCCAAAACTCAGCTCAGCACCTGCAGCCAGCTCCCCAAACCCTGCCCAGCGCCTTGCTGGGTCCTTGCCCTGCAATTTGGGGAAATATTGTGCCTCCTGCTTCATAGCAGAGCTGCAAAAAATAGCTTTTTGTCTCGGGCAACACGATTCTTTTCATATCAATTGCCCGGGTGAAAGGCAAACCACAGCAGCCTGAATAGAGCCAGCCCTCCCCGCTGCAGGTGTAACAAGGGCTTTGAAACACCGGCTTGATCTCGCTTTTCTGGGAAAGTGGAATTCATAACTTGGTGCTGTGGCCTCACCACGAGCAACACAAGCGCAGCTTTGTCCAGCAAAAAGAAGCCTCTGGCTGATGCAGAGAAGCCTGAGCAGGGCAGCTCATCCCAGAAGCAACAGGAGGAAAAGGCAGGGTGCTCCTCCAGCCTCCCCAGGCTGGAGCTGCGCCAGGGATGGAGCAGAGCACCCCAGGGCTCACAGGGAGAGGGCAGAGGGCAAAGGTTTCACACGGACACATCGCTCTCACCTCGGATTCACACTGTGCCACCAGCCACTGCCTACAGATGATTCAGCCATGATTTGCTGCCTCTCCCTCTCTTTGCAGAAGGAGGAAGGGAAAAAAATAAGGTTTTGGTTTCATATAATTAACTGGCTTTGTGAATCCGCCCGGTTCTATCGATTCCTCCCGCAAGGCGAGCGCTCCCATTCACTCCAGCGCTGCCTGCAGGCTGCCGGCCCCTCCCTGGGCTCAGCCCTCCGCGAGCCANCAAGCCAAGTGCAGGGAAAGGCTGGAGGCAGAGGGATCCGCCGAGGGGCTGCGCAGCTGCCACGGACCGCGAGCAGCCGCCTTCTCCCACCGCTCCCGGAGCTCCGCCGTCCCCACCCATGGCCCCGCCATCCAGCTCTCCGCTCAGAAAACATCGCTGTCCCACTTTTCCAGCCTCACAGGGATTATTTGCGCTCTGCCCAACTCCACCCGGCTCTCCGTGCCGGGCGGAGGGCGAGCGGGGACCGCGCACAAAGCAGATTGTGTGCGGCGCTCGGGGTGCGCGTCCCGGCCGCGGGGACACCGCTGCCGGGGGGCACAGGAGGGGCTGAAGGGAGGGCAGAGGAGCTGCCACAGCCCATCCCAGCCCATCCCAGCTCGGCCTAACTCCGGGACCTGACGGCGAAGCCCCGGATCCGCCAAGACAAACAGCAGCGCACAAAGCTCCGCACGTACGCGCTGCTCCGGAGCGGGGGCACGGCGCGGCCGCGATGAGTAAGGCCGGGATGGACGCGGCGGGGAAAGGCACATTTGGAGCCGGAGCCAGGCTCAGCCACGGCTGATAAAGCTCCAGGCCGGGGCAGCAGGAAGAAGGGGTGATAAGGAGGTGGGTGGCAGCAGCCACGCCGCATCCCCGATGCGAGGAGAGACCCCTCTGCCCTCCCCTCCTGGAGCCGGCTGCCCTCGGCTTTCCTCCAATTGTTGCTCAATGCCAGAGCAGCCGAGGAGACCTGGAGAAGCCCTTGGTCTCCCAAGAGCTCTGAAACCCTGGCTCTGCTGACGGCAGACTCCAGGCAGAGCAACCAGCACATCTGCACAACCCCAGTGTGCCACGAACAGTGTGTCACTGGGTCACCCTGCTCTACGGCTAAACGCGAGGGAAGAACATTTTGCTCTTTGTTTTACGGCTGTTGCCAGGATTCACCCACAAGCTCTCCACGGGTGCCTGGAAACACACCAAAGTTTAAATCATTAAAAAAAAAAAAAAAAAAGAAAAAATGAAAACCACCTTCAAAAATAGACAAACCCACAACAGTTTGGAAGATGCCCCGGAGCACGCAGGCAGGCGCTGGGCAGGATGCAGGGGACACGAGGGATCTTTCCTAGGGACCGAGCGCTATGCAGGCAGCAGAAAGCAGGAGCCGGGTGGTCCCTTGCCCCGGGACTCTGCGACCAACAGGTCCCACGGCCCCGGTGCCAAGCCGCGGGGACGCTTTGGCCGCGGTGCCCGTGGCCGCTGCCCGCATTCCCCGGGCATCCCCCGCGGGTCGGCACCGGGGTCCGGGGGGCAGCGGCGGAGCATCCCCACGCTGGCAGAGGCACCGCGGGACCCCCACGGGACAGCCGTGAGAGGCACCCCCGGCAGCGCTGCCGCCCTCCTCCTCCTCC
>VWZT01001758.1:11168-28766 GCA_013397055.1 Pachycephala philippinensis
TGCCCGCTGCGTGTCCGAGCTCGGCGCGGGAGGAGAGGGATGGTTCCTCCCTCCCGGGAGGGGTCCCGGCTCGCCCCGGTGCGTGCGCTCCGTCACCCCGCGTTGGTTCTGCACCCCGATCTTGTCCCGTCACAACAGCCCCCAAAGCGGCCGGGGGGTGGCCGCCAGCAGCCGCAATCCCTAAGGGACGCAGGAGAGGAGCAGGGAAAGGTCTGTGGTGGTTGGCTCGGCCGGGACAAGCCGCATACCTGCGAAGAGAGGCTGTGTGCAAGGGCGTGTAGGGACAGGACAAGAGGAATGGCTCCGAGCTGAGAGTAGGTTAAGATTAGATACCACGAAGGAATTCTTCACCGGGAGCGTGGTGAGGCTCTGGCACAGGTTGTCCCGGGAAGTTCCATCCCTGGAAGTGTCCAAGGCCGGGTTGGACGGCCTGGGATGGTGGAAGGTGTCCCTGCCCGTGGAATGGGATGATCTTTACGGTCGCTTCCAACCCAAACCATTCCTCAATTCTGTCTCTGTGAGCCAGGAGCTGACCCACTGCACCCACCTCTCCTTCTGGCAGCCCCCCCTCGTGCCACGCTCTGTGCCCAGCTGTGCCCTTGTGCCAGCAGAGGAGCCAGGGCACTGACCAGGCACTTCTCTACAGCAGAATTTACCCGTGGCCTCCGTCTTCCCAGCAGCTCCTCAACACGTGGCATAACCACAGCTCTCTCCCCCGTTGGGCTTTTAATTACATTATAAAGTTACTCAAGGCTTACACTGGCAGGTCATTAGTTTTCATATGAATTTAATTTAATCATAAACAACTCATCTCACTCCTTAGCGGCTCCTTAAATGTGGCTCTTTTTAATACTATTAACTTTGCTGCAGCCACCCCAGGGAATTAATGGAGGTGCAGGCAGGTTGCCAGCGCTTTATTGCCCCTCCCCAAGGGCTCGTCTTCATCCTCCTCCCCCTCAGCGAAGCCCCAGATCGCCGTGCCCCTGCAGAGGTGGCTGCAGGAGGGTTGCTGGGCTGTCTGAAGGGGACATCAGGGCACTGGTGACCTCCCTGGTGCCTGCTGGGGTGCAGACACAGCGCTGGGTTACTCATGGGCCAGCTGCACATCAGCCCTGCCCCAGTCATAGCTCCTCAGGCATGTTTTGAAGGCAGGAGGATGTGGAGATGACCTGTGGAATCCTCCCTCCCTTCTGTCATTGTGACATTCACGTGGGATGCTGGGGCTGGAGCTGGGAGTGCTCATCGAGAGCCTGGGATAGCACCGACAGCTGGAACTGCACCAACATCTGGAACTGCAGCTCCTGAAGTCGTGTGGAGCGCCCAGGCTGGAGCAGAGGGAGTTTTACTGGTTTTAAACACCCTGAAAGATGCACAAATACTCCAAAGGATGGTGAGGAAAACACCCAAAGCTGCTGGTAAGAGAAGGAGTGTGCACTGAGATGTGGAGCAAAGGAGAAAGTGGATTAAGAAAAGAATGAAACAATTTCTGGTCTTCACATGCCGAAAAGAAAAATGAAGGTAGAGAAGCACTTCAGCATCAGCATGGTGATTTTCACTGATCACCATTCCCCCCTGAGCTGCTGAAGGGATTCCATCACTCCTGGGGCCTGGCAGCACCAGAAATTGGCTGGCAGCTAATGAGCACCCAGGAATGAGCATGGCTCGGAGAGAATCACGACTCAGGCTGCAAAATGGCTCCTGTGTTTAATTAACAAGTCTAATGAGGGCTGTGGAGAGGAGTGGAGAGTGGCTCTGCATGCTGACCAGATCACCTCCCCAGGGAGAAACTCTGGGAAGAGACTGGAGAGGCAGAGCCTGCCTCGGGCTCTGCTGTGCCTTGCTCATTTATCAAGGAATCTGTCAAGGATGTGCTGAAGGAGCCCAAATGAGGGGTTTGTGAGTGACCTGGGAGCCCTGAGCCCGGCCCACACCTCTGGGGAGGCTGTGAAGGACAGCAGAGACGTGGCAGCAGCATCTCCAACAAAAAATTTGGGTGGTATGGATGAAACCAAGGGGAGTTTCAGGATTAACAAGTCATCCCCTGCTTTCCTAACCAGAGGCCGAAGCATCCTTAAGCCAAATAAAATAAAAACAAATAAAACCAAATAAAACCAAATAAAATAACTATAATAAAACAACTACACAGGAGAGGTCACGACCTATACAAGAGTCAAGCACGTGCACTCTCCCTTGTGCCTGTCAGGATCAGCTGAGCAATTTAGAGCAAGAGGGCAAACGATTTCTGAAAAGCCACCCCTCAGCTCGGACGCACAGATGGGTTTCTGCAGGGCTCAAAGTGGGCTCCAGATGTTTGGGCACAGCTGGGCAGCCCCTGAGGTCGGGCAAGGAATGGAATGAGAAAGCAGAGCCCCACCATCAGCCCGGAGCTGCAGAGGGAACGCTGTCTGCAGCCATCCTGGCACGGAGAGCCCACTGCTGCTGCTCACCTCTCAGTTTGAGAATCGGGAGGTTGTGCCAGGTGCCTGAATGTTCTGGTCCTGCCTGTGTACAGAACAAATGCATCCGTCTTCCCTCAGCCACCTCACAAAAATCAGTCCAAAATGCTGCTCCTACCCTCCTACATAGAGGACAAATCCCTGCAGCTGGAGCCCAGCACAGCAGAGATTTCCCATTTCACCAGGGCTGGATCTCTCTGATTCTCAGCTGTCACCAGCAATGATTTCCCATTGCTGTGACCCTGGAATTGCAGGGTTTAGGTGCCCCCCATCACAGCCAGGCTGGCAGCAGGCAGCACCCATCCTGCCAGCGAGAACAGAACCCACTGGGGATGCTCAGCTCTCAGATGGGGAACCCTGGGAAACTCTGGACAACGCTGGAAAAGTCCTGAAACCCCGAGGAGATGCAGAGATCTGGTGGGAGGGGTGATAGAAAGAGCGAAAATCCAGGGAAAAGAGCGAGAGAGCCTTTCAGGAGTTGTGCCATCTAGTGAGCGAGAGGGAGAGCAGCGGACACCCAGCCCCTGCCAGCCTGGGAACCGGGGCCGGAGCACTCCAGGAGGGGCTGCCAGGGCACTGTGCCCCAAAATCCGGCCCCATCCCGGCCAGGAGAGGGGCAACAACAACCACCAGCAGCGAGGCAGGGCCAGCACCTCCGGGGAGGCTCGGATTGCTCAAACCACGGGGAGTTTGGCACCTGGAGAATAAACCAGAGGACACGGCAGCGTTTGGCTTCAGAGGGTGCAGTGACTTTGAAGGACTCGTGCAGAGACAGAGGCAGCTCAGATGCAGCCGTGGGAGGCGAGCACTCAGGCACAAACCCCGCGTCCCTCCCTGCCTGCCCTGCTTTTGCTTCCCCCGGAGATTTCCATCCTCAGGAGCTGCAGAAGCCCTTGGGCAGCCCGGAGGGGTTTGGAGCCCAGATGTGACAGGATGTGAGCCACAGGGAATGCTGCAGCTGCTGCAGCACCGGCAACTTCTCAGGGCTGTCAGCTCTGTTTTTGAAAATTAAGAAAGATTTTTACTGTATTTTCAGCACAGCACCGGGATGAAATAGGAGTTAACAGTTATTTCTGGAATATACAGTACTTATAAATGTATGTTGAGTCCTCATGGTTGAAGCTCCCCTCAGGCACTGCCAAGGACATGCAGATGAAGTTAAATATTCCCAGGAGATCTGCTGCTTCACTGGGATACTCTGAGTGAGACCAGTGTGTCCCAGGAGACAGTGCAGTCCTGGTACACATAAACAAAATGATTAATTAGGTGTCCTCAGCTACTCCATTCCTTACTGTCTCGTGGAGCAGGGAGACAGGAACCCTCAGGCTTTGCTCATCCTTCTCTCTCTGCTCATTTAAAACCCCGCCAGCAACAACTTCCAGTCCCAATTCCCTCTCCTTTCCAGCACCTCACCTGAACTCACGTCCTGCTCTTTTCCCTGGGGTGGACACTGCCAGCAAGGTCATTTCCTGCCTGAAATCCAAGGTTAAATTGGCAGCTTCTGGCACAACCTTCCAAAAATCAGGATGAACCCACACCAGCTCCATGGGCTTGTGTCAAAGCTGCCCTAATTTATTGTGCTGTGTCCTTGAGAGAAATCGATGAGAGCAGCAGGTGAAAAGCTCTGAGCAGGGAACAAAGGGCATTTGGGCTCTGTGGTGGGTCACAGAGGTGGTGGGAGCTTTTGGGAGCAGCCCAAGGGAGGAGGCAGAGATCTCCCTTTGCACTGACAGGGCAAAACATGATTTGCATCCTGGTCCTACAACACACCCCGAGTTCTCCTGAGCAGAGGAAAGGGGGAAGAGACAGGGAGGCATCCCTAGGACCTCTTTGTCCCCCCAAAACGAGAAAACTGATGCTTTTATCTGAGATTCCTGCTAAAGCCAGGCCAGCTGGTTAAAAAGGAAGGACAATCCATGCAGGAATGCTTTCACTCAGACTCAGGGTGCAATACTCACTCCTCACCGAGCAGGGTCAGCCCAGCACCATCAGAACACCGAACTCACCCAGGGAACGGCTGCTTCGCTTCAGCTCCTCCAGAATTTCAGCGTGGGGGCAAAGATGGCCCTGCCCCAGAGCAGCAGGAGAGGCTCCAGCTCGGTTTTAAAGAACTGGAGGTTCAGCCTTGCAAAGCTCAAATGCCAGAAGTTTCTCCAAGTCAGTAAAAGCCAGACCTAAAGCGAAGCTGATCTGAGGGCACAGCTGGCAGCCAGGCACAAAA
This sequence comes from Pachycephala philippinensis, assembly GCA_013397055.1. Taxonomy (NCBI): domain Eukaryota; kingdom Metazoa; phylum Chordata; class Aves; order Passeriformes; genus Pachycephala; species Pachycephala philippinensis. The sequence continues at coordinate 15,846 of VWZT01001758.1, forward strand.
TCAGAGCCATGCCCAGGTTTCGAGTCTGTTACTTTATTAGAGAGGTCTTTACATCAGAGTGGTGGCCCCACTTGAAGATATTTTACAAAATATTAAAAAAACCCTTTTTATTCAAATCCACGTTTTTTAAAATCGTGTCCCATCCCCGCCCTGAAAAGCAAGCTGGGTTTAATCGTGGTTCCTTCTGGACAACAAAACCATCCTCTTGTGAAAGGAGGGAAGATGATAACCACACTGTAAACATGACAATCAGCTGATGTGCTCCCCTTCTAGGAGAGGGACACGGTCCTGGAGCCCTGGCACACAGAGAGGGAACACAAAATAGGAAAAGGAGTGGACAGAACCATTCCTGCCTCTGTTAGCAAGGCTGTGTTGCTCTCTCCAGGATGAAAATCAGCCGGGCTGGAGGAAAGCATAACTGATTTACCACGGGGGCATTGCAGCAGCTTTGAGAGCCCCCAAAAACAGTCTCTCCTCATGGCTGCAGGATGGCCACAGAGGGATGATGCTCCCTGGGCTGGTGGAGAAGGCACCAGAGGCAGCAGTGGCCCTCCAGGAGGTGACAGAGGGCAGCAGGACAGCTCCTGCAGGTCCCTTCAGGGACAGGGACAGGCTCTGATTCCTGTGACACAACCATTGCACAACAGCTCCAGCCTGACCCCAGCAGGACCAGGAGCAGAACCACTGGGGCTGCTGGAACACGCTCCTAACGTGATTAAAGTCTCCAATCAGCTCCTTTTCCCATTTAGGAACATCCCTTTAACCTTCCATCAGTTCCCAACCTGGTGTTACCCCATCTCAAAGGCACCTTTGGAGATGGGGCAGGAACCCTGCCTGTGTTCATTAGCAGAGACATCACTGCTGTGAAATCAGAGGAAACCCGGACTGGCCCAAGAGATGCAGCCTTGCTAGCTTGCAGGCAGCTTATAAATATGGATTAGGAGCTCTAAATGGGTAGGAAATGCCCACTCCAGGTACAAAGTTAAAGACCTGAGGGCTGCCTCCTTCAGCCCAGTACCCAGAAGTGAGGCACATCACATCCCACCTTTCCCTGAAATGCCACTAAATCAACAGAGGAGACTTGAAAGCAACAGCTTTTTCTTATATATATTTTTTTTTTAAGCAGAAATATTTTTTTCTTGCTTGAGAAGCAGGCCTAGAACAAACAACGTTGTCCAGAGACAAACCTAAGTGCTGCCTTACCCCTCTGGGTTGTGTAAAGAAGAAGGTGCTGCCAGTGAGGTCCCTGACCCCTCCCCAGCTCTGTGCTCCCAGTCCCACCCAGGGCTCAGCCAAGCCCTGCCTGGTGCAGGGGGAGGGGACAGAAAGGACAGAGGACCTGCTCTGCCACTCTTCCCACGACTCCCAGCCAGCAGAACCATCCAAAAAGCTGTGCCACATCGCAAGGAGATGAGACATCAGCGGACAAAGAGATGCTGGGAGCAACAAGCCCCCTTTGCACCTCCTCTTCCCGTGTTTAACTCTCCTTTGTTCCTCCCAAACGATGCTCTGCAGCCGTGCCCCGCTGCCCAGGCTGGCTGAGCCACACGTGCCCACACAGAAAAGACTTAAAAACCAGCCTCAAGCACCTGTGTGATCATGAGAGCTCTGACAGTAACACCCTTCACCCCCCACTCATCCCAAAGACTCACAACAGTGACAGACCCTTCACCGTGTCCCTGCCGTCCCCAACCTCCCCTCTGCACCTGCACTTACACCTCCTCAAGAACCAAAGCCTGCAGCCAGCTGGACACTTCAATCACCCCAGAATCCTGATAACAGCGTTATCTCAGTGCCACAGGGGCTGCGGTCAGGCAGAGGAAGGGCAGAAGCATCTTTGGGAGGACATTGAGTCCCTTTCTGCAGTCTGTATGGGGAGGAGGAGGAAAGAAAAAAGCCAGCTCTCCCTAGGCAAAAACCCCCAAATCACTGTCTGTCTGTGGCTAAAAAGGGCCACAGTGGAGAGGAGTGAGTCTAGGGTGAGTGTTGGGGGTCTCAAGGTCAAGGTGAGTTTAAGACGATGCCAGAGCTGCTCTGCCCCAGGCCAGGCCTGACACAGGGCTGGGACAGGAGCAGCCACATCCTGCTCTTTTTCCCTGGGGTGGACACTGCCAGCAAGGTCATTTCCTGCCTGAAATCCAAGGTTAAACTGGCAGCTTCTGGCACAGCCTTCCAAAAATCAGGGTAAACCCACACCACACGGTGGAGAGAGGGGTGACAGCCCTGCCCTGAGGGGCCGTGTCCCTGGTCAGAGTCTCACTGCTCCAGTCTGAGCTGACAAACCCCGTGAGCACCAGGCTCAGCTGGGAGGGAGGCACCCAGCCACAGTGCAAGTACGATCCAGAGAGGGTCCTGCCCCAATTCCCAGCCTGGAGCTCCTGGGAAAGCCACCCCAACTCCCAGTCAGCATCCCTCAGCGCAGAGGCCACGTTCATCCCAGGCAGAGCGAGGGGACAGGAGGCTGCTGTGGTGACAAGGGGCTGCCGAGAGGGTCTTCCAAGTCCAAGTTGCCTCCCTGCAGCCCAGGAGGACACAGCCAGTGCCAGCTGCTGGCCTGCCAGGCGTTACAAGCTCTCTGAGGAGCTGAAGGGGACGAACTTGGCGTGTTTGGTCGGGGACACTGGCACCTGTCCATCAGCCTCGTCACTCAGCTTGAAGAACATCTCCTGCTCACGTTTCTTCTGGTTCAGCTCATCCTCCAGGGCCTTGAGCAAAGAGAACAACACAAGAGCTGTGTTTGAGGTTGTTCTGGAGCCGTGGGCAGTGTCCCCCCATGCCAGGCAGCCAGGACACCCTGCTCACATCACACCCCGCTCACGTCACCCCCCGCTCACACCACATCACACCCCGCTCACGTCACATCACGCCCCGCTCACATCACACCCTGCTCACACCACACCCCGCTCACACCACACCCCGCTCACGTCACATCACACCCTGCTCACATCACACCCAGAGGGCCCCACCTTCTTCCGTGGCCTCAGCTTGTCCCGCCACTCCTTCATGTGCTGGTTGTGGTTCTCATCCAGCGACTTCAGCTTCTGGGTTTCGTGCTCGATCAGGAGGTGACACTTCTCATTCTGAAAACACAGCACCAAGCAGGACACCCATCAGGCAGCTGGAACTGTACACCCAGTGCTCAAACAGGGTTTGTCTCGGCCAGAGACACTCAGAGCTCTGAGCTCTGCGTTTGGACACGGCAACAAAAGTCTCTCAAGGCAAGACCAAGGGGATATCAGCTCATTGAGAGCCCTCTGCAGCCACTCCTCGAGAGGCTGAGACCTGCACGGGCAGCTCTGGGAGGATGAGGGATGAGGGATGAGTACCTGCAGGTGCTGGAGCTCGCTGGTGTTGCTCTCACACTGCGCCTGCATGTCCTTCATCTGCGACTCGTGCTTCTGCTGCTGGTGCAGCCGCTCTGCCTTCTGCCTCTTCTCCTCCTGCAGAGCAAACTGGGGGAGAGAAAAGCAGGGGCCTGTGTCGGCAGCATCGCCCCGGGGTCTTGGGCTGGCTGAGAGACCAGCCCAGCTTCCATCATTGCACAGGAAAGAAGGAAAAGCCCCGAGGATGCTTTTGTCATGATGGAGACAGTGCTGAAACCCCACGTGGTGCCACAAAACAGAGCCCTCTGACCCAGCAATGGGCTAAAAGCTGGAAATAACTCCATTTTCCCAAATTCCCTTCTCCCACCAAGCCAAGCCTCGACTCCTAGCACCTTTTCAGGCCCTGACCTGTTTGATCTTCTCCCTCTGCTCGGCGGCGCTGCCGCTGGAGTGGATGTGGAGGCTCTTCTTGTACATGGCCATGCGTGTCTTGCCCTCGCTGCGCTGGATTTTGGGCAGCCGCGCCCTCTCCTGCTGCTGCCGCACCTTCAGCTGCTCCAGCATGCGCTGGTTGTAGCGCTGCATCTGCTCCCTTTCCTGCAGACAGACAGGGGGCAGGGGAGCAGGGACACCTCTCAGAGTCCTGGGGAGAGCAGAGAGAGCTGGGGAGCAGATTTGGGAGCAGAGAGAGCTGGGGAGCAGATGTGGGAGCAGCGTGGAAACGGCTGGTGGCACTCCAAAAGGATAAAAGGGGGTGGCAAGGACTGAACGTGCTGGGAAAGAAGGGGCTGGAAGTGCCAGTCTTCACTCCCTGTTCTAGGAATCAACCATGTCAAATCCTGGGCAGTGGGGCTGGAATTCCCAGTTTTCACTCCCTGTTCTAGGAATCAACCGTGTCAGATCCTGGGCAGTGAGGCTGGGAAGTGCCAGTCTTCACTCCCCGCTCTGGAAATCAACCCTGTTAAATCCTGGGCAGGGACAGATTTCCAGAAAAGCCCCCCCAAAATTCCCAACTGCTTCTTGCATGTTAAATGCACACAACACGAAGCAAGGAGGCTTTATTGCCTTCTTGATGCCAGCTTCAATGTGGTCCTTTTTCACCCTTTTCAAGCCCTTTAACTCCCAACCTACCCTTCCCCCCTCACAGCCTGGAAGGGGGAAACCCCCAGGGACACTTTGCTGGACACTTTGCTGACCCACAGCAGCGTGGGAAGGTGCAAAGCCCTCACCTTCTCGTGCTTGCGGAGCAGCTCGTGCCTCTGGAGGAAATACTGGTCCTTGAGCTGCTGCTTGACCAGCTGGTGCTTCTCCTGCTGCTGCCGCTCTTCCAGATCCCAGATGCAAGCTTCCCGGTCTGTGGGGAGGAGGAGGAGCAGGAGATAACCCACCCTGGCCTCTCAGCTTGGTCACACAAAGTGTCCCAAGCTCAAGGGACCGCTGAGCAGTGCAGCAGATGTTGGGGGTGATCATTCACCTCCTGTTTTCTGAGAGAAATCGGCTGCAAGCCACATTGGAGCCTGATTTCTTGCAATTATGAAGCCTAATTGGTTCATATTTGTAAAGCACTTTGAAGATAAAAGCACTAAGTATTATTATTGTTAAACATTTAGACAGGACCTGGCAAGGCTGGTTTTTTCCACATCCCCTCCTGCCAGCTTGCCACTCTGTCACAGCATCTGCTGCGTGGGAAGAGCCAGGGCTGGATAAACCCATGGTTACAGCATTCCCTCCCCTCCCTCACAGCCTCTGCCACCCACCTCTCATCAGCTGCTGCTTCTTGTTGAGGCACTCACGCTCCTTGTCGCAGATCTCCTTTTTGTTCTGGGCAGTGATGTTCTTCATGGCCTGCTCCAGGTCCTCCTTCTGCTTGGCCAAAAACTCCTGTTCCTGTTACAAAACCAGCAGTGAGCCCTCCTCCTGCTGCAGCTTGGCAAGCAGCTGCTGGTGGTTCAGAACCTGCCAGTCCCTCCAGCGGGAGGGATGCTTCCATCTACTGCACACTTCCCAGTCGTGGAATTGAGGGAATTGAGCCTCAATTCCCTCAATTCTGAAACTGAGCTGAAACTGAGCCTCACCATGGTTTGTTTTTTCTGTGTGAAGTCGTCCATCTTCGCCCTCAGGTTACCTTTGCGCTGCTGCCGTGGCAGCTTCTCCACCTCATTCTTGACCTGTGGGGAGGAAAAGGAGATTTCCCTGCAGGTAACTGGGGGTGAGGAGCAACCCCACCTTGTGCTGCTGAACAGGTCAGGAATTGCCCAAAAGGACCTCAGGAGTCACCCAAAGCACCTCAGGAATTACTCAAAAGGACCTCAGGAATCGCCCAAAGCACCTCAGGAATTACTCAAAAGGACCTCAGGAATCGCCCAAAACACCTCAGGAATTGCCCAAAACCCCTCAGGAATTGCCCAAAAGGACCTCAGGCATCACCCAAAACACTTCAGGAATCACCCAAAACACCTCAGGAATCACCCAAAACACCTCAGGAATCACCCAAAACACCTCAGGAATCACCCAAAACACCTCAGGAATCACCCAAAACACCTCAGGAATCACCCAAAACACCTCAGGAATCACCCAAAACACCTCAGGAATCACCCAAAACACCTCAGGAATCACCCAAAACACCTCAGGAATCACCCAAAACACCTCAGGAATCACCCAAAACACCTCAGGCGTCACCCAAAACACCTCAGGCAACACCCAAAATCAAGACTTCCCTCACGAAACACCAACCGCTCTCCTCTCAAGCTCTGCCCCGAGAAACACCAAACCTTCCCAGGAAGAAAGAGCTGCAGGAAAGCAGCTTCCCTCCCTCCCCTGCCCATTTTTACCTCCTTCTTCATCTGCTTGAGCTGCTCCAGGAAGCGGGCGTGATCCCGCTCCTGCTCCAGGCGGATGCGCCTGGCCTCCTCGCGCCGGCGCAGCGCGTGCTCCTGCTCCATCCTCTCGATCTGCTGCTTCTGCTGCCGCTCCAGGTTCTCCAGCTCCGTGTCGTAGAACTTCTTCTTTGCCTGGCCAGGAAGGAAACCAAGGAGACAGGTCAGCCTCAGCCTCCTCTTTGCCTGGCCAGGAAGGCAACCAAGGAGACAGGTCAGCCTCAGCCTCCTCTCCGCTTCGTTGCCTTCCAAAAGTTGAAAAGGAAAAGTGAAAAGAGACAAAAAAAGAGGGAGATTGTTCCTGTTTGGATTGAGCCTCTTTACGGAGGGAAACTTCCAGCCAACACCTCACCAAGTTTGAAAGTCTGTGTTCCAACAGCACCCTCATGCCATGGAAGGGGAAGATCTTTAAGGTCCCTTCCAACCCAAACCATTCTCTGAGTAACTTCCAACTTATTTGACTTCAACAGAAGCCGCCCGTGGAGGGACCAAGTGTGTGAGCCCAGTTTATTCAATTTACACTCAAAGCCTTGCCAGATTTCCTGCTGTCACACTCAGGCAGTGCTGCTTCTTTATTTAAAGGGTTTTTTTGTTTTTTTTCTGTGAATTACAACAGCACTAGAAACTGTTTCTCACAGTAGCCATGAACAGACCTAAAAGAAAAGATCATTACAGAGAGAAAGCCCAGAACAAGCCTCCCCCTGTTTCACCCTGCCAGGAAAATGCTGCCAGTGCTTCCCAAGCTGCAGGGGGCTTAATGCCCACAAAACCTTCATCCTTGCTTCAAATCCCAAAGGGGTTCCTCCATGGTCCTGTGATGCCCAAGGTTGTTGTGACCCAGAAAGCACCTCCCCGTGTGAGGAGTTGGATTCCCAGCTGATTCCCAGTTTATTCCCAGCTGATTCCCAATTTTCCCTGCCCTCCTACCATCATTTCCTGCTCGAAGCGCCGCAGCATCTGCTCCAGCTGCAGCTGGTGTTTGCTGTTCAGCTGGGCCTGGTTCCTGTGCTCCTCCTTCTGCAGGAGACGCAGCTCCCGCAGCTCCTGGCGCCTGCAGAGGGGCAGCACGGGGCAGGGGGATGGAGAAACGCGGGGTCAGGCACGGTTTGGAGGGATGGGATGGGCAGAGAGGGTCACATCCACCAGCAGAGAGCATTTCAGCACCAGCCCAGAGCCCCTGCCCTGGCTCTGAGCACAGGCAGCAGGGAGATCCCAGCTGCCTGACGAGCTCCAGGCGCTGGCACACTGCAGGAAGCAGGATGAAACTCATGGGAACTGCTGGAAAGCCATCAGGTGAGGCCCCTCAGCACTCACAGCTTCTCAAACAAGCCCTGGCAAGGCTCCTCAGGTGATTCTGCAGGCACTGGTGTCCCCCAGCACCCCAAATGCCCACTGTGCCAGCTGGGTTAGTCCTCAAATCCCAGCTCAGGGCAAGCTGGACTGCTCTGGCCTGGCCTCTCTGCTCTGTATCCATTCCTACTCACTCCTAGGTGGCAGAAAGGGGCAGTTTTCCCAAATTCTGACCCGTTTATCACGACATTGCATCACTCCCCTCATCCAGCTCGCCAGTAAATGAGCTCTGCTAACGAGCTTTCACATCAATCTGATATTGGGGCTGAGGAATAAGGCAGCCACAGCGACACAAAGTGTTTAGGACAAATTATCCTCTCAGGGAGTCCCGAAGAGCAGCACCAGGAGGCCTGGAATTGGGCATCAAATGAAACAATTTGTATTTTAATTATTTTAAGGGCCTTTTCATTTCAGTGCTACAAACAGCAGCTTCTCTTTCTCAGAATGAGTCAGGGAGGTTGGAAAGCTGCAAGAGCTGCAAAGGAGTCATCAAGGAGGGAGGATACACCTATGAATATTAAACGATGCTCCAGGAGTTTACAACTCCCTTGGGACTTTCTGTTAATGAAGTCTGAGGGGATGTGAGAACAAAAGGAAGAGGAGCATCTCGAGAAGATCTCTGAGCTTATTTCCATTGAGCCAGGCATCCCCAGCCCTGGGGACAGATCAGCCATCCCCAGAGGAGAGAGCCAGACACAGCAAAGCTCCCCTTGTCGAAGTCCTGCTGCATCTTGAGCTGCATCCCTCCTTCCCCCATCCAAGGGGGACCAAGACAGAGCACAAGAGGACTTTAGGTCGCTCCTGGATTAGCTCACAGAGAGGAAAACCCTGCCCTCCCTCCACCCCAGTGCCCCACTTGCCTGAGGAACCTCATTTCTTCATCCTTCTTCTCGTCCTCGCTGATGATCTTGGAGGTGGTGACGCTCACCTCCACCCCGTCCACCACGAACTTGCGCGTGCGTTTCAGGGTCTTCTTGTGCATCCTGGAGTCCTGGGGAGGGCAGGGGGGAGAGGAGGAGCCCGTGAGGCAGCTCCCCAGGGCTGTGACAGCTGGAGCCCTCAGAGCAATTTTAATGCCGTTGTCCATGAGGAACACACAGAAGGAATCCACACAGAGCACAAATAATCAGTGGATTTGGAGATCCGGCCTGGCTGCCACAGCACAGAGCTGCAGGATTTCCACCCTGAAGAGACCTGACCCATGTGCCAAAGACCCTTCCTCACCATGATCTAACATGGCTTAGTCCCTGACAAACCCAAAAAACTCCTTTCCCCCTCTAAATGACCAGCTCAAAGAGGTGTGGCATCACATTCCTCCTCCTCACCGAGACTGTGAGGAGGGGGAAATTCCCCTGCAAGAGCATCCCATTCCCAATCATTAGGGATTGCAGGCTCCCGTGGGGGATGGTGGCTCCCCAGCTCACAGCAGGAGGTGGGGAAAGTTTTGCCAAAGAAGATTTTGGGCACTTTCCGTGCCGGGAAGTTCTCACTCACGAAGGCAATGCAATAAAGATCTTGTGCAACACATCCCCCTGCCCCCTCAAGTCACAACATTTCTTCTCCTGGAGCTCAGCAAATACCATCCCAGTTATTCTGCCTCATCCTCTAAGCCACGCTGACCTGGTCAGCTCCAGGTCACCAGCATTCCCAGCCTCCAGGGAGCTTCAGAAAAACCCAGGGAGGCTTTGGGAGGTCTCTGTGCAGTCCCTGCTGACACAAACCAGGCCAGATGCAGGGCAGGTTGGGAAAAGGGAGAGATTAACTTTTCCCTGGGATGAGGTGTCCTAGGGAAGAGCAGCAGAGGGATGGGCTGTAGATAAAGTTTAGGAAGTCACATTTGGGGTTTCACACTCGAGCAAGGACAAGTCAGGCTCGTGGCGTGGTTACTTCACACAAAACAGCCACGAAGACACCAGACTACCCCTAGATTTCAGCGGCCTGGGACAGAAGAGGACATGAGAAGCTCCACCAAGAGCTTCTCCTTCACTTGAGGATGTTCCACATCCCCCTGGCACAGCTCAACCCGGGACAGGCACCACGGAAATCAAACCCTGGAAAGCTTTTCCTAGGGAAGGGATCCTCCCTCCTCGGTGTCCCCCAGCACCACGCTCACCTTGAGGGAGATGGAGCCACTCTCCCTGTTGAGGGCCAGGTCAGCAGACAGGGAGATGCTGAGGTCCATGCTCTCGGAGGCGGAGGTGCTGCCGGAATCCGAGTCCCCCTTGGAGCGGCTGCCAGGGAACGGCCCCGGGGGCTCCAGGAGTCCATTGGCCAGCTTCTCCTCGCTGAAATTCTCCAGGAGAATGCTCTCTGGTCGCTCCACCATGCTCTTCCTCTCGCCAAGGCTCTTCCTCTCCTCCCTGCCCGGCCTGGGCTCCTTGCTCCCCTCTGTTGAGTTACCCAAATGTCCAGGCTGCAGGATGATGTCCGGCTTCTCCTGGGTGGCCGAGGTGGGTTTTGTGGAGTGGTTGCTCTCCAGTTTGGTGTTGTCACTGCTCATCCTTTTCTCCGAGACTTTGTCACTCTGGTCATCTGTGGTGTCCTTGCCAGTTCCCACGGAGCCGTTCACAGCTTTGGGCAAGGAGGAGTCTGGAGGTTTCTCCCCATCGAAACTCAGCTGGCTCGCCTCAGAGGGGTCCCTCTTGTGCTTCCCAGGGGGCTGCAAACACAGGGAAGGGAAATGTTGGGTTTGGCACCATCACTCAACACAACTGCAGGGCCACCAGCCCCTTATTCAGAGCAGAGTCACCCACAGCTAAAGAGTTATCTTTATTATTTAGTTATCTAAAATTTCCCTTTTGGGACATCTGCCCTGGGATGCTTTCATCCTTCTCCAGGTTTGTGGCCCCAAGGACTACGGATCCTGGGTGGAAGGAAGGGGAACAATGAAAAAGCCCCAGAAGCTGCACATCTTTAAGAGGCAGACAAGGAATTTGCACACCAAACTCCTTTTCCCAAGGCTAACTCCACTGTGGATAAACCACTTCCCTTTGTGACAGAGGAGAGAGGTCGATACATGTCCCCAAGCAGCTCTGAGATGTCCCCTTCCCAGACCCAAGCCCAGGGGCAGATCTGCCCAGCTCCCTCCTCAGGCTGCTGGTCCCTCCCCTTTGCTTCCACTCCAGCTTCTCCACCCTGCATCAGGGCTTATTTTCCTTTTTTTTTTCCCTTTTCCTTTTGTTTTTGAACCACTTTTCACAAGCCCCTCCTGCGAGCGGGCACTGGGCCACCCACCAGCACCATTGTTTCTCCGTGCCCTTGGCAGCCACCAAAACGCAGCCCCTCCCTGGCTGAGCAACCACTTCCCCTCCACCTGATGTGGCCCAGAGCAGCTTTTGGAGCCTGGAAAAGCTCAGCCACGCTGGTGAAGCTGCTCACCGAGGCAGACTCCGAGGAATCATCCTCCTCTGCTTCATCCCGGCTCTCCTCGATCTCCTCCATCACCTCAGCCTTGGCCTCGGCCACCAGCTCCCGCAGGGCCCTGTTGCTGGTGACCTTGCTGACGAAGGGATGCTGAAAACGAGCACAGTGGACATCTGAGGTGGCCAAAACCACACCTTGTGAGCTCAGAGATGATTTTTGGCTTTCAAAGCCCTGAGGGTGTGGTTCTTTCCAGTGCCACCGGGATTAACCTCCAGAGGAATTCCCAGGAGAGAGGGTGGGGTGAGGTTAAGGGCACACTCTGCACACAGATGCTCCCCCCCCAAAGATGCTCTGTGGCAGCAGCCCCACCCAAAAAAGCAGCAGCAGCATTTAAACTGATGCCTTACATTTTAGCTTTTATATTTTTCAGATCCTGCATTCCCAGTGTGTAACTCTGCAGTGTCCTGCAGCCTGGGAGCTGCTGCTCTCTCATGCTGAGACAGACAGAACAAAGCCTCTCCAGGCTGCTCTCCAAGGACACCCAGCCCGGCCTAGGCCCAAAATGTGTAACCCAGCATCTTGAGAAGGGGGGCAAGCTGAGGGGAAATTCCATCATTAGCTAAAGTTTAATTGGTGAAATTGGGTTGAGATGCAAATGGAGCAAAGCTCTAAAAGTGTGAAGAACTCGTGACTCGGGGTCCATCTTGGGTGCAGCCTTTGGCCTGCCCAGGGTGTGCCTCTGAAGGCCTTTCAAATAAATACCCACCTTTATTCCCTTACTCCCGTCCTGTCTTTATTTCTAGGTTGGCCTCTTTAGGCATTTAAACAAGGGGACATCTGCACACGGAATGTCACCAGGAGCAGTCTGCGGGGTCCCTGGGAGCAAACAGAGCCCCGGGGAAGGTTTAATTGGAATGGGGCTGGAATCACTCAGGCTCACAGCGGGGTGGTGCTGAGCTGCAGCAAAAGGCTGGGCAGTCCCTGGGCTCTGTGCACCAGCTCACAGTGAGGGAGTGCAGTCAGCAGGGAACAGCAGCTCCCAGGTTTTTGCTGTGATTTTGGAGAGGGACAGGAGGAGAGGAATTGAATTTCAGTGGGGCTAAGCAGGTACAGCCCCAGCTGGCTGCCACATGGGCGGCAGGAGCTGTTTCTGTCCCAGATGGTGTCCACAGGCGCTCTGCAGTTTGCTCCAAAGGGAGAAACACTGCTGATCCTTTTTGGAGTGTTTTAGTGGCTGAAAAGTGCTAGGAACTGCCTAAAAAAGATAGAAATAATCTGAAACCAGTCTGGGGCTGGTCCCTACCTCCAGCAGCTGGGCAGCGCTGGGCCGGCTCTCTGGGTTCTTGTCCAGCGCCTTCTTCAGGAAGTCTCTGAATTCCACGGACCTTAAAACACAGTTGGTGGTGAGAAATCCAGGAGAGGACAGGCCTCAAAAGGCACAGGGATCAGCTTGATCCCTTAGCAGGTTCTGTCCCAGCTTGCACCTGGCCATAATGAGCATTTTGCTCCCACGGGAAACCCTGTGCTCAGTTATTCTGATTATTTGTGAGAGAATCATGCACAAGGCCAGGTCAGGGACCAGGTTTTGCTTTTACCTGTGCTGGCAACAGATGGTGGGGACTGAGCCTGTGTCCCAGGGCCAAGGCAGAGGCAGGGGAGGACACAGCTTGGGGACAAGGAGCCATCCAACATCCCCAGTGGGAAAAGGTGCCTGTGAAGGACCAGCAACCCCATGGGAGGGCACCCTCGGGCTGCAGAGTGCAGCTCTGAGCTCCAGAGCGTGTCCCTGATGTCACTTTTGGCTTCTGAGCAGCTCCAGAGGCAGCATTCCCACCCTGCCCGCTGCCTGCACTGCTGGGACAACGCTGGGACAACAGTGCCCTGCCAGCCATTTGCTTCTGGCAAAAGAAAAAAAAACCTGCAGCAGGTTTCGCGATTTATAAATTAATTAAATAATTAAGTAAATAAATAAATAAACGAGAAATAAAGAAATAAACGAGAAATAAATA
>VWZT01001758.1:28800-54807 GCA_013397055.1 Pachycephala philippinensis
TAAACGAGAAATAAATAAATAAACGAGACATAAATAAATAAATAAATTAATTAATAAATAAATTTTAAAAATTAACTGGCTGGTTTTCTTTTACACGCAGAAGTGGCTTTCAAGACTTCAGACTTCCAATTCTGGAGCTCTTGGCCATCTCTACTTTTAGAGAAAAATCTGCCTTTCATACCAACGAGATGTTTTGAGAACAGCCAAGGGGTCACCCCTCATTTTGGGGGGGCTGGAGGCGAGCAGCAGCTCTCCCTGTGCTGCTCAGTGTGAGCATCCTGCCCTGAGCCAGCAGTGCCTCCCCAGCCCCCTGCACACAGCTGGGGCTGGAATAGAGCTAAAATCCTACTGAAATTAAACAAAACTGCTAAAAACACTGGGTTTTTGTCTGAGTCTAAGCTGGGGGATGCTCCCCGTGCTGCCCCAAGCCCCCCCCTCACCATTTGGAAGGGCAGCTGAGCGTGGGGGGGTCGGACTTGGCGATCTTCAGCAGGACCCTCATGGGGTTGAGCTCGTGGTGGGGCGGCTCGATCTGGGCCATCTCGATCAGGGTGATGCCCAGGGACCAGATGTCGGCCTTGTAGTCGTAGGGAGTGTCCTTCATGGTCTCACACATCACCACCTCCGGGGCCATCCTGCCAAGGGCACAGCGGGGCCGGGGTGACGCCGCCGCCCAGCGCCAGCCTGGCAGCAGCAATTAAACACTTCCAATAATCCCCAGAGCTGCACAAACCCAGCTTTTCCCCCCCAGCTCCGTGTTTCAGAAGCAGCAGCATCTTCTCCGAGGGGGGCAAACCCCTCCCCTCCCAAACATCCCCTGCAAACCCCCAGGGCGTTGACATCTGGCGCGGATGTTGCTGCAGAGCATCAATTAATCCCCGCGGTTCTGTTCCTTCAGCAAGTCGGGTGATTTAGAGGTTGTGTTGCTGGGGCAGGGACTTGTTCCCATGTGCTTGGAGTGGCTTCAAAGCCAATCCCACCCTCGGGGTGAGGGGAGCAGGGAGAGCACGCTCGTGTGCCCCTCTCTCCGTTACCCCTGTGCTGGCTCTGCGGAGCTCCCACACCACCGAGGCTGCTCACAGCCCTGCTCAGGCAAGGGAAAAACCTTGAAAACGGCCAAGAATCCTCATAAAAATAAAAATAAAAATCCTCCCACCGTGGTCCAATGCACCCCAAAGCCATCAGAGCCCGCTCCAGAGCAGAGCTGATGTTCAGGAGCAAAGCCCCTGGTGAGTGTAGGATCTCTCAGCCAGCAGGGACTCACCAGTAAGGGGTCCCGATGAAGGAATCTCGCTTCTGCAAGGTTTTCATGTTCTTGGCAGACACTCCAAAGTCAGCTGAGAAGGGCAGTAACGTTAGAGGCCGGAGGAAAACCAAAAAACCCTTCTGAGTTAGCACACGTGGCTGGGACACAGGCTGGAGAGCGAACACACACTGAAGGCAAGAATGTGATACCACGGGCCGTGTCCTCCGAGCTGAGCATCAGGAATTAAACTCGGTTTGGGGTCTGTGACACCCAGGATTTTTCTCTCCCTTTATAAAACAGGCACAACAGCCCCCTCCTGCCAAACCTGACACTTCCAGGAGGAAGCTGAGCTCTTTTCTGCAAACAAAAGCACCTCCACGGCAGATTTCAGGAGTTATTTCCTAGCAAAAAGTCTGATTTCAGAGCATAAAAACCAAAGTGCTGTTCCATTCCTCCACCGCAGATTTCAAGACTTATTTCCTAGCATAAAGTCTCATTTTAGAGCAGAAAAACCACTTATTTCCCAGCAAAAAGCCTGGTTTTAGAGCAGAAAAACCAAAGTGCTGTTCCATTCCTCCACCGCAGATTTCAAGACTTATCTCCTAGCAAAAAGCCTGATTTTACAGCAGAAAAACCACTTATTTCCTAGCAAAAAGCCTGATTGTAGAGCAGAAAAACCAAAGTGCTGTTCCATTCCTTCTCTCTCCCCTCCAGCCACTGTGAGATGCCTCTCCCTGATTTTGCCCCTTCTGCAGAGAGCAGCTGGAGTCAACCCAAATCCAACTGGTCAGAGCTGCAGAGGGCACCGTGCCCACCCCAGCTGGGTTTGCTCTCCAGGACAGCCCTGGGGGCAGCTGGAGGAGCTGAGCTCAGGGTGTCCGTGCCTGGGGGTCACCCTCTGAGCAGATAAATCCCCCCTCTCCTCCCCCAGCAGGTTGCTGGGTGCCAGTTTAACTCCGAAGCAGAGCGAGCTGGCAAAGCAGCCCCTTGGCAGAGCTCGCCCTGTCACCACCAAACCTGCTGTGCAGATAAGAGGAATTCTTCCAGCTCCCAGCCCTGCCAACTGGCACCCTGCACAGGATGCTCAGCAGGCCAAAACGCACAGGAATCGGGTTCAGAGAGGGATTAAACAAACTCAGGGAAGAAAAAAAATCCACCGGGGGCCTGAGCGTGGCCGTGGTTTGGGGGCTCAGCACAGCACACAGCTCCTTTCTGTGGGACAAAATCTTCCCCTCCTTGTCCTGCTGCTCCTCCCAGGCAGCACAGGAGCATCCCTCAATCCCAAACACACTCAGGGGGACATCCAAACCCTACAACCCAGCTCCAGGCGGAGCAGGGAGTGGTGCCAGGGCCTCACCAAGCTTGATGTCACCATCCTGGGTGAGCAGCACGTTGCCAGCCTTCAGGTCCCTGTGGATGATCCTTTTGCTGTGCAGGTAGTGCAGAGCTTCCAGCATCTGGCGGCAAATCACCTGGATCTGAGGCTCGGTCAGGCCCCGGTCCAGCTCTGCAGGGAGGGACAGGGGTGTTAAACAGGACAGGGATGAGGTGATGCTCCAGGTTACCCAGCAGAGCGTGGCCAAGCTCTGTCCCTGTGTCAGAGCAGCAGGAGATGATGGAACTCGGCTTGTTACGGTGATTTATTCCCCAAGCCAACGCTTGCTGCAGAATTTCCACCTCTCGGAGCTGCTGGCTCACAGCTCCCTCCTGGGAATGCACAGCTGAGGCCCTGGATGAGGGGGATGAAGAGGGGGAGCCAGAAATGGTTGGGATGGGGTCTGAAGTGCAAATTCCCTGACAATTTGGGAACATGGACAAGCTGGGTGTCACCCAGGGAGAGGAGGGAGCGGAGCTGGGCTGCAGGACAGCAGGGTCGGACACATGAGAGCATCAGCAGCTCTCATTCCCCAGGGAATAGGGGAACTAGGGAATCATCCCTGCCGTGGGGGTGCAGTGCAGCCCCCTAAACATCACCACTTCCCAAAGGAACGGGATTTAAATGCTCTGAGCTGGTTTTTTGGGTGGTTTTGCGTGTCCCAGAGTTCAGGGAGCGTTTGGACACACGATGGGATTCCTGGGGCTGGGCTGTGCAGGGTCTCATTCCCTAGGGAATAGGGGATCTAGGGAATCATCCCTGCTGTGGGGATGCAGTGCAGCCTCCTAAACATCACCAGGGACACACCACTTCCCAAAGGAACGGGATTTAAAAATCCTTTTTGATGGGGAGGTGGGACAGGATTTAAACGCTCTGAGCTGGTGTTTTGGGTAGCAGCAGCTCCTACTCTGCACGTCCCAGAGTTCAGGGAGTGTTTGGACACACAATGGGATTCCTGGGGCTGGGCTGTGCAGGGTCAGGAGCTGGATTTTGCGTGTCCCTTCCAGCTCAGGACGTTCTGTGACTCTGATTCCATCCCTGGCGCTCGCAGGGATGCTCTGGCGCTGCCGTGACCTCCCCCTGAGCTCTGCTGGGCCACCTCCAGCACCCCAGAGCTCCTTCCGAGGCCACGGCCCTGCAAAGCATCACCCTTCCAGATGGTCAGCATCTCTGAGCTGCCCTCCCTCCCTCGGCAAGGCCTCTGCAGGGAGATCCCTCCTCCAGCAGAGCAGAGCAGGGCTCAGACAGCACCAGATGGGGCTGATGGAGGGACCCCAGCCCTGGGACAGATGTTTGTCCAGAGAAAGGATCTTAACCACAGCCTGGGGGTGCTGGGTCAGTCACTTTGTTCCTCCTTTCCTCACCAAGATCTCCCCTGGTCCAGGGGAAGCTGATGATTTTCACTCTCCACGGATTTTTTGGCAAAGGGAGTTGCAGCAGGCCACGGGTTTTGTGCATTTTTGAGGGGCAAACCCCAGCTGCCAGTGGGGGAACAGGCAGCATTCAGCAACTCTGAATTTACTAATTCTGGGAGCATTCCTGAGCTCCAGCTCCTCCCAACCCTCTCTCAGGGGTCACAGAGCCACAGCCGAATCACTCTGTCATGATTTTCTGTGCTGCCCTCACCAGATCCTCCAGAGAGGACCCACAAATGCTCAGGAGCATTTTCATGCCCCAAGAGACGGGTAAAACCCCCTGCTGTTGATGTTTTCCATGGGCAAGGCATCACTCCCTGCAGCCCTTCAGCAAAGGTATTTTTTCACACCGTGATTTGGACTCGCTTTAAAGAAATTCCCTAAAGGAGGGCCGAGGTTTAGGGGCTGAGTCAAAGATGATAAATTGGGAAATAAAAGGAAAACAAGGCCTTTGGAAGGATCAGGGCTGACAGGGAATAACCTCAGGGAGAAGCAGCTCTGTCCCAGGGCTCAGGCAAGGTGATGTCAGTGTCACATCTGCCATGAAGGGGGGATGTCACCCCGGGATCCATCCCCAGAGGGGCTGTTTTGGGGTACACCCACACACCCCTGCTCCCAGCAGCTCTCTGTGCGTGGAAGGGAGGGGTTAAAAAAGGGATTGCTGCAAACTGCAGCTCATCAGAGCTCTGCTGCCCCGCCAGATGACTGATCCCATCCGGAGGAGTCAGCACAAAGATCTGGGGATATTCATTGTGACAGGCACCCAGCCCAAACATCTCAGCCCTGCTGCCCTTCCCGGGGAGCTGTGGGATCCCAAGCACCCCGCAGATAAATATTTAAATTCAGCTGTCCCCTGCAGCCAGGCTCTCTCTGCTCCCCGTGCCTCGGGATCTGCTGATCCCAGCAGTATTTTAAACCACAAAAGGACATTAAAGTAGCTCAAAACCCACCCCAGGGCTGCCACAACTTTTGCTCAGGGTATGAAAATAGGCGAACTCTTGGGGGAGAAAGGGCAGCTGGGGCACCCACGCCTGCCATCTGTCTGAGGGCTGCTCCTGGGGTGGTGGCAGGAGGCTGTGGGCATCGCCCCGGGCACAGGGCAGAGCTGCACTCACCCAGCATCGTGGCATCCACGGCCCCGCCAGGGCAGAACTCGATCATGATCTGGGGGAGCAAAGAGAGAGGGTTAAAGCCAGGGATCCCACCCGGGAGGGAAGAGGAGATAAAAGCTGCGTTTGCTGCCCTGCATGGCAAAGCTGCCCCTCAGCCCATCCGGGGTGTGGGAGCTGCCCAGGACACATCCCCTGGGCACTGCAGGGATCTCCAGGCCCTGGAGTCAGATCCCACACCCTGCCCAGCTCCCAGGGCCCCTCCCGTGGCTGGGACCCCCCCGGCAGCCCCGTACCCCACACCCACCCAGCAGCAGATTTAGGATTTCCAGCTGCACTGTTTGCATCCCTTCGGGCTGCCCTGGGAGCAGCGCTGCCAGCAGCACGGGATCGCTGTCATAGCCGGGAGCTGACGTGGCTGCGAGGCACCAGGCAGGCTTTTCCCTGCCAAATGAGGGATGGGGAGGGCCCTCGTGTCTTTAGGGTGGGTTTTTTTTAACTATTTTCATTTCCCCACATTGCTCAGTAGTTCATTGCTCCCTTATTTTGAGCAATTCGAGGGGAAATAATGTCAATAAAGAGGGTGAGTATATTCACCAGGCTTTGCTGTTTCTCTCCAGGGATGTGCAGAGCCCTGCCAGCCCCACACATCCCTCAGGGATGCAGATCCTCTCCCCTCACCTCTGCACAGAGTCACCCAGAGCCGCCCCGGTGCCGGCCCCAATTCCCCGCTCCCCTCTGGGGCTGCTCAGATAAACTGATTACAATTTCAAGCAGCCAGGGATTTCGAGGGCCAAGAGATGCTTCACCTCTCCAACAAGCTCTTCTCGCCGAGGTGACACAGGGCAGCATTCCAGAGTGGTGAAATGGCAGAGTTTACTGCGAGGACAGCGCCTGGGCTGTGTTTACCAGCTCAGCTCTCTAAACCCTTCAAGCAGAGGTCACGGTACTCAGAGCAGCTCCAAGCTCTGGCCCGGGAGCTGAGGGAGAAGGTTGAAACTCCCTTTTTCCCATGGTTTGATCGTGCAGCTCCAGGAGAGCCACATCCCACCCTTCAGCTTTGCCGGTGTTTAGGCAAACAGGAGGGGACCTGGGACCGACCCTCCACGAGCCCTTTTTATTATTTTATCAATCTCACGTACAGGAGACGATACAAGCTCGCATAGCCACAGAATTCCAGAGAATTTCCTGGTTACAGACCATTCTTAAAAGTGTTTCAGCCAATAACATTCTTATAAAAATTACTGACAGTTCTCTAAACCAATCTCTAATAGTGCACCTACGCTTGTTATAAACAATACCTGCTTGTTTTAAGCCTTGCACAGTATTCCATTATTCAGTTCATCTTTATCTATCTTACTAAGCATAATTTTTGCAACTCTAAGAGCTGTCTCAGCTGGACCTACAAGCTTGAACCATTGTTTCAGTGTCCTTGCCTGTTATATATTTGTATCTTCTTCAAATTTCTGCAGGTGAAGCTGATCTCTAAGAACTTTCCCTATAATTCTGAAACCTGCTTTTAATCCTCAGGCCCTAAAATCCTTTCACCTTTTCCCACACAGCTCCTCTGCAGGGGCAGGAGAAATGCAGTTATCACCTGGGGGAGACAACTGCTGTGTCCTGGAGGAGAAGAGGAACAGGAGCAGGGATGCAGCAAAGCTGGAATTGCTCTCTGGGAATCAACCCAGCTCCAAGGAGTCAGAGAGGGGACAAACTGAGGTGACAAACCCAGGGAAGGTGTGACAGAAGCACCATCAGAGGAGAATAACCAAGAGCTGGGGCTGGGGGAGCGTTTGAAACAGGGAGGTGGAGAGGAGCAATTGAGAAAACAACTGAACTATTCCCAAACCATTCCCAAAACACCTGGCGCAGATCCAGGTGGGAACCCAGCAGCAGAGCACCAGTGGGACATATCAACGCTTTTTTTGTTGTTTAATACCTTGAACCAGAGCATCAGCAGCTTCCTGAGCAAATGGAAAAGCAGGAATTGCCTCCTCCCCCAGGCAGGGAACTGCCCCGTGCCCCACCATCACCCCAAACAGCTCGGGGAGGCTCATTTCAGCCCATTATCTTTGTGGTGTTCATTATCATGTTTATCAGAGCAGACTCAAACCACCGGTGGCCACCAGCCCTTCCTGGGCTCCTCAGAGCAAACCCCCCAAAATTCCAGTCAGGGTTGCAGTGTGGCAACGAGAAAACGAAGGGAATCAGTCCCTCTGAAGCAGCGTGACCCCGGGTGTTTATCCAGGCATAGCAGGCTGCAGCTGGGCACCGGGAATCCGGGAAACACGGGAAACTTCAAAATCTGCGTTTTCACCAAGGGCAGAGCCGCCAAAGGATAATGATGGGTGTGGCCAGATGGTCGGAGCAGCTAAAAAAATAACGAGCTCGTTTCGGGCCAGAAAATCCTATTTAAACAAACACAGCTGGCAGTGTCCCAGATCATCCTCGGAGCACACTTCCTTCCTTCCAGGAGCACGGCCAGCCTGGAAAACTGGAAAACTGTTTTGCCATCCAGGCAGGGCTGTGACATCAGCATCTGTGTGTGAGTTGGGAGCACCCACACCTCCTCCTCCTCCTCCTGCTGTTTGGGGTCCGGGAGCCCCGTGGGGTGTGCAGGGAGCAAATATCCTGTTCATCGTGATTTCCTCTGCACGAGAAATGCAGGGACTTCCTCACCCGAGTGCTGGGGGCACGCAGGGTTCCTGTGCCACACCAAAGCTGCTACAAATCAGGGGTCACACACTATCAGCGTTTTAGCCACCCCAAAACTCATTGGCTGCTCCATCTCTGAGTTATCTGAGCAACACAACAGAGTGACAGCCACAGCCAGAGCCCCCAGCTCCAAAATCACAGCCAAGGAACTCACAGCCCCCTGGGATCACTCCCAGATCCGAGGGATGCTCTGGGTGCACACACAGGAACAGATTTGGGTAGCTGAAGAAAGGAATTTGCTCTCACTACCTCTAAAAACTTTTGTGACTATTTAAACAAAAAGGGTCCTTTTCTCCTGCACCTTTAACAAAACAAAAATGCAGAGGTCTGCATGAAGAAGCCACAAAATCTTTCCTTTTCAAGAAACCTTTGCAACGGGCAACATTAAATTTTAATTTGAAAGCAAAAGTCTGCTCAAGTTAAAGGGCTTTGCTGGCCACCTCGATTTTTCCCATAGCTCATCCTAATCCTGCGTTAACCACAGCAGGATCTGGAAGTGTTTTGGGTCTGACAAAGCAAGGACCAGCACCTCCTGCCCAGGTACCGAGGTGCCCCCAGGTGGCACCGAGCCCCAGCTCCTCCTCCCAGCCTGGGCAGGACCTCTCCTGCCTCCTGGGTGTGTCTGAACGCCTGAAACTTTCTATAACGCTAAAAAACCAACAAACCCACACACAAAAAGCTTATCTCGAGAGATAATTTCCCCAAACACTGCCCAGCCGCCAGGGGTGGAACAGCTGATGGCCCTGAGCAGGGTTTGGAGCCCAATTAAGGGGCGAGGATGTGCCCTCAGCCTGGTTCTTACTCACCCAGCTGGCACTCAGTGCCCACCAACCCTGCCCTGGCAGCAGGGCAGAAAAGCCTCTTGCAGGCAGAAAGGGATGGAAAACACCAGCCATCAGCTGGGAAAGCTGGAGCCAGCTCCTGCCCGGGGTGCCCCTGGGTGCCAGGCACTTCCCACGGGCACCGGAGGCCACCAGGTCCCCTCGGGACAGGACAGAGCAGCCCTTGGCTGGCAGCCCAGTGGTGATGGAGGCTGCCTGCAGCTTTCCCTGGGGCTTTGCTGCTTGTGCAGAGGAGTTTGGGGTCACAGGGATGCTCCAGAGCTCCCAGGGCCATTCCTGGGTGTCCAGTTCTGGGCCCCTCAGTTCAGGAAGGACGTTGAGACGCTTGAGCGTGTCCAGAGGAGGGCAACAAGGCTGGTGAGGGGCTTGGAACACAAGCCCTATGAGGAATGACTGAGGGAGCTGGGGTTGTTTAGCCTGGAGAAAAGGAGACTCAGAGGTGACCTTATCACTCTCTACAACTTCCTGAAAGGTGGCTGTAGTCAGGTGGGGGTGGGTCTCTTTTTCCAGGCAACAAGCGACAGAACAAGAGGACACAGTCTCGAGCTGCGCCAAGGAAATACAGGTTGGACATCAGAAAAAGGTTTTTTACAGAAAGAGTGATAAAATACTGGAATGGTCTACCTGGGCATGTGGTGGAACCACCATCCCTGGACGTGTTTCAAAAGAGATTGGATGTGGCACTCAGTGCCATGGTTTAGTTTAGTTGAGATGTTGGGGCATGGGTTGGACTCGATCTTGAAGGTCTCTTCCAACCTGGTGATTCTGTGACACCGTGACAAGAACTGCAGCCACCCTGGGCATCAGCACCGTGCCCTCTGCATCCCCCTGCCCCCAGATCCACCCTGCCTGGCCCAGGAGCTGCAGCAGAACCGAAACACCTCGGCAATTTCCTCCCCTGACCTGCAGCAGAGGGGTTCACGTTGTTTTTGTGAGCAGCTGCTGGAACCCACAGCATCCTGCTGCCACAGCCACCTCCGGCACCCACACACGGCTCTGCCACGTGTTTGGGGCAGCTCAGAGGGGTCCTTGTCACCCCCTGGCACAGCCCTGTGCTGGCACGGAGGGGCTGGGGAGATAAGAAAAAGAAATTTGATAAAGGAAACTTGCGGAGAGAGCTGGGGGAGGAAGTGCTGTCGGGTTCCCTCCTTGCCACCCATCACAGCTGGTGCACCTTCCCTCTCTCCAGAATGTGGGGTTGGCACCAAGTTCCCAGGGGTTTGCTGCTGTTGGCAGCAGTAATTTGCCACCTGGGTGTTCTCCGGCTGGAGCAGGGCATGGAAAAGGAGCGGGGGTGTCACCAGCCACGCTCAGCAGCCCAGGGTTCAGTCCTGCTCCTCCTGGAGCTGACACTGCAGGGACACCACAGCGGCTCCCTGGGCTGAGCTGGGGTGGAGAGGCAGGAGCAAGGAGCCAGATGTGCCCACGTGGGTGCCCCAGCCGGGCAGGGCAGGGCTGTCCTGGCACTACCGCCCACAAACAGCAAAAGCAGACAAAATACAGCAAAACCAGTGATCCAGAGGGACAGGAATCCTTCACATTCAGCAAAAACACAGCAAAGGGAAAAGGGAAAGAGCCAGAGCGAGCTGGGGGCCGTGGCTGAGCTGGTGCTGCAGACAGGGATGTCCCTGCCCTCACCCTGCCCGTGGTCAATCTGCTGACTCAGCACTGCTGCCAGCTGAATCCCACCCTTCCATCACATCCCGGTGATGGACACTGCTCCCAAAGCCGCCTCACTTGGGAGCCAGCAGTTTGCGAGAGAACAAAAGTACCCTGCTCATGCTGGGGTACAAAAGGGGAAAGGAAACCCCCTGAGGGTGAATTTTACAAAGCTGCTTTTTAGCCAGCAGCCCCTGCTTTTCTACAGGGGGATTTCCCCAAGGGGGAAGTCTGGATCCTCCTCCTGCTGCAGTGAAACTCGTGGCTGGGAGGCGAGAAGCCACCGAGGCAGCAGCAGCAGCACACGGCAGCATCACCTCGGAGCAAAGCCACGGGGCATGGCCATCCCCTGCCTGAGCTTCATCAGAGGAGTGCATTGAGCAACAGAGGGGTGCAGAGCCCTTCCCCACCCTGCAGGGACGGGGCTGTGCCTCCCACAGAGCCCCTGGAAAACATTTGCCAAGCTCCCTGTGCCGCCAGCGATGAAGGTGAAGGTTTTGGCCATGAAATCTGGTGCCCCCCTTCCTCTGCCGGGCACCAGCCCGATGCATTCCTCCTGCTGCTCTGTCCCGCACAGCAAACCCAGGCAGGACCCCTCACACCATTCCTGGCCATCCAGGAGGAGCCCCACGTGGGAACAGCCCCCCAACCCAAAATATTCCCTGGCTTTGGCACAGGCACAGCATTTCCCTTCAGTGCAACGAGCCCAGGACGGGACTGGGGTTCCTGGAGGCTCCTCAAAGCCCACACGGGATGGGAACAGTTCTCTGGATCACAGGAGGTGCTGGGAAGCTGCAGGAAATGGTCCAGACCTGCCTGTGAGTGACAGAGGAGTCACAGCAAGGCTGATCCCTGCTCCCAGCACTGGGATCACACCCCGGGTCAGACAGGGTCCGTGAGTGACAGAGGAGTCACAGCAAGGCTGATCCCTGCTCCCAGCCCTGGGATCACACCCCGGGCCAGACAGGCTCCTTCCCCAGCCCCGCAGGAGCAGGGGGAGGCTGAGAGCCCAGACAGCCTCCAGGGCTTTTGGTCTTGACTCAGAGGCAGAGCAGACGGAGCAAGCCCAGGAGAGCAGAGCATCTTCCTGCAGCCCCAGGCCTGGCTGCAGCAGTGCAGGAACTCGCCTGCCCCGTTACCCTCAGTGGCTCTGAATTCCAGCTCTCCCACCCAGTTCCTCATTTCCCATTTCCAGCAGCTCCCTCACAACTGCCAAGTTCCAAAATACAGATGCTGTGGAAAAGAAAGGGCAGAGGCAGCAGCTGGCTCTGTTCTCAAGCTCGGCACATCAGCCTGGCACTGAGAGGAGTCGGACAAGTCAGGAGCACCTGGAGCAGGGGCCAATATCCACACAAATCCCACGGAGGGGATGGTCCTGGCCCAGCAACGCTGGCTGCAGCAAACACAGAGCACAGCACAAAACACGGGTGGTCATTTGTCCAAAAGCTGCCCAGATAAAGGATGGACACAGACTTGAGGCCCAGTCCTGCACACAGAGTGGCCACAGGGACACAGGCAGTGATCTCCTGTGTCCTCCAAAATTCCAGCCCCTTCTCCCCAGCCCAGCTACAGCCGGGATATGTGAACAGCTTATATCCAGCCCCATTTATCTGTCTGGGATTTCACCTGCTCCCAACACCTCCAAACACCTGGGTCACTTGGCTCCACATCCTATCCCCACAAGCCTACACATCCCCTGGGCTAAGCCCATTCTCATGGCTCCAGCAAAACCTTGGGACACATTTCTACTTCCCAGGACTGAGCAAGAGGCTTCACCTTCTGAGCGACATGGACACCAGAGACAGAGCCATTCCTCACTGGTGGGAAGAATACAGGGATATATTTAGGCACAGGAACCACATTTAGTGAGGGTCAGGAGCCACATCCTTTATCTGTGTGACATCTGAACCCAAGTTCTGGTGGTTAGCAGTGAAGCTACACAAGGGGAGGCAGGGTAAGGAACACGGGATCAGAACTTCCAGGAGCAGATCAGAGCGGGATCAGAACTCCCAGGAGCTGATCAGAGCGGGACCAGAACTTCTAGGAGCAGACCAGAGAGGGATCAGGACTTCCAGGAGCTGATCAGAGCAGGATCAGAACTTCCAGGAGCAGATCAGAGCGGGACCAGAACTTCCAGGAGCTGATCAGAGCGGGATCAGACCTTCCAGGAGCAGACCAGAGAGGGATCAGGACTTCCAGGAGCTGATCAGAGCAGGATCAGAACTTCCAGGAGCAGATGAGACTGGGACCAGAATTCCCAGGAGGAGATCAGAGCGGGATCAGAACTCCCAGGAGCAGATCAGAGTGGGATCAGAACTCCCAGGAGCAGATCAGAGTGGGATCAGAACTCCCAGGAGTTGCTCCCTCTCCCCTCACAGCACTGGGGAGGGCAGGACCACCAGGGGAGCACCACCTTGGTTTTAAAGCCCATTTGGTCAGATCTCCTCCCTCTTTCACGGTCAGGCTGTGCTGGAGCAGCTCTGCCTGAGCCTCCCCGTTATCTCCCCGCTCCGACCGAAGTCCAAGGATTCAGTTTACATTGTGGAGCAGAGGGAGGAGGTGGATCACATTCCTACACCCACTTCACTTGGCACCTTCCCCAGCAGCCTCCTGCCCAACACTCCTCACCCCACACACACCACCAAAGGGCTGGGAGAGAATGATTCCAAAGGGCCGGGAGAAAACGGGGAGCAGATTCTGTCAGCATTGCTCATAAACCAGCAGATGGGTTCACCCAGAGCCAGGCTGAGCTGCTCCTGCTCTTTGCTGGGCACAAAACCCTGCCCAACCTCATTCCTAGAGCCCCACGAGGCCAGAGCAGCACCAAGACAAAAGGGGACAACACCCACGAGCTGCCAGGACCCGCAAAAGCCACCAGCTCCGGCTGCAGCCGCCCTCAGCACCCACCAGAGAGGGCACAAAACAATCCAGAAGCCACCAAAAGCCTCTTGGCTGCCCCAGAGCAGCACAAATGTCAAAAGCTGGCCTGACATGGCAAGTATGCTGTAGGTGGAAGTGAAATAATTCGCTCTCTGTAAGAGAGGGCTCCGAGCTTGCCAATTTTCCCTCACGGACAAGGACACCATTCAGAGACTTTAAATATAATAAACCTTTTCTGCGCCCTTTTTCTGGACAAAGTAACCTACAGGGGAAAATATTTGAGATCAGAAATGAGAAAAGGCTGTCCCCATAAGGGGTGGGGGGAAGAAGATGCAGGGCAGGAAACGAGGAACACAAAGTTCAGGGAGTTTCAGAGCAGGAAAACTTTATGGAGAACAAAGTCGATACTCCTGGCGAAGTGCAGAGCTCCTTGCTGATCTTAAGGAAACTGGGGACGAGTTCTTCACATTCAAATCACTGCAAGATGACAAAATATTTCCTTGGACTGCCCCCCATGGTTGGCAGAAATATTTCCGTCCCTACTGCAATTTTGGCAGAACAAATTAAAACTCCTTTGAGTTCAACCAAAACGGTTTCAGTGTTGCAAAAAGCATCTTTTGCTGCTGGGAGGGCTGCGAGTGGGATCCCTTTTCTCACCGAGTTATCAGCATTTTGAGGCCACTGAGTTCACTTTGTTACGGGATGGGAAGCAGAACTCCAAGAATCATTCCAAATATAAATAGCAAAAAAGAAGAAGTTGCTGCTTCAGTGGGAGGATTCCCCAACCTCGAGTGCCCTGAGTGTGTCAGCACCTAAAAGAGACGACGCATTTCAGAGAGGCAAAGCTCACTGGGAGAGCTGGAGTTTGACCCGGGACAAGTTTCCTGGTGTCTTTTATTGAGTCAGCAGTTCCAGCACAGCCCCAAAGCCTCGCCTGGCCACGGGGACAATCCAGGGAAGGGGTGGCAAAGGGCTTGGAGAGCTTCCCACTCCTGCCTGGCACTCCCTAGAAACAACTCTTTGTCCTGATCATCCCCAAATT
Organism: Pachycephala philippinensis; assembly: GCA_013397055.1. Taxonomy (NCBI): domain Eukaryota; kingdom Metazoa; phylum Chordata; class Aves; order Passeriformes; genus Pachycephala; species Pachycephala philippinensis. The sequence goes on from VWZT01001758.1 coordinate 43,084, forward strand.
CCCAGCACGAGGAGCCTGGATCCATCACACAGCTGAGGGTTGCTGTTTAACTGTTTCAGTGAGAGCTTTGAAGTCAGTGCATCACTCCAGGCCACGAGGACTGCAAAAGGACATCCCTCCCTCCCTCCCTCCAAATGACAACTTTCAGGCTATATCTGAAACAGAATAAAGTTTAAACCTGCAAGCTATCCCTCATGGCAGGGTTTGGGCTGAACCTGGGTTTCAAGGCCCTGTCTCCTATCCACTGGGAGTTCATAAATATTCCTTTCCATGCAAACACTGCTCCTTAGCATTNATCCCCAAATTCCCAGCACGAGGAGCCTGGATCCATCACACAGCTGAGGGTTGCTGTTTAACTGTTTCAGTGAGAGCTTTGAAGTCAGTGCATCACTCCAGGCCACGAGGACTGCAAAAGGACATCCCTCCCTCCCTCCCTCCAAATGACAACTTTCAGGCTATATCTGAAACAGAATAAAGTTTAAACCTGCAAGCTATCCCTCATGGCAGGGTTTGGGCTGAACCTGGGTTTCAAGGCCCTGTCTCCTATCCACTGGGAGTTCATAAATATTCCTTTCCATGCAAACACTGCTCCTTAGCATTCCCTTGGAGATGCAGCCAAGTGGGAACGTGGCTTATTGCAATGCAGCCCTAAACAAAGTTTTCAAGTGCTTTGAAAACTGATTTGCCTATAAGGCTTCTTGTCTGCTCTGTTTTCCTTTTCACGAAACTCCGGCCTCGTGTTACAACCCAGGGCTGGGATTCAGCACCCAGGACTCATTCCCAAGTGCCATTTACCCCCCGGGGAAACTTTAGGCAAATCCCTGTCTGTGCCTCCGCTCTCAGAGCCAGGATAATGACACCAGGTCTTTTCTAAAGCATTCCAGGGTGTTCAGATGACAAGGCCGTGCAATCACAAGGAATTATTACGGCTTCAATAACCTCTTCATGCAACGTTATCCTGTGCAGAGGGTGGCAGACAAAGGCTTCTGTTCTGCTTTGGGTTGTCGTGTTGGTACCTGCAGGAGCACTCCTGAACTCGGCTGGGCTGTGGCAATTTGCCTGATACATAAATCATTCTTGGGGGTTGCTAAAAATCATTCAGTTTCCATCCTGTTTTAAGGGAAAACCCCCCAGTTTTACCCAGAACAGGATTTAGAGTGACTTGCCAGGGGGGCTGAGTGCTAAAGCTCACGTTCACAGCGCGGAGTGGGCCCGTGGAACCTGCTGCCCAGACTTCCAGCAGAAGAAGGTTTAGACCTCCAGGTTTTTGGGACTGGCCAGGCAGAGAGAAGGGAAGGAGGATGTCACCCAGATCTCTGATCCACAGCATCCCAGCTGGCAAAGACACAGCCCCAAAGCTGGAGCAGAAGTGACCACCCACTGCAATCATGCTGCTCTGAACAGCAAATTGCCGACCCTGGAAATGCAGGAAAGTGCCAAAAAAACACTGGGCTCCATCACTTTTTCCAGTTTCCAGCTCTGGCTGAGATGAGGAGCTGCCCCTCGGGATGGGGAGAGGACTCTGTGCTATCCCTGCCTCTCCCAGCTCCAAGCAGTGCCCTGTCCCGATGTGTGCTGCTATCTGCCCACACCTGCTCCTCTCCTACCCACCCTGCTCAGGTTCCTGGGGGTGTTTTGCAGTTCTGCCCGAATTCTGGACTGGTAGGAATTTGGAAACCGGTCCAGCAAACCCCACCCCCACACTGGTTTTCCCAGCGGGGCTGATCCTGCAGCAGCTCCCAGAGCCCAGCGTGTCCCAGGGAACAGCCAGATCCGGGAGGGATTGGGATTTGTGTGGGGATTGGGATTTGTGTCCCTGCAGCTGGGGCAAGGAGGAAGGGAAAGGATTGTTGTTCCTCTAGGACGCTGGTGAGCTGTTTAGCAGAGTTTGGGATCACTTTGTTTTCCTGGGTTTCCCCTCGAGCTGCAAACAACAAAGTTCAAGAACTTCTGGGGGAAGTTTGGGACAAAGCTCCAGGAGCAGGAGGCCAAGGAGGAAGGGCTGCAGCTCTGCTGCCAAGTGGAGTTTTCAAGGGACACAAAGAGCCGTGGGATTCCTCAGGGACAGAGGGCTGAGCCCTGCCCTGCTCCAGCACTCACACAAACTGCTCCCCGCGGGCAGCCAGCCAAGCTCGGGCTGCTCACATCCCTGCAGGACATCCCTGCAAGCTGTGAGAACCTCCCTTTGCTAAGGAAAACTGCGGGGAATCCGATCCTGCTCTCGGCTCCCTTCTCTGTTTGTTTTAAAGGAAAGGTATGGCCAAGCTCAGAGCACGAAACTCTGCAGATGCTTTACATAGCCCAGAGTGCATGGGATAATGAGCATTTCTCCATGCTACAGGATTTTCAAGAATGCCCAAATCTCCAGTCAACATCCATATCAAAGGGGGAGCAATCCCAAAAGTCCCCGGCTGAACAGGTCAGGGCCTGCCCGCAGAAAATGCAAAGGGCTTTTTTAAGGGAAGTACAAAGAGCAGCACAGAGCTGGTGTCTCCGTGCCAGCTCTAGGGGTTTGTACCCACACAGCAGAAACCCTGAGCTGATTAAATGAACCATTCCCCAGCCAGGCAGGGTTACCTGCACTGCACGGTGCAGCCATCCCTGCTTTGATCTCCAGGAAACTGCTATTTATTCAAAAATCCATTTACCATGGCAACCGTGGGGCAGAGGAAAGGAGGGAGGGCGAGAGAATCCCCCGGGGCTCCCCAGAAAAGTTGTCCCACCACCAGCACAGGGGTTCGACACCTGGGGCTAAATGATATTTTAATTAATTTCCAGAGAATCCTGCAGGCTCGGTGCTGGAGAATCTCAGCAGGTTCCTGGGTTTCCTGCCCTGCTGCCATCCTGTTGGGATGTCTGGGCACATCACACCCTCCCTCCCCTGGGAGCAGAGGTTTCCTGCAGGAAAGTTTAAATTCTTCACAGCAAACAAAACTCTCCTCCCTGCTCTTCTTATCACTGCTGTGGCTGCGGGAGGAGACACTCGGAAACAGCAGAGGGATTCAGATCAAAAGTTCCTCCCTTCCTCTGCAGCCTCAATCGTTTTTTTGTTGTTGTTTTGGAAGGGGAAAAGAAAAAAACCCACCCCAAACTCTCAGCCCTCGAGAGGGACACAGAACACAAGAGCTGTTGTTTTTCTTTCCCACGTTGTAATAATTATCAGTGAAAATTCTGTTCAAAGCAAGCAAACCCATGTTTCAGTCCCATTCCTCAGCCACAAATAGCTTTAAAAAGTCAGTTTTAAAAGCTCTGTTATATTGGGTGAGGGGGATTTGCTTCTGTGTTTCCAAGTCCTGCATCACACTGCAGGAAAAGACACTTTAAAATGTTTCCCAGCCACAAGGACTCAACCCAAACTGTTCTTTTTTTAAAAAGTAGGAGATTCTCAGCTTTCATTTGGTGCCCCCATTTCCAGCAGCCGGGATTTATGCAAAAGAACATGAAATGCCACAGGGCTTGTAATAAAAATAAAATAAAATCCTGAAAGCTCCCACCAGGGCAGTTTTGCAGCTTCCCTGGGCTGTTTTCAACCAGCACAAGACTTCTCAGCCTCTGCCACGAGCAAAGAAAAGGAGATGGAGGGGGATGGAACGAGATAGGAGCTGCTGGCAGGGCACAGCCTCTCTGCAGAGGATTTATTTGCCAAGAAAGTTCATGCTGGATGCTGTTATCCCACCGGTTTTATCCCTGGGAACTCACTGGGGTTCTCCAAACCCCTGCTCACAGTGGGCTTTGCTCCATCCCACACAAGAATTGGGGTTTTCCTCCTTTTATACCAATCAGGTATAAAACCCAGAGGAATTCTCTGCTTTGTGCTCTGCTTTCAGTGCCGTGGATTTCCGAGCAGCTGCTGGAGAATGAGCCACAGAAAGGGCTTTTGCCCCCTAAATATTTCACGTCCCCTCCTGGCTGCTGGAGCAGAGAGGCAGAGCCTGGCAGAGGAGCCACGGGGACCTGGCACAGCTCAGGGGCACCAGGAGGCTTCTGCAACACCACGAGAGCCAGGTTTCCTCACACATTGTCCTTGTGGGCTCAAGGGAAGAACAGAGTGATTTAGGAAGAGCCCTTTTGGGCTTGTGGCACTGAGCTGTGAATTATTCCAGAGCTGTCCAGGAGGCTGGGCACATCTGGACCTGCTCACTTGGAATATTCTCTCTCCACGCTGGGCTGTGAGGAGCCAGGAAGCCACAGTGGGTTCCTGAGCAGAGAGGCACCCCCAGAAATTTTAGCCAGAGCCACTCTCAGCCAAGAGCAGAGCAGAACCCAGGCACCCACCATGCAAATGATCCAGGAAAATGCTGATTTAAACAACTGCACAGACAGAGTGGGGATGGGATACGGGCAGAACAACAAAAGCTGGTGTTTATATTTGGATGCAAATTCCCCCCAGCAGCACTGGTCACCGAGAAGAGGAAGCTTTTGACTTTAGGGAAAAGCTGGTAGGGACTAAAAGCCTTGCAGAAGTAAAACAGCCTGGCTGAGTGACTCCCCTCCGAGCCAGGAAAACACTGGAGCATGAACAAAACCAGCCTGAGCAATGAAATGCAAATGCTACTCCAAGAATTAAATACAGAGAAGGATCCTGCTCGCAGAACAATGGCCGGGGCTGTAACGTGGATTTGAGAGAATCCCAGCTCCTGCCCTCGTGGGAGAGCCCAGACAGGAGGCTCTTGTTGCAGAGGTTCCAGAGAGGCTGGTTAATTTTAGTAGCTCGGCGAGCACTTAACTTCACAAAGCAGCCCCTGGACAAAGCAGAGCCAAGAACTCTGCAATCCCTTTTCCCTCCAGGAAGGAAGGCAAAGCTTCCTACGGCAGGGAGGAGGTGGAAGAGGGAAGGGGGCTGACATTTCAGAGAGGGAACCAGGCCCACGTGGAGGATGCAGGGGAGCAGGGAGGTGAAAGCAGGCAGATAAAGCAGCCTCAGCTCTCAGCCCAGCTCAGGGGGTGTTTGCCTTTTTACTTCAGCCCAGATTAATCCTGGCTGCAGTCACAATCCATCCAAATCCCAGCCCCCTCCTCGGAGGGATGTTTGCCCTTCCCTTCCTCAGCAGGGTACATATTTACTTTGTTCTTTAACACAGAACCTGTCCAAAATACCAACGGGACAACTCAGCTCTCTCGAGAGCAGAAAACAGAGCAGGAACACTCCAGCCCTCCGAGCTGGGTGTCCCAGAGAAGCTGGGGGCTTTATCCATGGAGTTTTAAATTAGAAGACACGTGCTGAGTTGCAAAAGGTGCTGCTGAATCAGCCCAATAAAACATCCCCCTCCTGCATTGCTCAACCCGGGAATGAAGCAGCCAGGGGCTGTGTTATCCCAGCTCAGCCCTCGGCATCACAGGCAGGGGCTGGAGGCTCCAACAGCTCAGCTCGCACAAGTGCCAGTCCCCGAGGCTGAGATCTCTTCTTTAACTCTATTAAAATCTACTCAGGGAGGCCACAAAGGTATCTGAGACATTAAAAACAGGAAGGAAGGAGCACCACAGCTGCTGAATGCACCCTTTGCCACCCTCCTGACTTCCTGCGTTTAAAGGAGGAGATGAACTGGGCGAGGAGATGGGTTTGGAAATCCTCCTGTTCACCTGATTTCCACAACCCTGACACAAGCACAGAGCTGAGTATCCAAGGGATCATTCCCTCAGCCTCTCCATCCCCTGCACAGCACAGGAAGGTGCCTTTCACGCTCAGCTTCCTCTGCTGCCAGGCACTCAGAGAAAACAGCAGGCAGGGAAATAAAAAATCATATATAAACCTGCCGGGCTAGGGGAGAGAGCTGCAGGAACCTGCTGTTCCAGCCCTTGCACCAACCCACTCATTGCATTTTCTGTCCCTGCACCTCCACAGCCACAGGAAATGGAGCTCTTGCTGCCAGGTGCCTCTGCATTACAAGTGCTGAGCCCCAAATCAGCCCCAAATCCAAAAAACCCGTTGGAAGAGTGACCCTTCCAGCTGATGTTTTAAAAGAGGGGCTTTAAAAGAGAGAGGAACTTACTGGTGATGCTTTTTCTACCTTTACAAACCCTAAATGGTGCAAAAAACCCAACACCAGCTTCCCTGGGAAGATCCCTTGGCCTTCCCTTGGGTATTTCCGAGCAGCTTGAGTTGGAGGAGAGTTTGATCATAAAGACAGCGGGGAAAATCCAGGCCCTGTGATCCCACAGTGACTCATTTCTGATGCTCAAGCAGCTCCAGAGGTTGTGTTTCACCATGCTCAGCTCCTGTGAGCAGTGAGGATGTCCCGGGTGCCAGCCCTTACCCAGAGTTTGCTGTCCCAGTAGAAGGCTCCCAGCAGTTTGACGATGTGGGGGTGGTCACAGGTGGCCAGGATCTCGATCTCCACCATGTAATCCTCCAGCTCATCCTCGCTCTTGGTCTCGATGACCTTGGCAGCTGCCAAAGCGCCCGTCTCCTTGTTCTTGGCCTGCAAGACAAAGGCAGGGTGAGTCCAGGGAAAGGGAGGAGAGAGGCAGGAGAACAAAATTCCTGCTGCTCCAATTCCTGGTCCCGGTCATAAAACAAACTTGCAGAGGCATTTCTGCTTCCTAAAGCTGCCCTCTGCTTCCTAAACCTACCCACAGCTTGGCAGAATGGCTGGATCCTTCTTCCTTCCAGGCTCCAAAGCCCACACCGCTTCCCATCACAGGGAGATGGGAACTTTTAGGAAAGGAGATGGATCCTGTTGTTTGTAGCATGGGGAAAAAAAAAGGAAGCAAGAAGACCTCAAAGTATAGAAGTTTTCTGATGATATCACAGGTGAGTTACTAGAAATCCTGAATAAACAGATAATCAAACCAAGACCTATCTGAGGGGGCAGCCGGGGGGGTCGGGCTCTGCTCCCAGGGAACAGGGACAGGAGGAGAGGGAACGGCCTCAGGCTGGGCCAGGGGAGGCTCAGGGTGGACATCAGCAGGAATTTCCCCATGGAAAGGGTGCTCAGGCCTTGGCAGGGGCTGCCCAGGGAGGTTTGGAGTGCCCATCCCTGGAGGTGCCCAAGGAAGGGCTGGAGGTGGCACTCAGTGCTCCGGGCTGGGGACAAGGTGGGGACGGGGCACAGCTCGGATTTGATGATGTTGAAAGTCTTTTCCAACCTCAATGATTCAGTGACTTCGTAAAATTCCCAGCCCAGCTGCAGCAGGAGATGTGTCACACGTGGGAGAGGGGTGAGACAGGAGCTGCTGACTCAGGAGCATCCCCACATTCCCAGAAGTTCATTGAGTCAGCAGATCACGGCACAGAATTCCCTCCAGCTCACCCCCTGCTCCCCACTGACACAATTCCAGCTCCTGCCCCATTTTCCTTCCATCTCCCCCACCCCAGGCTGCCTCTCCTGCAGGGAAACAAATCCCAGTGTGGATGGAATCCCTGGAGGAGCCGGCCAAGCTCTGCTTGTGACCTTTCTTCCCGCTCTCCAGTTTACATCTCCGTGTTTGGAAAACCTACGGGGGAGCTTTCAGGAGGATTAATTCCTGCTGGAAACACCACAAACCCCTCTGAACAGCTTTACACGGCTTGGGTGACACTGTAATCCTGACAGGCTGGGGAGGGGAGGAATATTGGGAAAAGAGAGGGAGGAAAATGAGGGATCCCCGAGTCTCTGCTGTGTTTTGAAGCGTTGCTGCATTCCAGGAGCTGGCAGGGACAGCCGTGTCCTTACCACGGGGGACAAATCCATTTCCATCTGGGCTGGCTGCCCAAATGCAGGACAGCAGCTCCTGCTGCTTTCAGGAGAAATTAGGGGGTTTCTGTGGCTCAGCTCGGCTGGGTTCTCACCGAGCTGCCACCAGAAGCTGTCACACAGAGAGCAGGGCAGGGGACATGTGGAAGGAGCACAGGGAGAGGCACAGCCCTTCCAAGGGGAGCCAGAAGTGCCCCACTGTGTTTGCTCTGCACTTACGAGGCTGGGAGAGCTCCAGGGAGGGGAAGTAAATATTGTGAGAAGAGGTGGGGCTTCCCTTCCCCCGGAGGTTTGCTTCCCACCGGCGGGGCCCTGCCAGCTCAGCCCCTGCAGGATGCTGGGGCCCAGCAGGCACCTGGAAAAACCCAGGAGCAGAGCCCGGAGCTGGGATGGGGGTCAGGGTTTGTGAATCCTGCAAATTGTGGTGGGGGAGTGACCACAGCCCAGCCTGGCCTCATCCACTCTTATTCCTACACCCCATGGGTGCCCAGCCCAGTGCCCCCCAGTCCCTGCCCAGCTGGGAGCCCACCTGCACCTGCCTGGTGCTCACAGCTTTAAAGGTGGCCAGAACAGAGTGACCTCTGCATTTCTGCACCACGCTGAGCTGTGCTGAACAATTCACCCACCCTTCCCCATTTCCTGAGCTCCAAAGGGGGAGCAGCGTTCACCATCCCATGTCCCACGTGCCCCCGGCTGGCACAGGGGGGTCACAGCTTGGGCACCCCAGCAGGAGAGAGAGCAGGAGAAATCAGCTCAGGAGGTCACAGCTTGGGCACCCCAGCAGCAGTGAGAGCAGGAGAAATCAGCTCAGGAGGTCACAGCTTGGGCACCCCAGCAGGAGAGAGAGCAGGAGAAATCAGCTCAGGACATCACCAACCCCTGGTGTGACAATTGGGGTGCCAGCCAGCTCCCGTGGGCAGGGGTGGCACAGGGATGGTGTGGGCATGGCCCTGTGATAATGTCACTGCTGCAGCCAAGGGCACTTCCCAGAAGGGACCAAAACGCCCCTCAGGATGGCAGAAGAAGCTGGAGTAGGAAGGAGACCTGAGATCACGGGGTGAGCAGGAGATTTTGGAAAATTATCTCCTCTGTAGCGTGGAGAAGACACGGGTTTCCCCACACAGCAGCTTTGGGAGGAGCAACACCGGCACAGGCTGGACAGTTCATCCCTTCCCGAGGTGCCCACAGCCCCTCTGAGCCCAAATTCCAGCTGCCCTGTTCCCACCACACGTGGCAGAGGGAGATGCACAGTGCCTGGCACGGGCACTCCCGAGCTGAGCTCAGCAAGTCACCTTTGTCATTGCCAAAGTTTTGGAAATCCAAGGATTTTCTGCTCATTTCTCCATCTCCATCTGCTGGTCCCCCAGCCCTGACACCAGGCCACACTCCAGCAGCCTCCCAGACTCTGAGACCCCAAAAACTGTTCAATGCCAGTTCCTCCTCCACTCCTGGACATCTCAATCCCACGGATAATTCATCCTTGGGGTGCTAATTAGCCCCCAAAAAATCCGAGCAGACAGCTGCCAGCCTGGTGCCCAGGAGGTGCTGCTGAACTACAACAGGGGGGTTCATTTCAGTCACTCAAACCCCAAAAACCCCTCGTGGCCACCACCAGCCCCTGGGCAAGGCAACGGTGACAGGAAAGGGGCTGGAATGTGCATTCCACAAATGTCACATAAAAGTTACTCAATAAACCACTTCCAGAGGGCTGTGCCAGGAGCGAGCAGGAAACAACGCCAAGGATCTTCCTGGAGAGCTCTGGAGCAGTGGGTGCTGGCTTTGGCACTGCCAAACACTCCGGGAATACCAGGAAATCAGGGATGAGCAGGATTGCTCCTGGAAGGCAGAGAGGGAAGCCACAGCTGGGTTTATGGCTCTGAGGGGTGAGAGGTGCCCGCTCAGGTGACACAAGCGGCTCTTTGGCCTTTGCCTGTGACTCACCCCGCAGCTATTGTGAAATCCCGAGTGTGACAAACACAGGAACTATTTTAAGCCCTGAAAGAACACATTAGCGGAAGGCTGGATGGGTCAGGACGGCCAGTTTCTAGGTGAGGCAGAGGAAAGCCCTGCCTGAACTCTCACTGGCACAGAAAGGAGAACTGAGAGCTCCCCATTTGCTCCATCTCGTTTGCACCCCGTATCTTCCCAAGCCACGGGATCACCCTTCACAGGCTATCGTGCCACCATATTTCTGGTGTGAGGTGTTCCCCCCGTCCTTGCCAGCCTTGTCGCCGTGCCAGGAGAGCTGATGCTTCAGATATCACCGAGTTAAAGCCCCAGGAGCAGAGCCTGGAGGTCCCAGTGATGCTGGTTTGGGGGGTGATAGCTGGGCCTGCCCCACCCCTCTGCTCTCCTCTCCGTGTCAAACTGCCCCCTCACACATTTCTCAGCGATTACATAATCATTAATTGCCTCCTGATGAACCTGGCCCGAGCTCTCTGCGTCAATAAACAAACACAGAATGGCCAGGCTTGAGTCAGTGCTCGTGGTGGTGTCACATAATCAGTGGGGGCTGGAATGAAGGGGCTGAGGAAGGTGTTCAGCCTGGAGAAGGTTGTGGGGAGACCTCACAGCACCTTCCAGTGTCTGAGGGGGCTACAAAGAAGCCAGAGAGGGACCATTCACCAGGAACTGGAGTGACAGGACAAGGGGGAATGGGTTCACACTGAAAGACAGCAGGGTTAGATGGGATATTGCGATGAAATTCTTCCCTGTGAGGGTGGGGAGGCCCTGGCACAGGGTGCCCAGAGAAGCTGTGGCTGCCCCTGGATCCCTGGCAGTGCCCAAGGCCAGGCTGGACGAGGTTTGGAGCAACCTGGGATAGGTTTCAGAAGCCACTCCAGGCTTCAGAAGCCACCTTTAAGGTCCCTTCCATCCCAAACCATTCCATGACTCCCAAGCCCCCAGGAGCCACTTCAGTTTGTCACCATAAATGAGGCCTATTTGGGGTTTTGTTTGAAATGCTGGATTCAAGCCCTGGTGCCACCAAGCAGAGAGGTTGGTGACAATTAACCCTCGTCCCTCAGCCCCCACCTGGGGCAGGGCTCTGACAGCACCAGCACTGCTGCTCTGGCAGCTGTGGCAACACTGCAGCAAGGGAAGGGGAAGTGGCTTCTGAAACACCCAAAAGCCGTTAAAAAAAAAAAAAAAAAAGACAGGAAAAAAAAGAAAAAGAAAAAGCAGAAATGCCTTCCTTTGGTTTTACAAGCACAGGGCAGGGACAGCAACCCCACAGAGAGCTCAGCTACAGCCACAGCCTCGTTAGCTGGGCAGACCTGCCCAAGAAAAGTGTGACCAAAGCACAGCACAAACACCTCTTCTGCCCTTAAAAGCTCAGCAGTGGCCCAGCGACGGGGGGCAGAGATAAGGAGCCCACAGAGCAGCACAGCTCCACGTGATGCTTCAGACCTTGCACCCGACCAGCCGCAGAAACAGAGGCACAGCGAGAGGGTTTGGGGCTGTTTTGGTGTATTTTAACCACCCACAGACACCAGCAGACCTCGTGGGCCCGGGCTGGGTGAGACACGTGCAAATAAACAGGCAAAGTTTGGGGAGAGGGAAGTTCCACACTGACCCAGCACCTTCAGCCTCGAACGTGAACATCCTTCAGATGTTCATGCTGGAAGAGCTCGGTGCTCCAAGTGAGCAGTCCTGGCCTGCTCGTCATTCAGCCAGTGCCACAACATTGAAAATATAAAAAAAATAGAGGGGAAAAAGCCTTTCAGCTGGGTCTGAGTTTCCTAGCAACTTCCTGCAACAAATTTGGCCCACGGAGGGCTGTGGGAGCAGGAGCTGAATGGCTGCGACACTCCAGAGCCAGGGAGTGGGTTTAGGCTGGCAGGGGCAGGGCTGGCAGCCCTCTCACACGGGCTGAAAAGCAGAATTAAGAACTCAGCCCCTGCCTATCTCCAGAGCCCGGGGCTGCCAGGGTGGCCCAGCGCTGCTGGCACTTGCCATGGCAGGAGCAGCACAGCGATGCCAGGGGCCCTGAGTGCTGAGGAGAACCAACAGCAGCTGCCTCTGCTGGGCACAGCTCCCTCCTGTGCCTCTC
>VWZT01001758.1:95199-118965 GCA_013397055.1 Pachycephala philippinensis
GTTTTTACCTGTCTCTTGTATGGTCAAAACCAGACTCAGTCCCCTCAATTTTCCCAAGAGGTCAAACCACCTCAGAGCTCAGAAGGGAGGTGATGGGGATGTGGGTCATGCAATCGTCATTTGCTACTTTTAATTAGGAGCTGATTTTGTTTCTGTGTAAATGCATCCTCCTGCTTGCTGATTTCCCCTGAAATCCAGGAATCCATCCAGGTTTAAAGAGAATTTACCTCCTCCTCAATAGACACAAACCCGTTTGTTTCACTTTAACTGCAGCTGTTTTTGTGAAATGGCCACTTTGAGGTAATCACCCAGGTATAAAGTTGATAAATTAAAATTCCCTGCTCATGTCCCCATCAGGGCCTGGTGCTGCAGCAAGAGATTCCAAGTTCACAGAGGTTTTAAGGAGACGAAAAACCCACAGGAGGTTAAGCCACACACCCTCAACGTGTAGCTTAACCTTATTCAAGCTGACCCCGTATGACCAAAGAATTCCCAACCTCCTCTGACAACTCAGGATGGCAGAGTTTGTGATCCTGGGGTGTAAGTCATGGAAAAGAGGATTTCGGAAAGAATTCCTGCTGGTGAGGTGACATTGCCAACTATGCAAAGGAATGAGCTTTCTTCAGGTTAAAAAAGATGGGAGAATGGGTTGGGTTGGAAGGAACCCTAAATCTCACCCAGTCCTACAACACCTCCCACTGTCCCAGGCTGCTCCAAGCCCTGTCCAGCCTTGGCCACTGCCAGGGATGGGGCCACACAGCCAAGAATTTCTTCCTAATATCCAATCTAAACCTATTCCCTGTCAGTCTGAATCCATTCCCCCTCGTCCTGTCCCTCCATCCCTTGGAAATCGTCTCTCTCCCATCTTTCCTGCAGCTCCTTCAGGCACTCAAGGCCACCATGAGCTCACCCCAAAACTTCAGACTGAACAATCCCAGCTCTCCCAGCCTTTCCTCCATCCCTCCAATCCTGGGGGCCTCCTCTGGAGGATTTGCACGGAAACAAAGTCAGCTCCTAATTAAAAGTAGCCAACGACAATTGCCTGGCCCACATCCACCGACCCCAGGCGCTCCTCCCCATCCCACGCAGAACCCAACAATAATAAACTTCTGAATCCTTTCAAGTGACCACAAGCATTTATTGCTTTTTGTTTCCAGGGGGTTGCTTCCATGGGATTGCTTCCATTTGCTTTTCCAAGGAGTGCTGACCATTTAGCAGATTTCAGGGCAGCAAAGCCCAGTGTTTACAAAACACCGAGTTTCCTGGNCCCTCCATCCCTTGGAAACCGTCTCTTTCCATCTTTCCTGCAGCTCCTTCAGGCACTCAAGGCCACCATGAGCTCACCCCAAAACTTCAGACTGAACAATCCCAGCTCTTCCAGCCTTTCCTCCATCCCTCCAATCCTGGGGGCCTCCTCTGGAGGATTTGCACGGAAACAAAGTCAGCTCCTAATTAAAAGTAGCCAACGACAATTGCCTGGCCCACATCCACCGACCCCAGGCGCTCCTCCCCATCCCACGCAGAACCCAACAATAATAAACTTCTGAATCCTTTCAAGTGACCACAAGCATTTATTGCTTTTTGTTTCCAGGGGGTTGCTTCCATGGGATTGCTTCCATTTGCTTTTCCAAGGAGTGCTGACCATTTAGCAGATTTCAGGGCAGCAAAGCCCAGTGTTTACAAAACACCGAGTTTCCTGGCACAGCCCGGCCTTTCCCAGTCCAAGGCTCAGCTGAGCACACTCAGACTGGGAGATGATGCTGGGGCAGCCTCAAACAATGGGGAGGGAGGCAGCCCTGCATGCATTAAACACTGGATATTCTGAAATTGCAAAAACATATGTGGGAAAACAACACTCCAGCAAGGAATTGTTTTCCATTCCCGGCTCCGCAGCCAGAGCGTGAAATTTTCAGCCAGACAGAACAGGGCACTCTTAAGAAATTTGGGTCAGTGGGCATCTTTTTTTCCATTCCACTTTAGCTCACATCTGTTTGCACGTGCACTCAGTGAATGCTGGTTTCTCCCACAGGGCTCTCTCCTCGTCCCCAAACATTAATTATGGAAGCAGGTTAAAGGCACTTCACTGCAAATCCAACAGCCCCTTCCTCTCCCTGCTTCCCCCTCTGCCTGAGACAGCACCCAGATTTATTGCTCCTCACTCCACAGGAGGCACAGATCCTCACAGCGTCCCAAAACTCCTCCCTGGAGATCCCATCCTTCCTACACAGACAGCAGGGATGAGAAACCCGGGGAGAAATTCTTCTTTTCCTCCAGCTGGAAGGAAGGGTGGTGGAAGAAAGCGACTCAAAAGCCAAATCCACTCTATCAATCCATCCCAGTACTAAACCTTGAAACACAACTTGGCTTCAGCAAAAGCCAGTATTTAAAAAGATCTTTGGTGTGTTTATCGTTTATTAGAAGTGCTTCGAGGATCCCCAAAATGCTTTATGCAGCCCGAGACAGCACCCAGATTTATTGCTCCTCGCTCCACAAGAGGCACAGATCCTCACAGCCTCCAGGAACTCCTCCCTGGAGACCCCATCCTTCCTACACAGACAGCAGTGATGAGAAACCTGNCCAAAACTCCTCCCTGGAGATCCCATCCTTCCTACACAGACAGCAGTGATGAGAAACCTGCTGAGAAATTCTTCTTTTCCTCAAGTTGGAAGAAAAGGTGGTGGAAGAAAGTGACTCTAGAAATGGCTCAAAAGCCAAATCCACTCCACCAAGCCATCCATCCCAGTACTAAACCTTGAAACACAACTTGGCTTCAGCAAAAGCCAGTATTTAAAAAGATCTTTGGTGTGTTTATCGTTTATTAGAAGTGCTTCAAGGATCCCCAAAATGCTTTATGCCTTCCCTGAAGAAATATTAATCTGTTTAGTTGTGTGGATAGATGGGGCAGAAAGGATGTGAGAAAGTCAGGACATGTGAAGAAAATAATGTGTAAAAGGGCCCAAATATTTCTCTTTCCAGCGCATGTTTTAGTTACTAAAGCAAAACATGCGAATTTCTACAACCAAACTTTTGGACCACATCAAAGCACTTTCCCTTTTCTGTTAACAAGGCTGATAAAGAAACAAACATCAACAGTCGGAACCACTTTAAAGTATTTACAGTGTCAGTTTTCTATTCCTCACTTTGGAAGGAAATTAAGAGCTCAAAAGGAAACGTTGACTTCATTTAAGACCATACACATCAGAGGCAGCACCAGCTTGCAAGATCCAGAAGAGAAAGCAGCATCCACATTAATTTTTCATCTTACATCACTTCAACATGAGTAAGAAATTATTAATACCCTGCTCGAAAGCAGGAATTGTTTTCTAAATGCCAAGAAAGCACGTTCTCTCTGAAGCAACTCTCAAAGTCACCGTATCTCAGTAGAGGGCAATGGCTGATATTTTTGGCAAGGGATTTATTTAGAAGGGAATATGGAAATCAGCACCAGTCTGCTTTTCAAAAAGCAAAGGATCAGCAGTGACACTCCAAAGTAAGTTAGGTTGTTGTTCCGACAGCTCAGGTGGTGCCGTGCATCCCAAAGAGGGGCAAGAAATTCACAGAATTGAGGTTGGAAAAGCCCTTCCAGCCCATGGAGTCCCAGCTGTGCCCCATCCCCACCTTGTCCCCAGCCCAGAGCACTGAGTGCCACCTCCAGGAATTCCTTGGGCACCTCCAGGGATGGGCACTCCAAACCTCCCTGGGCAGCCCCTGCCAATGTCTGCTTGAAAAGGTGGTGATGGATCAAAGACTGGACAGAAGCTCTTGGAGTTCTTTTCCAACCTTAATGATTCTGTTTAACACCTCAAAGTGACCCCAAACCAGTGGCCCAAAAGCCCTGGGCTGTTCCTGGCCCATCTGTAGGATTTAGCAGTTTTCCCTTCCCAGGCACAGTGCCACCCTGGGATCCTCGAGGCAGCCACTCCTGTCTGCCCCACTGAACTCCTGGCAAACGACAAAGTCTGATTTTTCAGAAGGAAAAACGTATTTCTCCAATCCTCGCAGACTGTTTTATAACCTGAATTGTAAATTTATTTCCCTTCCCCGCAGCTTCCCATCAAAGCAATGAATCTGCGAGGTTATCTCCGCTCCTTCTGAGTGAGCTTATGCAGATAAACCCAGATATTTAAATCAGTTTCTTAACAGAATGTCAAAAAACGTCTATGTGGAAGTTCTTTGGAACAGCTGGTGTGTTTGTTATGTCGCTATCACTGTGGGTATCACTGTGGATATCACTGGTGCCTCTTCCGAGGGGGCCCGGATGAGCAGGAGCAGCTGCTACCACCAGATTCTGCTATGAAAAGCCAATATCCAGCTCCACAATCCATAATTCCTAATTTGTACATCCCTGAGCTACAGCGTTCTGTTATCGAATTGGGAATATTTCAGCCTCCAAGGGTTTCCTGTCAAATCAAGCACACCAAAACTGAGAGCCATGGGACAGCCCAGAGCTCTGGAGAAGGGCAGCATCTCTGCTTCAGGTGTGACCTGGATCTTCCTCCTCCCCAGTTCCTGCCCTGCCAGGTAACCCAAAATGAGACCCCACACCTGGAACAGCCCTGAGGCAGCTGAGCTAAAATCCTAATTATTTATGGAAACACCTCTGCTGTCAGCAGCCTTACGTGAGCTTTTCCCTCCCACCACTCCATTCCTTCAAACATCTTTCACCTATTTCTAAAAATAAGAGTTAGGACACAAATTTGCCTGTTCAATCCCTGCTCCACAGTGAATTTCCTCCTCTCCCTTGGAAACACAAGCATATGTTGCTCGCAGCATTAGTCTTTTACAGCTTTTGTAAAAAATGGGGGGAGCTGGTGGTGGAAAAGTTTCCAGGCACAGAGAACCCACCCAGGGCATGGAAAACCCAGCAGGAGACACCTGGACTGGACACACTCCACTTCAAGCTGTTGATCTCCAAGGATTCAGTAGCAGCTGCATCCTGGAATTCCAAGGACAGGGCCTGGCTGTGCTTCCAAACCCCTGTGGATTTTTGGGGAGATGGACACACAACCACAAAGCACCAGGGAGGGACACTCCGTCACTGGGACACCAGCTAAGAGCAGATAAAGGCAAATATTCCAAGATCAAAATGGTGAAATGTTGTGATAGGAGAATCTGGCAAGGTCTGCTAATATTTTCTTTTTTTTTTTCCTTTGTCTTGATTAAGAAAATATCCAAGAGATGAAGCCAGCTCTGAAGTGGTGAGAGATGGAAAAGATCTGGAGTGAGCTGTGAGGAAAGGAGCAGGAATGGCCAAGAGAAGGATCAAAATCACCACAGCAGTGTCTCCGAATGGGAACGACACGTTGAGGAGCTGCTGGCAGTGGAAAAGATGGGATTTGGGGGTTGTCCATGGGAAGAGAACAGAAATGATGAACTGTCATGGAAAAAACACAAACCAAGAGCTGCAGAGGCCAGGGAGGAGAACACCCAGCTCCTGTTTGCTCTGAAGCTGCAAACATTCCCAGCCCAAATGGGAGAAGGGATCTCCAACCCAGGGAGCCACAGCTGGAGAAACCTTGGGAACGACTTGAGGCCACCAGGAGAAGCCAAGGAAATGTTTTACAAATTGAACCAAAGATCAAACCCATGTTCTTTACCAGATTGCTTCCCCGTCGAGGCTCAGCTGCTACCAAAGTATTTTTCTAGGATAAATGAAATGCAAATAACAATTTACTACCCATAAAGTTTCTTTTAGTAACAGTCCCAAGGGCTCCCCTCCCCACAATCACTGAGCAGCTCTCTGCTTAATCAAATGAGTCCCATTTTAAATCCATTTTGCTCCAATTTCCTCATAAGGTGTCTTGTAATTTGGTGTCAACATCACACACTTCATCCTAAACATTTCCTTTGTGTCGTTCTCCGGTGTAATCCTGAATTATAGCAGTGTTTGGATGAGCCAGGACAAAGGAAAAGTGCAGGAAACTAGGGAAAACAGGGAGGGAGAAAGGGAAAATTCATTGCATTTAAGCAGCAGACAATTTGAATACATTAAGCAGCACAGGGTTACACAATTTAAATTACATTAAGTGGCACGGGCATAGCCAACGACAGGAAAATGGCAGAATTTCATCTGTTTATTGCTAATTTTCAGCGATTTTATTCTTAAGGTGGTTACAGTTTTCCAAGGCAAGAAGAGGATTTTGGAAAGGAGGTGGCACTGGACAGTGGTAAAGACTTACAAGTGAAATATTAGGACAACTAGGCTTTTCTATCAAGGAAATGAATTAACATTTCTAGGGAGCCTGTGTGAGCTTTCCAGATTCTGTGTGCAGATACATACAGACAGAGAGATATAAAGATAATGCTTGAAACTTTTATGTTTTTTTATGAGACTGCACAGGGTAAAATGAATTTTTCCCTGGTAAAAATTCAAGTTATACCCTGAAATAGCTGTGTGCTAAAACACCGGGCTACAGACCCAAAGCAATGTTACAAAAGTGTAGGCAAAGGGATTAATTTTGAGCCAAGTAACAAACTTGGAAGCTTTTCAGAGCAGCAAACCCAGCAGAGACACATCTGCACATGAGAAATAAACCCCCCAGCCAGCCCCTGGGGCTATTTCCCTTTTCTCCCACCTGAAAGGGGGTGAAGAAAGGAAGAATATAAACAGAAAAAAAAATCAGATGGAGAGGGGAAGAACCAGCAGGGACATCAGCAGGAGGTGATGGTGCCAGACACCATGTGTGGTGCTAAATGATGGATGTGGTGCCCCTGGGGACAAGGGGGACAATCACTGGTGCCACCCCCAAGCCTGGCACAGGCTGCTGTGCCCCCAGTGCTGCGTGAGGGATGTCACCAAGAATCCTTTCCTGTTCCTCCAGGCTCTCCTCAGCTCTTATCCAACACCAAAACTTGCCCAGAAGAGGCTGCAGGGAGTAAAATTCAAGTTCCTCTGGTAATTCCAGGCAGCTCTGGACAAGTCCTCCCTGCACAGCTTATCCCTGCCTCTGCCTACACATCAAATCTTCCCCAAGCCAATCCAGAGGCTTCTCAGCATGGGAGATAAACCATGAGAGGATGAGGGTGGATGAATGAGCTGGACCAAGAGAAAAGCTGACTCTAATTACCAGCTCTTGCACTGTATTTTCCATTTCTCCCATCATTCTCGACAGGAACTGCAGAAGGAATCAGGAGATTTCGGGGCAGCTCATCACTCCTCACCCCTCAAAGGAGCCGGAGCTGTTGCAGCAAGAAATAAAAGCTTCAGCTTTTGAAATCTGCTCCCTCGGTGGTGTTCCAGACCCAGAGATCCCAGTTCACCCCAGCACAGGCAGGATGTGTTCAGCTGACCCCAGCTCTGCTCTGCACTGGGATATCCTGAACAGCACAGGAACTGAAACCAGGTCAGTGTATTTCATCTGGAGTGAGGAGCATTCCCAGCTGGCAAAGGGGGATTTAGACTGGATTTAGGAAGGAATTGTTCCCTGTGAGGATGGAAGGCCTTGGCACAGGGTGCCCAGAGAAGCTGTGGCTGCCCCTGGATCCCTGGCAGTGCCCAAGGCCAGGCTGGACGAGGTTTGGAGCAGCTTGGGACAGTGGAAGGTGTCCTATGGATGTTAAAAAGTTTTAGTAGAGAAGTTTTTAGTTTTTAGTAGTAGTTTGTGAGAGTTTTGTTTTTATTTATGTGAAACTATGTAAAACATGATAAAGTTTTCTGTCAACAGACTTTGTTAATCTTGTACTTGTGAATATAATTAGAATTGTTGTGATACTGACTAGAGAAATGAATGATGTGTAAATTGACTAATTACCTTGGTAGGTAGTTAGTTAGAGGTCTAATACTTCTTGTTATTTAGATAAACATTAAGAGAACTAAACACATAAAAACCTGTCTTTTATTAACTAAATAATTAATTCCTTTCTGCTGACCACACTCGTGTCTCTAAGTCCTTCACTGCCCTCTGGCAGCGCCCACAGCGACAGTGTCCCTCCCCTGAACAAGATGATCTTTAAGGTCCCTTCCAACCCAAACCACTCTGTGTTTCTATGATTATTATTCACAAAAGCTCTGTGGCTACTCTGAGTGCTGCCTGCCCACCCAGCCTGCTGCAAGCACAAGCAGAGGAGTTCTCAATCACCTTGATTAAGCTCTTGATACAACAGCTCCTGTGGACAGAGAAAAACCTCTCAGGGAGGGAACACCTCTGTGGAGCCACCACATCAGGTCAAAGGGTAACCAGGGATGAGGAAGAACGCTGCCAGGCAGGGCACAGGCCAGGGGATGCCCATCTGTCTGTGTTATTTCCCAGCATTATTTGAGTCCTGGAGCCCCAAATTCAGCTTTTCAGGAGCTGTAACACGGCGCTCAGCAGCAGCCCCAGCCTCCCGGGGAAGTTCAGAGCGGTGAAACAGCTCCAGGGGACAGACACTATCAGCACAATTACCTGTCAGGCTGTTTGCTCTGGAATTTAAACTGCTCCTATCTCTGGCAGATGAATGTTTTCAGCTGGATACAGCACAGGATAAAGATTTACCCATTCCCCACTCGCAGTGTGCAAGCACCAAGACCTTTAATCTGCACCATCTACAGCGCACACACAACCGGGCTCCCGTTTTTAAAAGCTATGACAAGAACCATTAAGGAAGCTGTCAGCGACATGAAAAATATTCTGTTTGAGGTAGGCTGCATCAAGAACACGTTCCTTGTGACTTGTGCAGCGTGTAGCTTAACCAGAACTCAGTTGCAGCTCAGGGCTTGGCACCAGGGCAGCCCTGCATGCAAAGTGAGGGCAGCACAGAGCACGGCAGAGCTGTGGGAAAGCTGCACACAGCTTATCTAAAAGGGAAAAAAACCCCTCCCCCGTGCTTTCCGAGGAAGAAAGCAACTCAGCAACTTCACTTTTAAAGTACTAAAAGCCTTTTGTGTCTCGCTGTCCACTCTGTTAACAGGGGAACTTTAGACACATCAGATAAAAGTGGGAAGAGTGAATTCCTGACTGGGCAGCCTGTGCTGGGGCACTGCTGTGGCAGGGCACTGCCCACTGCTCCAGCATGGATTTAACACCAGGAACCACCCAGTTCCAGCTGCAAATGAACAGTTCAGGCTCACAAATTCCCTTCCTCCTCGATAATGTCCTCCCTCTGACCTCTGCACAGCAAGCAGCTGCAAGAACTGCTAGTAAAATGATTGAAAGTTTACTTTCATTGGGGCTGATATCACAGAATCGACGAGGTTGGAAAAGACCTCCAAGATCACCAAGTGCCATCCGTGACCAATCCCCACCTTGTCACCCGAGTGCCACATCCTTGGGCACCTCCAGGGGAAAGTGCAGCATCAAAAACTTCCCAATCCCAAGTGCCCCACACGCTGACAGTGGAGTTCTGTGTGCTCTGAGCAAGGCCAAGTCAGGGTTTGGCTCAGCAGGGTTTAAAACAAAGCCTGGCTTTGTGCTGGCCTGAGCCATGGGCATGGTGTGGCCAGTGCTGGCCTCTGTCAGCAGCCACAGCCCAGCCACATGAGGCCACCCCAAATTCTGAGCTGGGCAAGGGACACAGAGCCATTCCTTGGACATCTGGGCTGTGTTTAACACACCACGAGCGCTTCCAACATTGGCAAAATCTTCAGGGAAAAAGAAAATAATCAAAGGCAGCCTTATCTTTCACCCTGCTGGAACGACAAAAAATATTTGGCTGATGGTTTTCTTTAAAGGCTGATGAGGTGTGAGCGTGCTGGAAGCAGCCAGGACACCCTCCTCATGCAGAGAGTGGTCAAACGTGGGGCTGAACCTTCTGGATGATGCCACCAGGGAATTTACTTTATTACAGGTAAATCCAGACTTCATAAAGTCATTGGATGGTTTGGGTTTGATCTTAAAGCTCATCCAGTCCCAGCCTTTGCCATGGGCAGGGACATGTTCCACTAGCCCAGGGTGCTCCAAGCCCAGCCTTGGACACCTCCAGGGATCCAGGGGCAGCCACAGCTTCTCTGGGAAATCCATCCCAGGGCCTCCCCACCCTCACAGGGAAGGATTTATTCCCAAAATCCCATCTAACCCTGCCCTCTGGCAGTGTGATGCCATTCCCTGTGTCCTGCCACTCCACGCTCTTGTAAAATTTCCACTTTTTCAGGTTTTTCCCTCAAGTAAAACCACTCAGGAGGAGCTATGGAGACAGCAGAGTTTTCAGATCCCATCCCAGCACAGCGTTCTTTGGCTTTGGTGCATTAAACCCCTCCAGCACACCCTGAAACCTGGGGAATTTAAGGTATAACTCACAGGACAGATGGCAAACTCCACATTCCCAGGACTGTTTACTGAACGTGCCACGCTTGCCCTGGCATTCCTGCCAGCACAGCTCTCACAAATTCCAGGAGGGAAGGAACAACAAAAAAAAAGTCTCCAAGTCGGTGACTGTTTTTGCAATGACCAATGATTAAATTAGCTTAGTTAAAGGATCTAACACCACGGCTTGAATTTATTCCAGTGTCACAGTTATTGGCAGGGATAAAGTTTCACATGAGCCAATTAACTAAATGCACTATTACTGTATCTCAGCTGCTTAAGCTCATCAGTTAATTAAGAGCTCAGTGTAAGCTGAAAATAGGAATCTTACCTGTCACACATCCCAAACACACATTATCTTAATGATTTAATTTTACACTTCCATATTACGTTCCTCAGGTGCCTGAGGAAAACTGAAAGGCAATTGCTTGGTTTAAAGAAAAGTGAAAGTGAAAGTCACACAAACAAACACAGATTTATCCTAAAAAGCTGGATTTCTCAGAATGATACTTGCTGCTTTATTCAGCCCTATTTTACAGGGTAGTTTTTTGTGGTAAAATTAACATTTCACACTCAGTTTTGAAACTCAACTCCTCTCTGTTCTCCCGGACAGACATCCCCCAGGAAACTCCAGGATAAAGCTCAGCAGCTGGAATTGGGTGTAGGAACACATCACCAACCTCTTGGCCATGAGGAATTCCTACCCTTCAAGTACACATTTTGTTAAGAAATCCACATTTATCCCAGAGTTAGAGACAAATAATAACAAATAAGGATATTAATGGATCGCTCAGATAATTAAAAAGCAATCTAAGCTAAAATTAAAAATATCCAAGCCTTTGTTGCAACTTGTATAAATAGCTGGATGTCTGGTACATCCAGGGAAAAAAAAAAAAACCCAAAACAACCCAATCCTGTAAATGGGAGCGCTGAACAAAGCAACCTTAAAAATTCATCCTTTCAAGGCCTTTTTATCCCCCCGTGGATGTACTTGGGGAAAAAATAACCCTGTTACAGGCTCTGGTCAAGGATTATTGATGTAATCAGAGGATGGTTTGGGTCAGAAGGGACCTTGAGGGACATCCAGTGCCACCCCCTGCTGCCAGCAAGGACACTGCCACCAGCCCAGGCTGCTCCAAACCCTGCCCAGCCTGGCCTTGGGCACTGCCAGGGATCCAGGGGCAGCCCCAGCTCCTCTGAGAAATCCATTTAACTGGGAGTGAATGGTGAGGCCAACTCCAAGCATTATCTAAAAGGGAAAAAAAAAACCCCACCCCAGTGCTTTCTGAGGAAGAAAGCAACTCAGCAACTTCACTTTTAAAGTACTAAAAGCCTTTTTTTGTGTCTCGCTGTGCATTCTGTTAACAGGGGAACTTTAGACACATCAGATAAAAGTGGAAAGGGTGAATTCCTGCCTGGGCAACCTGTGCTGGGGCATTGCTGTGGCAGGGCAGTGAATCCAGCTCCAAGCATTTAAAATCCCCCAAATTAGGAACATAATCAAGGCCTCCTCCTCCTCCTGGCAATGCCGAGCACACACAGCACCTTCTGCTGCTCTCTGAGAGATGGAAGGAGCTTGGAGGAAGCACAGCAAACTGCCCTCTTCATTTAAATTGCTGAAATGAAGCGAGATTAAAGCAGCCAGAGCCTTTCCACCTTTAGCAAATTAATCTGCTCTCTGTCAGGAGTCCCTGAGCTCTAGCTTTAGCTCTATTAATGGCCCGAGTGATGCTGGCTCAGGGTTTCCGAGGGACACAACAGCCCTTAAGTAACTTCCTTTCAAAGGCAGGGATCGCAGAATTTGATTGAAAATGCATTTAATTCTCCACAACTCGGGGCAGGCTCAAAGCTGGCAGCACCGTGATGATGTTGGCAATGCTCTCTGTTGTTACAGATCCAGCAAGAGCTGAAGCAGGGCTTGGCCATGGGCTGTGCTTGCCTTTTCTAAAAAGGTCCTCACCATAATGCTCAAGGAGCTTATTTCTCCCATGTCATCCACAAGAGCAGAGCTCTTTGTCAGGCCAGATGCACTTTTCCTACTTTCTCCCCATTATTTAAGACATATTTGATGTAATAAACAGATTAAATAAGTGTGTGGAGATGTTGGACTTGAAAGCATCTGCTAAAAAAGTTCTGAGTTCAAGCAGAACTCTCCACTGTTAGAGCCTCTTCCCACCCCTGCTCCCCTTTCTGCAAGGGAAAATAGTTTCAAATTGAAGGATGAGAAGTTTGACTGGTAATGAGAATTATTAAGAAGAGATTCTTATTTCAGGCATCTGAAAACAAGAGCCCAGCTCTCCCGTGGCTTTTCAGGGCAGGTATGATTATTTTGTTTAGCTAAAGGAACTCCTGAAAGCGTTGGGGAAATAAAAACCCCAAACGTGGAAACCTGCTGATTGCACTGCAGCAGTTAGAAGAATTCATAAGAATGGCTGGATGAAAGTCCATGGCAAATTCACTAATTACTGTGCCCTAATGAGCCAACCATGCCCAGGAAGTGCTGATTCCACAGCTCTGAACAAAGGCACCTCAAAGCCCAGAGCAGCAGAACTGGGGCCACATTTTGGACCTGTGGAAAAGCTGAGGATGAGCAGGAGAAAAATGCCCTAAAAAATGTTCCCATCTGAGCAGCATCCCCACAGCTCCCCCATTATCATCACCGAAACTGCCTCTAACACACAATAATCTGCTGAAATATCTTGATAGGAAATGTTCTGTGAGAAAAAGGGCTCCTAATTTATTAACCTTCAACATAAACCAGCAAAAGCTGGAAAGTTTCAAAACACAAGCAGAGAAAGGGTGCAGATCCTTAAACCTGAATTGCACGGCAGGAGTTCCCTCAGCTGGAAAAAAATCCCCTGCTTAATTCATAATAACGAAATGAGACATGTGCAAGAAGGAAGGGTGAATGCAGCGAGCAGAGAGAAATGCACTTTATCAATGGAAGATGAATTCAGCCTGGAAATTTGGCAGGCAGAGCAATCAGATAGCGACAGAATCCTTGAGTAGGCAAACCTGGAAAGAGTTTCAAGACAAGATTAGATCAGTTGGTGGAATTTCTAAGACAGAATATTCAGTTTGACACAGCACTGAAGCAGAGATACAGAAACCTCTTGGACTTTGCTTGAAGCTGAATTGTCACTGCTCTATAAAACAGATTTTTAACAGGTTTGATTTTCAGCTCAGCATCTCTCTGGACAGAGCTGCCATGAGATGTTAAAGCAGGACACTGGTAGCAACCAAAATGCTTCCTCCCCCACCCCTAAATATCTGTAATATTTTCCTAACTAATGTGAGCTCAATGCAAATGATTAACTCTTGGTAATAAGTTTCCCACCACAATAAGATAAAATGCTAATGTGGTTCCTTCCCCAGCCCTGCAGCACACCAATCATCAGAAAAAACAGGCTCAGAGTCACAAGGAATTGCAGTTGTATTCTTAAGACAAAACACTTTGGGATGGATAAAGCAGGAAAAATTAATTTCATAAAGGAACCTGCTGATTTCCCAAAGCAATATTGTAAAGAAGCTGTGCTAAGCACCAATTTAAATCAGTTTACTTTAAAATTCTTGAGGAAAAGTCACTCCCTGAGAACTGACCGTGACTGACCCTGGGATGGATGAAGGCTGGGAATGGGGATTGTTTAGAGCCCACCCATTGCTGTTAAATTAAAGATCAAAAAAGAGAAATTTGGGTTCCTGTTTAAGTGGGTGATTGTGTTTTCCCCGCTGCTGGGCACCAACACTCCACAAACAAGCAGATTATTTCAATTTTCAAGCTGCCAGAGTGACAATTTAATCAAAAGCCACGACTTCTCCTCCTCACCTTAAACCTAATTCCTACAACACCAATATTTAGGAGAATTAGGGCACAAAACTTCCCAGGGAGACAAAGCACACAGAGCCTTCGAGATTCACCTCTAACAACAGCTGAGAAGAACCTGTTATATTTTCTAAAGGTTTCTGTTATTTAGGAGAAAAAAAAGATACCCCAAACACAGTTCAAGCGTTTTTAGAGGCTTACAGGAAAATAATCTCTGTCTACACTGCTTTAGAAAGTCTCTATTATGAGGCAGAGCTCGAGAACTAAAAGATTATTTACAACTAAAGGATTTTTATTCTGGTACTGCCTTGTAACACCAAACCACAGCAGCCACGCTCGCTTGTTCTGACAATGCTGCTGCTCCCTTTTTATTCCCAGGCGCCAGACTAAAATCATGTATTCCCTGTTCTATTTTGCAGGAGTTTCAGATAAAGCCAAACCCGTGCCTGTAGTATTTTTGGAGCTATTTTAGTGCTGTATTATCAGCAGAGCAGCTGGATGCACACAAGGAATGGGATTTTTTGGGATGCAGGAAGGCAGCGATGGGATTTTGCTGTAAGATCCATGCTGGGCCATCCAATGTGTGACTGAGTGGAAGTGTGTGACTTCAATCAAGCAATAATCATGTGGTTTTCTGGTGAAATTCGAGCTTTTTTGGCACCAGAACTACTTTTAGATCTGGATGAACACACAATGGAGATCTGTGGATGTGAAAAACACACAAGTGAGTGAGAGAACTCATCTCAAATGAGCATTTCAACCTGTCTCAGGATAATATCCAATATTGATCAGCACTTCGCAGAAGGTATTTTTGTTCTAGAAGCACTCGTATTTATAGCAACCCATGTGCTTTCAACGAACTTCTGTGGGCACAGAGCAAAAAAAAAAAATCACAAAAAAATAAAATCAGTCTGCTACGTGTTCCACCGAGCCAAGGCATCAACATGCAGCTCACGAGTGAAATCCAACTCTTTAAAAAAACAAAGTTTAAATAGCTCTGTGACAGCTTTCCTCTTCTTCAGCCCTCCAAGTGCTCCCCCTCAGCTGGGAGCTGTGATTTCCCACCCATTCCATGAGCAGGTTTGCTCCTTCCAGGCACTGGGAGGATGGAAATGCCCAGGGAAAGGGAGATATTGGAGACCCTCAGCCATGGGGGCACTGGCATCATGTCCCAGGCAAATCTGGGAATGCTGCTCCTTGGAATTGGGAAGCTCTGGAGTGCTGAGCTTCAGCTGAACTCCTGCTGCCACCAAATATATCCTCCTTGGGAATACATCCAGCCAGGGAAACTGCATCCAACCTTCGGATAACCGCCGTGCTTTCCAAATTATGCCATGCTCTGCTTCCCAAAAACTCTTCCCAACTGCTCCTTCCCGTGTCTTCTCACCCTGGGGAGTGGTAACAAGCTGGGAGCAGCCAGAGCTGTGCTGAGGAGGAATGGGATTGTACCTGCACCAAAAAAATATCTAAATTATGTGTGCATACTCGAAGATGTGAGTGTCCCTTCCCACTCGGAGGGACAGGGATGCAGAGAAAGGCTCAGAGAGGCTGAGGAGCATCTGAAATCTCAATATTCTGCATTAAAGACACTCTTTTGACATCCCCAGCTTCTGTGTGCACCAGAGAGGGAGAAAAACACATCCAAGCCCACTCTGAAGGCATGGATCCAGCACGTGTGACACAGGCAGTGCTCGGTGACAGCTTTTCCAGGAAAGGCTTTGTGCAGTGGGAATTAACAATTCCTCCTGAAATCATTTCCTTTTCTCCAGCCAGCCATTATCCTGTGCTTGCTGATGCTCTGCTGCAGGCTCAGGTGCTCCCCAGAAAAAAACAATAAAAAAACCCCAAAAAAACCCAATTGTTGGAGAGGAGAAAATGGCATTTGGCAGCTGCAGGTGCCCTCTGCTATTTTGTAGGTGCTCTTTTACAAAGAGGCTGTATTTACCCACACGGGCAGGAAATCACAGGAGATGAGAGTTCTGTGGCAGGGAAATAAAGCAACAAAGTAAATGCCACGGAGAGATTTCTTCTGCTGAATCCACGGTGCCCTTCATCACAGCATGGGAGCAGGGCTGGAGCTTCACGGCTGAATTTTAAAAATAGAAAGGTAACAAGCTTCCCATCCCAAAGTGCTGTGCTCTGCTTCCGATGCCATTTCAGGCCCTGGGAGTGCTCTCAAAGAGCACACAGCTCCTCGGGGAAAAGGTGAAAAATGCCTTCCTCTCCATAATCTGTTGTCTGAACTAAGAGAATTATTTATAGTTGCTACATTTATTATACATTATTATAAACTGGAAGCTGTTACGAGCTATAAAATGTTTATCATTTCAGGGGGATGAAAAGTCATTTATTTATAGAAAAAGTGCTGGTAATATTAGGCTGAATTTATATGTTTTAAGAGTGAACTTTTCCTATTAAACATGTGCAATCCCTGGCTCTCTGTGATACATTTTCCCATTTTAGCCTCTCATCTTTCCCCCTAGGCAGTACCTGTTCTTGCTGCAAACTACTGAAGCATTTTCCACTACCATTTGTGAAGTGCCTCTGCTTTCATGTTTTGAGAATGTGGGGGAAAACCACATGACAGATCATGCAGAAACTCCCCAAATCCCCTCCCTTCCACCTAATCTGCAGCACAAGGATGTCTTTATACACACACACACATATATATATATATATAGACAGATAGACACACATAAAATCCTCCAGCACATCTGAGATCCTCCAGAAGTGAAAAATCAGCCCTTCAGAGCTGTGCCCATCTCCTCCCACAAACGGCTTTCAAGCAGGGCTTTGAATTTTCCTTTTTAAATCCTGTTCACTGAAGAGAGGGGGAGATGGGAAGGGAAAAGGACACCGAGAAAAGGCTGAAGGGAGGAGCTGCTAAAACTGCTCTAACCCACAATCCCAGCAGCATTCCTTTAGGAAAGACAATTTCCAAACGTTTTCCATGAGGCCTGAGAGGTCAGCTGGATGTGGAGCAGCTCCTGCAAATGGATGGCATCCAATAATTGCTCCTGCATTTATTACCTGCAGTGCCCTTGCATTTCCCAGGGCTGGGAAGGCTCAGGATGAGACTGATGGTGTTTTAAATATTTAAGGCAGGCCAAGAAACTTCAGCCTCGTTCAGCATTGAAGAGAGTTTTTCATTTACTCCTAAGGTGGGGAGCAGAGCAGAAACACTTTATGCTGTGCCCCAGCTTTTGTGCAGCTCTCGTTTGCATTAATCCGAGTGTGCCAGGGTCAGCACGAGGGAGAAAATGCAAAATTCAGGTTCCAGCTGAACCTTAAATAAACCACAAGAGGCATTTTCCTTGCACACAGGTCAAACCCTGCAGGATCAGCTGACATCCTGTGCTAGAGGTGTTTTCCACACCCAGTGCCATTCCTGCTCCTTTGGGATGCAGCCCTGCAGGATGCTTTGGATCCATAATTTCTTCTGATACCAATAACTCACTCTGAAACACTGAATTACACCGCAAACACAATCCCCACGTGAGGGGAAACCTCGCTGTTTTCTTAAAAAACAAACAAACAAAAAAATCCCTAACAAAACTGACACTTCATTTGCTTCCTAAGTAGTGGAACATTTCTGTTTTTTCAACTCTAAATTGCCAGACAACACAGAGGCAGCAGATGAAACCGTAACTGAAAACCTCAGAGTGCAAGAAAAGTGTTTTATTTGACAGTCAGGAACCAGGGTACTGACTCCAGCTTTTTTATTCCTCCACAGAACAGGTCACCCCACGCCTCTCCCTCCTGATTTTGGGGGATTGAACCTCACCACTGAACATGTGAGTCTTGCAAAAGAAGGAAGAAAACCCCACAAACCTCCACCCAAAAGCTGCTGAGTGTAGGAAAGGTGAAGGTGAACCCAAGGGTTGGGCACCCACACCCAGGAGATGCCCCATGGGCACCTCCCTGCTCCCTCCTGGCTGCTGGGGGGCACAATTTATCCCAAAAAATTCTCTTCCCTTCCCCAGCCAGGGATGCCACCAGCTCTGGGAAGGAAAAACCTCCCGGCCTCTGCTCAGGGAACAGCCCAAGGAAAGAAAAATGAGCATTTCCCATATTTACTGGCAGAGCAGAAGCTGGGAGAGCCAAGCTCTGGGAACACTGGGGTCTGGCTTCAAACATCTTGCACCACAAAAAGTCGTTTGGAATCTGGTGGGAAAGAATTGGGAGGATCAAGAAGCACCCACCAGCCAACACATCACACTTTCCTGGAGCAGTTTGGGCAAAATACCCCAAATTTTTAAAAAGTAAGGATTAAGAGAAAAAATGCAACTGAAATATTTGCATCGAAAGAGGCTGAATTTTAAGGCAGTGAAAGCCAAGGTGGAAAACTGAAAATAATTTGTTTAAATATGTATCAGACTTTTATACAGAGCCTAGAAAAGAGGATGAAGGTGATTGCTACATCACACTCTAAATTACCAGAGTCCTGTTTTGCTGATAAAGCAGCAAAAACCCATTTATATTCCCTTCTCAATTATGGTCATTTGGTCACAAGTTTCCCACATATTTATATTCTTTCTTTTTTAGAGGTAACCAAAGCAACCAAGCCAACTTGACCCTTCTTTGCACCTGCAAGAAGACTCACAGGAATTTGCAAGACTTAACTGTAAGGCAAATCTGTATTTCAAGCTTCAACTGTATTATAATTTGTGACTCATAAATTGTATTATTCAACATTCCCATGAAAAATAATAGCTATCATGTTACTTGCTGCAATGAGAGTGGATGGCTGCTTTGTAGAGTTTATTCAAACTGGCAACTAATAATATTTTCCATTTATCAAAAACCTCCAAAGCACAATGAGTGTTCAATTTACTGTATTTAACATTCAGTGAAGGAGGATGTTGTCGTTTTCAACACTGCAATCCCAAACAGAGAAATTAAAATAAATCACTTCAATCTAGAAGCCAAACAAACAATTACATGGAGGAACCAGCCAAAAAGGAAACCAAACAGCTTCGTTTGCCAGCCCTTATTAACAGCAAAAATAACACCTTATTTCAGTTTCTGGGAGCTCCTTGTTAGCACCTGGAAAACAAAACCAAGTCTAGAATTTACAAATGAGAAGTGTCACAGCATCACAGTGACATGTCAGGAGATGAACACTTGGGATGGAATTATCAGGGCTTGTCAGCACTAATTCCCAGATCCTAATAATCTCCAGGAGGCTGTGGGTGCCCAGCCCTTGGGAAACAGAGTTGTTAAAGGCTACTTTTATTCCAAAGCCCTGATAAAACCCACTTATTTCCCACATTTTATGGAAATCACAGACACATTTAGATTGGAAAAGACCTTTAGGATCATTGTTAACCCAGCACTGTCACCTCTACACCAAGTGCTCCATCTACACACCCTATAAATCCACCAGGGATGGAGCAGGAAAGATTTGGAGCAAGTTTCAGAGCTTTGCTAAGCTTTTTTGATTATTCCATTAAAAATACCCACCAAAACCAAACCAGACCACACAAAACACCCCACTGTGGGACCTAACAGCAAAAGCCAGCTCTGATTTAACAATATCTTTGCCAAAAGACATCAAGCCCTGTATTCCAGACCAGCAGGAACTACCTGAAATCCAGAGGTGCCTCCTTCAGATGGCAGCAGAAGCCCAGCCAGGTGCTGTGTGCAGGAATAACCATCACAGCCTGCACCCAACATCTCCAACCCGCTGCAAAATCCCTCTGGGAGACTCTTTGTAGCTCCACCACAAAAGGGAGGCACCAAATGCTCTTAAGTGCTCAGTGGCGAGCTGCTTTTTAAACCCTCCCCGTGGCAGCCCAGCAGAGCCAGTATTAATGCAATTGTGAGCGACAAATCTCGCTGCTTAATATGCAAATTCCCCTGGTCAGCCTTGCAGAGCAGCCCCATGAAAGCAGTTATTGTGACTCCCAATCAGCCATGTGACACGAGGCCCTGAGCAGCACTTCAAGGAAAATATTTAAGAAACTGTTGTCCAGTCGCCGAGAGCAGAGGTGGAGCACAATATTTGCTTTTCTCCGAGTTAATGAAGCCTCAGCACTGCATCAAACTCCACGGGAGGAACTGAGAGTTTGAATAATCTCCCATTCTGGCAGCCCTGTCTCCACTCGGCCCTGTTGTCACTGCTGGGTGATGGGGGCAGCAGGAAAGAAGAGAAATTTCAAACAGAATCAGCATCTTTGCTCCCGAGGAAGGGCGATAAGAACTGCAGCAGGCAGGCAGGAGAGCATTGTGTCAAGGGGAGCTCGGCAGCAATCAGACAGCTGCAGCTAAAAGCCTTAATCTGGAATGACTTGTGCTTCCAGACTCTGTATTCCCTGCTTTTCCCTCATTCCACACCAGTAACTGTCTCACTGAACTTCACCAGGTAAGACAAAGTAATATGCAGCTCCTGAGAGGGGTGAGAGTTTGCCACGAGAGAATGAAAAGGTTCTTCCTTTTCCTCCTCGCTGCTCCCCTCGGAAGAGAGGACAGAAATTGAGGAGCCTTCCACGGACTTGCCTCTGGGGATGGGAGCTGGCACAGCTCTCCTGATTTTGCTCAACTGACCATACCTGATGTACAGGCACGAGGGCAGTGTTTTCCAGCAGTTAATTCCAAGCCCAAAGCTCCTCCAAAAACACAAGTGAAGAGGTCACACAGCCTGGAGAACAGTTATTTCTTCCCTGGTCTCACCAGCCTGCAGGAACTCGGTCACCTTTGACAGGGCACAGCTGGAAAAGATGTGGTACTCGGCTCCTGAAACCTTGGAATTTTAGGTGGGAGACAGCTGAGCTGATGGGATGAAGTGGGGAAAACCTGTGTCTATAAACCAGTTAACAATCACCTTTTATCCTCCTTTAATAAGCCCCCAATAAATCCACCCAGGACACCCACCCCAATTTGGCCCTGCTGGACTACAACACACCGAGCATCAAGACAGGAACTCTTCCTGCCTGTGCCAAACAACATTCCGGTGAAATGAAAACTTGCTAAAAAGAGCAGTGCTAATGAAACAGCTGGTACCAATCTGCAAAGCCCATTTCATTTCCAGCCCGATGGGCAGAGCAGCATCTGTCAAATTCTTGGTGAGGAACAGCCTCCTCCTGCTCCGGTCAGTGCAAACAGAACCCTGCAATAAGCTGGGCTTTTGATTAGCTCCATCTCCCACACGCAGACACACCTGAGGATACACAGCAGCTCTCCTGACACACACAGGCATCCTGACCTTGAAAAATGCCCAGAGTAAGAGACAAAGGAAGCACACGTGGCCAGGACATGCCGTCAGCTCTGCCGAGCTGCACACGAGCAACGGGAAGTGCCGGCCATGGACAAAAACACTGAGGAGAATACAGGGATGTGACAAGTCCTCCTCTCAACTCCAATAACACAATTGAGCACGATTTTGCCACTCCCCACTGCCCTGTAATAAACTGAAACTGGGATGAATCAGACTTGAGATGCGGCTCCCACTTTCACCCAGCATCGCGCACGGCCGCTGCTGTCTGATCAATCTCTTGAGCACTCCCAATTCTCCAGGAAACTTCTCCATTCTGGGGAAAAGACAAAGCTTCTCCAAAATCAGTCCATCGCTGGCAAGTCAGAACCATCACGTTTCTGTTCCAAAACACCTTCCTTGGACTGAGAAACGTTCTGGCCCTGCTCACTGACAGCAGTCTGAAAGCGAATGTAGCGGGTTAGGTCACAACCCCGGAGCTGGAGGAAATGAGCCTCACTTGGGGAACAGGAAAAAGTCATCTTTCTGCACAGGTCTAGACTCCAAACCGTGTTCACTTGTGCTTCAGCTGGTTCACTGGCTGATGCCTCCAGACAGAAGCTCCCTTGAGAGAGCAAGGCGGGTTTCAGCCTTGGTGAGGGCACGTTGGCAGATTTTGTAAAGCTCCGGCTCAGCGCAGGCTGGACTTTGACACCGGGGGAGTCACGTTTAGGGAAGACACTCAGAGCTTCTTCCAGCTTAACCTACCCCCCCTTCCTTCCTTGTGGAGAGGCAGGAACAGATCTGTAGCATTACAAAACAGCCTATTGCACACTGGAGCTGATTGTTTAAGACAGTCCTAAGAAGCTCATAATTCAAGTGAAATTTCAGCGCTTCTCACTTCGGCGAGACAACCTTAAGGAACATTACCCTGAGAGCATGAATCAACACGAGCCAGCTGACACGCATTTCACATCTCTTACATCTCGAAAGCCCAGCTGCTGCTGTAGTGCACAGGCACAATGGGTTATTTAACCCCACAGCAGCAGTGCCATGCCCTGGGAGCGCCAGGCAGGGACACAGGAACCCTGGATGGAGCCTGCCCACCTCACACGCTGCAGTCTATTTTACAATATCACCCAAAGCCTGATAATGTGCTTCTCCTGTCTCATTCATTCGATATCGCAGGTGAGATAAGAGCGAGGAAATTAAACCGAGCCTATTTCTGTGACATGATCTCACCTCATAACACCTAGCTACCAAAGCACATCTCAGGGCGAGCGCCAGTGGAGCTTTTAATGCTGTTTTTTGGTCAAGATTTTGGGGTATGTGATGATTCTTGCCCTTCTTTTTCTTTGACTGGTCCATTCTGCTCAGCACTCTTGCAGATTTTGGCTAAGTCTGCATAGTACAGATGCATTTTAGGTAACCCACTTTGTCCCTTTTTTTAATAGAGTAAGGAAGACTCATACTACTCAAAGCTATACAATTCCTTTTAATGACACCGATGTAATTAAATCCACAAGAGGTTGTGGAGTCTCCCTCTCCAGAGACATTCCAAACCCACCTGGACATGTCCCCGTGTCACCTGCTCTGGATGACCCTGCCTTGGAGGTGGGTTGGATTGGATGATCTCCGGAGGTCCCTCCCAACCCCAGCTATTCCAGGATTCTGTGAAATCCCACATAGTTCTTAGCAGCTGGAATTCTGGTATTTCCAGGAACTCTGTATCTGGCATTAATCAGCAGATGGTTGGTTCAGATACAACTCCAAGTGCTGCAGATTTTTACATTATGGAATGACAGCAAAGTCCCTGATAGAAAGAACACCCATCAGCTGGGACATCCGAAACAAAACCAGACTGATAAATAACACTCTGCAAGACACGGGGGAACACGCAGACCTAAGTCAGCAATTCTCCTCCTGAAATCTGTGGACCCCGCATATGTGAGGACTACTTTTAAGTCAAGTGTCCTGTTGGTAGGCTGACTTCAAATGACTAGAAAACATACACAGCTCAGCTGGAGAACATCAGGGGTCCACAAACCTGAGAGCGTTGAAAAAGCAATCATTCAGGCATTTAGCTGGAGAAAACCACGAGGGGAAAGGCTGCTGACCCTGCAGCAGTGTTTGCACACCGGCTTTGCCCCGCAAAGCACAGGAGGGACACGGACCACGCTGCTCCAGCATCTCCAGCCGCCGGGAATCGCTCCCTCCGCACGGCTCAGGCTGGAGCTAAGCACCTTTCTCGGCTGAAAAACAAACCCCGGCCCCGCAGCAGCGCCAGGATCTGAGCGAGCTGAGGAATCATTTTCCGCACACCGCAAGCAGCGGAGCCCGAGGAAAACAAACTTCGGGAGCCCCGGGCAGGCCCTTTCCCCAGCCTGGCTTGATTTCAGCGGGGGCCGCGTCTCGGAGCCCCCCAGCACTGCCCAGCGAGGCAGACCCGACCCCGCTCCCCGGTCCTGCCCAGCGATAGAACCCCCGGCAGAAGCCCCGGCAGAAGCCCCGCACGCCGGGGCCGCGCTGCC
>VWZT01001758.1:119580-154100 GCA_013397055.1 Pachycephala philippinensis
ACGGGGACCGGGACCGCCCCGACATCGGCACCGGGACCGCACAGGGACCGGGACCAGGACCGCCCTGCACCGGCACCGCACGGGGACCGGGACCGCCCCGACACCGGCACCGCCACCGGCACCGCCACCAGCACCGCCCCGCCACCGGCATCGGGACCGGGACCAGCACCGCCCCGCCACCAGGACAGGGACCGGGACCGGGACCAGCACCGCCCCGCCACCGGCACCGCACAGGGACCTGGACTGGGACCGGGACTGCCTCCGGCCCATGGGACCTCCCCGACACCAACACAGACACCGGCACCCAGGACCGGGCCTCCTCACCACCGGGACCACCCCGGCACCGGCACCGGGATGCAGGGCCACCCCCGCGCCCCCATCCCGGGAGGGTCCCGCGGCCCTGGGTGCCGGGCTGTGTTTATTCTCTCCTCACTCTGAAGCTCCCCCGTGCTCTCCTGCACTTTGCCCCATCCCTGAAGCGTTCGAGGATGGAGGCCTGAGCATCCCGCTCCAGTGGAAGGTGTCCCTGGAACACGGTGATCCATAAGGTCCCTCCCAACCCAAATCCTTCTGTGATTATGTGATTTGTCTCTGCACACGAAGAGAAAGTCCACGCTCAGAGAGAAATCTCTGCCCCACTACCCAGCCGCCCACCCCGGTGGTATCAGACTGCCAGTTTGAAATAAAAACTAAGCAAGCTCTGCTTTTTTGGTCAATCTGACCAAGCAGGCTTCAGTTCTCTAAGAAGAAAAGTTCGACTTTCGTGCTCTTAACGCGCATCTGGGTTATCTCATTTCGGCAGCAATCCCGCCCTGGGGTCGGGGAGTTACAGTTCCTGCACTATCAGATGCACTGGAGCTCCTTGGAATATTCAGCAATAAGTCAGAACACTGAAAAATGGGAGCAGACAGTGCAAAAAATAAAGCCTGGTAACAGACTGTGCTCTGGGTTCCCCACACGCTCTGCTATACACGGCAGCTTCGTGTTCTCGTACACAGAGCAGCACAAAACAAAACTCAAGCTGAGCATATTTTTCCTCCATAAAGATGACATTGCAAATGTGTTTTTCGGCATTAAAATAGCAGAGCTGTTTGTAGAGTTCCTAGTCACCACAGCGAACAGAACTGATGGACAAAGGCGTTTTTCTGCCGTTAATTTCCCTACATAATCTTCATACCAAAAGCCCAGCCAGCCTTTGGGAAGGCTCTTGTGTTGATAATTAAAATCCCAAACGTATGAGATAAGCTGAGTGCCAAATGCCGAGCACTTTGTCATCTGAGAACAAAAAGGCACAGAGCTCATCTGCTTTATTGGGTCCAAATGGGAAGGTCAGGCCTGGTAAGAAAGCCTAAAGAACAATTATTAGAGTCTGAGCACATGCCCACTAATTACAACAAAAGCAAAAATTCCTTGTCTGTGCAGACATTTAAACCAGATCAAGGAAGCACACAGAGCTCAGCTGTTTTCATTTCAGATTTTATCTGAGGGCCACATGGGAGTTTGCCTGTATATACACTGTATAATCAAAGATTTTGTAGAACCACAACATCAGT
The DNA here is from genome assembly GCA_013397055.1 of Pachycephala philippinensis. NCBI lineage: Eukaryota > Metazoa > Chordata > Aves > Passeriformes > Pachycephala > Pachycephala philippinensis. The sequence goes on from VWZT01001758.1 coordinate 121,134, forward strand.
GAGGTTGGAAAAGAGCTCTGAGACCATCGAGTCCAAGCTGTGCCCCATCCCCACCTTGTCCCCAGCCCGGAGCACTGAGTGCCACCTCCAGGTGCCACCTCCAGGGGTGGGCACTCCAAACCTCCCTGAGCATCCCATTCCAATCCCTGAGACATGTCAGGCTGGGGGAGGGATTGAATATTATTTCTTCAAAACTCTAAGAAACGTGGAAGACAGTTGCAAATTTCCCTGGAAGTAGGTGTTGATGTGATGAGTATTTGATCGTCAGAGCAGGGTAACCCCGCAGGGAAATCATGGATTGTGGGGAGGCATTTGGGATGCACACTGAGAGGGCTTCTCCCTCTGGATGTCTGCTGCCCAGTGAGATCCCAAAAGTGCCCCTCACTGAGGTCAAGGGGGTGGAAATCCAACGTGACTCTGTTCCATAACAGGGTGGCTGCAGGGCTGGCGTGGGAAAGTCTGTCCCCAGCAGCCAGCAGTCTGCTCGTGGAGCCTTGGAAAAACACACCAGAGCTTGTTATTCTGCCTGCTTGGGACTGAATTCTTTCACTGGATACCTCCTTGTTCTCTCACACAGAGTATGGAGCACATATACGTTTGTATTTGTGTGTATAAACACTCAGGATGGGCCAAAGGGAATATTTACAGTCTGACCCCATGTATCAGGATGTACTTGCAATGCACTAATAAAGTACTGAAGAAAAAACAACTCTTTTTCTAAATGGATTCTTTATTTTGAAGGTTATTCCTCCTCAAAATAAGTTTCCCTGAGCTTTGCAATCAGAGTTTCAGTCTCAGCTCTGCTCCAACACCCACTGTGGCCTTGGACAAGTCACCCTTGGCTGCTGTGTTCCTATAGATCAGTGTTTGTCTGCACATCTCTTGGGGGTATGGCCAGGATTAATTAATTCTTGCCCGTTACGACTCTCTAACTGCCTGCAGTGTGTGGGATGTAAAACATTGAACATCAAAAGTGACTTTTCCCCCATTAAAGGCTGTCCTGGATTGACTGTTCCATGGAGGTAGCACTGCCCTATGTGGTTATGATGGTTTTGGGGTCACAAACCCTTCAGTGCCAACAGCTGGAGCATTTTCTTTGGGCACAAATCCTGCTGGACTCTGTTGTCCTGGGAGCACCAGGGGATGGGGTTTGTGGCCAAGGAATGCAGCCTGTAAAAATCCCTGAGGAGATCTCCATGTGCACTGTGCTGGAGTGACTCTGGAGAGGCACCAGGGGATCAGAGGGATGGGGCAGCTCTGCTGGGAGGAAAGGCTGGGAGAGCTGGGATTGTTCAGCTGGAGAGGAGAAGCTTTGGGGTGAGCTCATTGTGGCCTTCCAGGAGCTGAAGGAGCTGCAGGAAAGATGGAGAGAGACAATTTCCAAGGAATGGGGGGATAGGACACAGGGAATGGCTTCTCACTGACAGAGGGTAGGGTTAGATGGGATATTGGGAAGAAATTCTTCCCTGGGAGGGTGGGGAGGCCCTGGCACAGGGTGCCCAGAGAAGCTGTGGCTGCCCCTGGATCCCTGGCAGTGCCCAAGGCCAGGCTGGATGGGGCTGGGAGCAGCCTGGGACAGTGGAAGCTGTCCCTGCTCACAGCAAAGGGATTGGAGCTGGATGATCTTTGAAGTCCCTTCCAACCCAGCCCATTCCATGGCTCCGTGATTGTCAGGTTATTTCCTATAAAATCCTATCCAATAAAATATTTTCTATTTTCCCCCAGTTTTTCTCTCCAGCTGGGCTCTCGCTGTTTGCTCGCAGTCAGTGGTGGTGGGTTTTGCCATCACATGATGATCCAGAGTGATAAATCCCCGCTCTCTGATGATTCAGCTCTGTGTGGGAACAAGGATGAGATGCTGACAAATTGCATCAGCACTGAAACTTCTCTCTCAGAGAATTTTGATTTTTAGCAGTGCTTCCCAGGACAGCGCTATCAGAGTCTTCACATTGTAAGCTAAAATCTTCCCCAATTTCTTCCCTCCTGCTTTTGGCAGATGGGAAAGGGAGACACGGCTGATGAGGGGTTCAACCAAAGGTCCCACAGGAAGCAGGAGCAGGGAAGAACCGTGGAGTCCAACTGCTCATTTTCCTCCTCGGAGAGCCTGAGGAGATTCAGCAAGTTGCTATTTTCAGATTTGCTTCCCCGTGGCTCTTCCTGAAAGCTGCTGAGGCTGTAGCCTCATTTTCACAGGCTGGAGGTTTCCCTGCACAGCATTTGTGTTTAGATGTGGGTTTCAGGAATGCTGCCTCCCATTCCCAACTTTCCACCAGCAAATTTGAGGCTGATTCCAATCCCATATAACCCATCCCTTACCAAAGTGACTGGTAGTGATCTCCACCACCCAGAGGGAGCGAAGCTGTGTCACAGTGATGTGAAACCAGGCAGGGATTGTTTTCCTGGAGTGAAAAGGGAAAGAAAACGGCCCAGAGGAATCCCTGTGGCTGAGGAACCCCACCAGACACCAGGACACCCCGAGCTGGCCAAGAAGGAGCAGAGTGAGGGCTCTGTGTGTCCTCCAGCACCTCCCCAGGAGCACAAACCCCACTCCTGAAGCCTTGGCACACACCTCTGCTGCAGGAAATGTCGGGGTGGGAAGCTGCAGCTCCTGAGGGAATTTCCATCGTTGGATCATTGCTGTGAAGAGCAATGTTGTGTTTCTCTCCTGATCTCTGCAAAGCCCTCACCTGCTCCTGGGAGCTTGGGGTTCTTTATCTGTTAATAACAGAAGGAAAAGTGATGATTCCATTTGGTTTAAATATTTTTGCAAAGCTCTGAAGTTTTGATTTCAATTTCTGGAGAAAAGGGGTCACTGGAAAGGCTAAAAATCACTTTTTAGTGTGCAGCATCAGAAATGATGGTAGGAATGTCTGGAAGTGGTGGATTCCAGTGCAGGAACCAGGTTGGAAAGGGTTTGGATGGACCTGGGATGGTGGAAGGTGTCCCTGGTTGGAATGAGATGATCTTTAAGGTCCCTTCCAACCCAAACCGTTCCATAATTCTATGATTTATTGCTTTGTCACATCAGGCAGGTTTTGCTAATCAAAATATACATTAAAAAAAAAAAAAAGAAAAAAAATGAACCTTGACTGCTAAAGCAACAAAAGTGAAACACTGCTTCCCTCCTGTGGTGACCTCCCTGATTGCACAGCGAGACTGCAATAAATGGCACTTTTAAAGTGATTTTTAAAGAATTATTACCATTATTCCGATGCCATTGCAGCCAGGCAGCCTCTCCCATCCTGCTGTCCTTGTTACAGCCCTGATCTGACATTTCCAGAGCAGGACACGAAGCCCAGCTCTCGCTGCTCAGCCAGGCTGGAAGCCCTGAGAACCTTCTCTCCTCTCAGGCTGCTCTTTGTGGCCAGGTTCTCCTCTTTCAGCTGCCTTTGAGTGCAGTCTCTGCCTGGCTGGGTGCAGCAGTGTTCTGTGTCACTAAATAATGAAGGGGCTGAGTGGCAGCGGGACAAAGGAAGCTCCCAGCCCCCTGCACATTCCCAGGGCAGCAGGAGCAGGTTTGAAGCTGGATCACGGAGCCAGCACAGGGAACAGGCCCCACTTGGGCTGTGGTGATGCCATTCCTGAATTTCCTGCTATTACTGTATTCATTTTGTGTTGTGTTAATATTTTATTAATATCTGGAGGCTCATTCAGCAGCTCACATCTCCACCTGAAGTGTCCAAGGATGGTTGGATGGAGCTTGGAGCAAGCTGGGCTGGTGGAAGGTGTCTGTACCATGGCAGGGGGGTGGAATTGGGTGATTTTTAAGATTCCTTCCAACCCAAACCATTCCATGATTCCATGGCACCGAAGTTTGGATGTAGGTTGTGGTCTGCTGAAAAAAAGGAACACAGCAGGGAAGTCACAAAAATATCTGTGGTCATGAATAAGTGAGAAGAAACAAAGCAAGAGATTTGGGATTCATTTTTTTTCCCCCTTTCTTTTGTCGTGCAGGAACGAAGGGATGCACAATGAGCGGTGACAGGATAAGTCAGGGATGATTAAAGTACAATTTTTTTCATTCTCTGAGACAACCAACAACAAGACGAGAGGGAACAGCCTCAGGCTGGGCCAGGGGAGGCTCAGGGGGGACATCAGCAGGAATTTCCCCATGGAAAGGGTGCTCAGGCCTTGGCAGGGGCTGCCCAGGGAGGTTTGGAGTGCCCATCCCTGGAGGTGTCCAAGGAAGGGCTGGAGGTGGCACTCAGTGCTCCGGGCTGGGGACAAGGTGGGGATGGACTTGATGGTCTCAGAGGGCTTTTCCCACCTCTGTGATTCTGGAATTCTGAGCAGAGAGTGGCAGAAATGTGCAACAGCCAGGCCATGCTGCTTCTCTTTCAGCTCTGAGCTCATGAATACCAAAAGTTCCTCTGGAGAGAAGTTTGTGAGTTGCCTCATTCCTGAAATTTTAGCTCCACATCCCAAACGTGAAGCATTTGAAATCAAAGAGCTATTCCTAGACAGAACACACAGACAGGCCTCTCGCTCAGGACTGGAAATTGGGTTCATTTGAGGAGAAATCAGCCAGCTTTTGGCGGGAGGAGAAGGACGGGTGGAAAAGGAAACATTCTCCCTCCTGTCAGAATGCTTTTGATAAAATTAAAGCTGGAGCAGATGGTGATGGTACAGGCTAATGTTCCCATATGGCAGGATCAATCAGGCACGGAGCATGCTGCTTTAAGAGACGTGTGAAACTGATAGATGTTAATATTCCAAATATTTTAGCTTTGGATCTCAAGCGTTCTCCCGAGCTGTGGAGCTGGAAGAAGATTCTTGTGCTCAGGAAGAGTTTGCCTGGCCTGCAGTTATCCAGTGGGATATTCATTCCTTCTCTCTGTCCTCAGCTGGATGAGCTCTTGCTTTGCTCCCTGCTCGGTGCTGAGGGCGGGGGCTCAGAGGGGAAATGGAGATGGGAAATGGAGCAGGAACAGAAATGGAGATAGGAAAAGGAGCAGGAACAGAAATGGAGATGGGAAAGGAGAAGGAATGGAGACAGGGAAAGGAGCAAGAAGGGGAAGTGAGAGAGAAAAAGGAGTAGGCAGGGAAATGGAGGCAGGGAAAGGAGCAGGAACAGAAATGGAACAGGGAAAGGAGCAAGGTCTCACTGCACAGGCCGGGCAGGGCCACTGTCACTGCCAGGTGCTCCCCTTTCCATGGGTTTGTGGGACAGCCAGGGCAGGGCCACTGTCACTGCCAGGTGCTCCCCTTTCCATGGGTTTGTGGGACAGCCAGGGCAGGGCCACTGTCACTGCCAGGTGCTCCCCTTTCCATGGGTTTGTGGGACAGCCAGGGCAGGGCCACTGTCACTGCCAGGTGCTCCCCTTTCCATGGGTTTGTGGGACAGCCAGGGCAGGGCCACTGTCAGGGACCAGGACCTGCCACACTCTCCCTGCAGCAGCTCATTTCCACCTAGGGAAAACCAGGAATTCTTCCCAGCTCTTAGTTCCTAATCTTAGTGTTCAGAGGTGAAGTATTTTGTGAATGATTCACTTTTATAGGACTGAGCTTTGCGTGGAAATGGGGGAAACAGCCCAAAATCCCAACCTGAACACCCCCCCAGCGTGGCAGGACACATTCACACTGAACTGTTGGACGATTCCACCTGGCTGTACATCAAAATCTTATCTCTTCTTATCACTCTTGTCTCTGAGGAGCTGATTTCACGTGTGCTGTGCCTCTTTGGAGTGGTGGAATTGCATCAGGGATGCTAAACTTGGATCAAAATCTGTTTGGAACTTTGGAAGATGATATTAAACATCAAAACCAATAATGCCAACAAGATATCGTGGCTTGTGAGATCTGTTGTTTGTCCCTCGTGCTGGACACGGCCTCGGGATGTGGAATAGGATCCTATTGTTGTATTCCCAATAAACAAAGAGGCAGATTCTCCTCGTGCCTCGTTAGATGGTCTTTGTGTGGGTGGAGGAAAATGAAGTCTGTGTGAGGCAGAGCAGGTGGGAAGGATCCTCCTGCTGGGGACGTGATCCCCAGTGCGTGTGAGGAGCCCAGGGAGGGGCACGAAGAGAGAATCCTTGGGTTCAGAGGGATAAACATCACTTTAATTTCAATTTCAACACACTGCAAACTATTCCCAGCAATTTAAACTGAAGGGGTGCAGGGGTTTGAGTGATTCTGTCAGGGCTGGGAGCCTCAAAGGGAGGTAGGTCAGAAGTGGAGCTAAGGACGGGTCTCCAGTATTCCTACAGGAAAATTCCCTGTTTTGTTGTGATTAGTAAGGAAGCCTGGATTTGGGACAGCTCACATCCCACCTGCAATGTGCTGATCAGAGATACCCATGATAGGAAACACCCGAAGAGATGGGGAAATGGTTAAAATATTGGTGTTTATAACATGGGAGCACCATATTCCTGCCTGTGGGAAGATTAAAGACTTCTTAAATCTGTGCTTTAGGCTGCTGACTCTAAAACACCCCACGTTTTTGGGAATGGGAGCTGTGAGTGACAATTCCTGAGGTGTCCTTTGTCATTTGGCTTCCCCAGAGTTCAGTGCCAGCTCCAGGGGCTGGGCTGGCTGAGCACAGCGAGCTCTGCCACAGAATCCCAGGATTATTGAGGTTGGAAAAGCCCTCCCAGGTCATGGAGTCCCACCTGATCCCACCTTGTCCCCAGCCCAGAGCTCTGAGTGCCACCTCCAGGAATTCCTTGGGCACCTCCAGGGATGGGCACTCCAAACCTCCCTGGGCAGCCTCTGCCAAGGCCTGAGCACCCTTTCCATGGGGAAATTCCTGCTGCTGTCCACCCTGAGCCTCCCCTGGCCCAGCCTGAGGCCGTTCCCTCTCCTCCTGTCCCTGTTCCCTGGGAGCAGAGCCCGACCCCCCCGGCTGCCCCCTCCTGTCAGGGAGTTGTGCAGAGCCACAAGGTCCCCCCTGAACCTCCTTTTCTCCAGGCTGAGCCCCTTTCCCAGCTCCCTCAGCCACTCCTGGGGCTCCAGCCCCTTCCCAGCTCCGTTCCCTTCTCTGGACACGCTCCAGCCCCTCAATGTCCATCTTGCACTGAGGGCCCAGAACTGGACACAGCCCTCGAGGTGTGACCTCACCACTGCAGCTCTCCCCCAAAACACGACTTTTTAATTCATAAACCTTGGAAAAAGAAACGTTTTTCATCAAAAATAACAATAATTTCAAAAATCTCTGCTCTTCCACCATCTCTGTCGATGTCAGGAGTATCTGCACACGCTGTAATCAGAAGAGGAACACTCTGAGCACAGGCAGAGAGATGAAATAATTTGTGTCACCGCCCTTCCAGCGAGGCTTTGTTCGTTATCTCTCACTCTGCATCGTACATTTGATTTTCCCTGCCTGAGCCTGGCGTTCTGCAATTGTCCTCGGCGAGTTTCAGCTGACAGATCTCGTCCCATTATCCGGCTCCATCTGAATTCAGGAGCTGCTCTCCGTGTTGTCACAGCTCATGAAGCTGCATTATCTTTGCTATCAGATAAATCAGTTTTTAATGGGCACGAACAAAACCAGCGGCTCTGGCCCCACCTGAGCTGGGGGCTGCATTTTCTCCTACTGAGGCACCAAAATTACAGGGCTTTGTTTGTGTTCCTGTTCCTCTCCCGTGGCCCTGATCTGCTCCTGAGGCTCTCACACAACCCTGAGCACACAGATTTTTACACCAGGATATCACAAATCTTCTTCTGCCCTGTCCATCAGGCTCTTACTGAAAAATCAGATTGATTTGATGTGATTTGCTCCTGATAAAGCCGTGCTGGCTTTTTCCTCGTAATTTTATTATCTTCTAGGTGTTTATATTGATTATTTCATCCTTTGTCCCAGGATCTTTCCAAGAAATAGGGTTGGGAAGGCTGAGGGATCGCTCCTGGGGCTTTTTTCCCTCATTTTATAAAGCCAGGGCACTGTTTGTGTCTCCTGTTCCTCGTGTCCCGTCGCCACCTTCTCAGAGATCCTCACTGCTGCCTCAGAAATTCCCTCACAATTCCTCAGAAATGGGATGGTTCAAGTGCTCTGGGATGAATTCCATCAGCTCTGCTGACTCCAGGACATGCACACATTTCCAGAGGTGTATTCCATCCTCGGGTCGGCTCCTTTCTGGCATTTTCATCAGGAAAATGATGGAGCAAAGCAGATTTTCTCCGAAACAGAGCCCACACAAAGACAGGGGAGTGCCCAGGCTGGGAAATCCTGGTCTCCACATCACAGGAATTCTGCTTCTCCCACAGATCTGCAGGAAAAATGAGGCTGTGGTTTTGCAGGAATTATCTCTGATAACTGCTGATTTCCTGATGCTCCTCTGAGCTGCAAACCACCCTTGTCAGGAGTGGTCAGGGGGCTTGGGAAGCTCTCTGAGATGTTGGTTATGGACCCAAAATGGTCTGAGAGGATGTTTGGGACCCCCAGAAGGATGTGGAGGTGCGTCCAAGGATTTCTGGCAGCTTGGGACTTGCAGGTGGGACTTTGAGAAGGAGCTGGAGGAGCTGAGAACGGAGCACTGCCGAGCTGGGGACTCCCTGCTTCAGGGGATAATTCCTGTCCAGGGCCATGTCACAACTCCAAAAAAGACCAGGAATTCTCTGCATCTTTATTTGGGTTCATTTTTTTGCTGTTTTGAACCCATCAAACCCACATTGGTGCAGCTTTACAGAAATGAGAGGTGCTGACTCTGAAACCAGTGCCTGGGACACTCCACATCTGAATTTGGGGGCTTCATCGGGCCCACAGAGGCATCAGACTCAACAGAAAGAAAAGTGAATTATCATTGGGCAGGCAGGAGGGGAGAGCCCAGTGTCAGCTTGCAATTTCCAAGCAGTTTATTTCATTTATTAATTATTAACTTCCAGCCTGTCAGGAATACGTTTACAATGGGAATGAGAACGGGCAAGATTAGATCACGCTCATACCTTTCTGAACAATTCAGCTTTTTATTAAATTTCCATTTATGCTGGTGGAATTATTTGAGGGACTATTAAAAAGATCCATAAAAACCCCAATTCCATTTGGTGCAGCAGGCAGAGGAGGGTTTATGAGGTTTGTGAGAAAGAATTTATCACCTGGAAACACACCCCAGGTAGCTCAATCCAGTTTGCTTTTAATTTAACTGCTCAAAAGTGACTGGATGCCTTTTTTTTGCTCACAATTAAATCATCCAGAGTGATTACAGAGCAGGACTTCCATCTCATTAAGCTTCAGACCACTAGAGAGAGCCAGACTAAAGTCAATGCCCAGTTGTGCAGCCCGGAATGGGAACGACAGCTCAGATTCAGAGCAAATAAATCAAAATATGGGGTCAGGCCATTTGCCTGGCCTGAACAAAGTGCAGAAATCTGGGATAAAATCTGTGAGCAGATTGAGCCCCTGGATCCTGGTGATGCCCAAAGAGGCCAACCCAGAAACAGAGACTGGACAGGAGGAAGGGAATAAAGGTGGATATTTATTTGAAAGGCCTTCAGAGGCACACCCTGGGCAGGCCAAAGGCTGCACCCAAGATGGACCCGAGTGACGAGTTCTTCACACTTTTATAGCTTTGGGCCATTTGCATCTCAACCCAATTTCACCAATTAAACTTTAGCTAATGATGGAATTTCCCCTCAGCTTGCCCCCCTTCTCAAGATGCTGGGTTACACATTTTGGGCCCAGGCCGGGCTGGGTGTCCTTGGAGAGCAGCCTGGAGAGGCTTTGTTCTGAAGTTGAACTGAATAATGGAATCCTGTGCAAGGCATAAAACAAGCAGGGATTGTTTATAACAAGTACATGGGCTCTATTAGATATTGGTTAAGAGAACTGTCTGTAGTTTTTATAAGAATGCCATTGGCTAAAACGCTTTTAAGAATGGTCTGTGACCAGGAAATTCTCTGGAATTCTGCAGCTACGTGAGCTTGTATCATCTCCTGTATGTGAGACTGATAAAATAATAAAAGGGCTCATGGAGGGTCGGTCCCAGGTCCCCTCCTGTTTGACTAAACACCAGCACCCGGGTAAATTTGAGTTTCCTTTCCCGATTGCCTCCATCCCACCCCACAAACCCCTGCATTTCCCATCCCTCCCTGCTGCTGGGGAAGGCCTGGGGCTGTGCTGGTCCCTGCTGGAGCTGCTTCCATCTCCCAGTTCCCTTCTGGAGCTGCTTCCATCTCCCAGCTCCTCGGTCACGCTGCGAGGAGCTGCTCCAGCCCCCGGGGCTGACAAACACAGCGCTGAGGAATGGTTTTTCCACTTTGCCAGGCAGCGGAAAAAAGGCTCTCCTGCCACTCCTGGAGCCAGGCAGAGCCGTGCACTTAGTGGGCTTTGGGGAGCAAGGCATAAATATTTCAGGAGGGAGCTTTAATAAGTGTTTGTTTGCTCAGGAGCTGTTGATTCCTTCTTGGGGAGTTGCTATGGTAAAACCACGTTGGTTTAAACAGGAATAATGCTTCTCTCCTCGTGTCTTGGTGTGTGGGAGCTGTTGCAGATCCCAGTGTCACCAGTAAAGGGATGGCTCTGGGAAGGTGGGGATGCAAGGACAGATTTTGTCTGATGAGATTTTGTCTGATTTTCTGAGCACATTCTGGTACTGCCTGTCCCAGACTTTGTGTCACAGAATTGAGGCTTCAAAACTCACCACTGCCTCCCTTTCTGAGCACAGGGCTTTGAGTTCCATCCTCTCAGCACGTTATTCCTGGATTTGGGAACACCCAACCCGCCCAGGTGGATGAGATTTTGTCTGATTTTCTGAGCACATTCTGGTACTGCCTGTCCCAGACTTTGTGTCAGCGAATTGAGGCTTCAAAACTCACCACTGCCTCCCTTTCTGAGCACAGGGCTTTGAGTTCCATCCTCTCAGCACGTTATTCCTGGATTTGGGAACACCCAACCCGCCCAGGTGGCAGAGATGGGGGATGTCATCTGCTCCAGCATCTTTAGGAAAGGAGCTGGAGCTGCTGGAGATGGTGAGGATGCAAGGACAGATTTTGTCTGATGAGATTTTGTCTGATTTTCTGAGCACTCTGTGGTACTGCCTGTCCCAGACTTTGTGTCAGAGAATTGAGGCTTCAAAACTCGCACAGGGCTTTGAATTCCATCCTCTCAGCACATTATTCCTGAATTTAGGAACACCCAACCCACCCAGGTGGCAGAGACGGGAGATGTCATCTGCTCCAGCATCTTTAGGAAAGGAGCTGGAGTTGAAGCTGGACAACTGCTGCCAAAAAGCACAATAGACACAGACAAAACACGGAGAGCCTAAAATAGAAGGGCTGCCTTAGATAAGGGGCTGATGGACGGTGCCACTTCAGCCGGGCTTGTTTAAACCTGTCTTTCTGTATTTATGTCACAGATTCCGGCGTCTCTCACCCGGAATCTTCAGCAGTGCTGGCTGATTTCTGCTCAGCAGGAGCACACGGCCCTCCCCGTGTCCCCAAAAACACCAGCAGAGCTTAGCAGGGCAGCGTTAAACCCGGCCAGGAGCGGGAATGTCCTTTGTGCTGCCGGAGGCTTGTTGACATGGGAACGGGAGCTCATCACACGGCATCTCCTTTCTTCCACACCAGCAGGGAACTTTGAGTATTCAGCCCCAAAATCAGGCTCAGAATGCCTTGTTCCGAGGCCAGGCTGCTCCCCTCAGCTGTCTCTGCTCCCCGTTTGTATTCCTGTGCCGCAGAAAATCGGGAGCTGGCACTTCCAGCCTGGGCTGGGTGCTGTTTGTTGGGATCTCCTGGACTCAGGGCGTCTCTCCAGCACCTTGGAGGTGATAAAAAGCCTTAAAATTCAATGCGTTTCCCTCAGCATCTCTTCCTAGAAATATCCCAGGCCCTCAGCTCCCTGGGAAATCCATTCTTGTGGTTTCCCTCAGCATCTCTCCCTAGAAATATTCCAGACCCTCAATTCCCTGGGAAATCCATTCTTGTGCTTCCCTCCCTGCAGCAGGTGGGAATGTTTCCTCCCTGGCTCAGGTGGGATGTTGTTCAGGATCCCACAGCCTGAGGTGGCCAGGGAGAGTCCCCACTTCCTTCCAGAGAGTTTGGAGCGGGTTTTGGAAAATAAACAAAGCCCCAAATTAAAGCTTGTCCAGGAGCAGGGCTGGCTGCTGGCGCTGCAGGTGCTATTTTTACACCTGAAGTGTTTCCAAGCTCCCAAGAGCAGCTCCAGAGGAGACATTCCCTGGGAAAAGCTCTGCTGAGCTGGAGAGGTTTCTTCCTGTTTATTAACTGCTGACATTGTGTTTAAAGCAGGAGGGAGGGACTTTGTGGCCCTGCTGCTCGAGGAAGCTCGCTGCAGAGCATTTCCCTTGCCTGGCTCCTTGGTCAGTGAAAACAATTGCAGAAAAAATCCCCAACACCCCAAAAAAACAAAAAAAAAAAAGCAGATTTCTGCCCCAGGGTTTAGCTGGGGGTGGTGAAGGATAAGCATCCAAGGTGGGTTCCATCCCAGTCCTGCCCTGGAGATGAGGATTCCCGGGATTTGTGTGCACTGGCCGTGCTGAGCTGTCTCTCCAGGCACCCCAAGTTGTGTTCCCCACTGAATAAAAACTCCATGTACTGCTCACAGGAGGCCAAATCCATTCCTCACAGGCTCCAGCAGCTCCTTCCTGTGCTGGCTCCAGCATTCCAGAGGGGAGCAGAGGGGCACAATCCCTTCCCTTGGCCTTGCCCAGATCCCTTGGGATGAGCCCATCCCTCAGGTGTGTCACCCACGCCCTCACCTCGGGTCACTTGGTTTTAGCTCCTAAACATCTGGCTTTAAAATTATTGAAACAATGTGGGGTTTGACTTTATCAAAATGCTTTTTATTCCCACCTCAGCTTCTGTGAGTGGAAGGATTTGAAGAATTCAGCCTTTTTGGGAGAAGAGGATTCCTGAGAAACAATTCCCACAGCATCTTTCGCGAGTCTCAGCTGCCTCACTCTCAAATTCTGCTGTAATCACAGGCTTTTCACCCAATAATTGTTTACAGACAGCTTCTACCTGTTCCCATCTGTGCTTTATCAGCAGCCTCTGCTGGAACAGCATTTTCTGTCAATAACTGCCAGGAGTTCCCAGGATACCAAACCTGCTCGGGCCACGTGGGTGCTGAGGAGCTCAGAAATTGTTGGGGGAAAAATCAAGCCTCAGAAAATCCCTTCCAAGGGGAAAAAAGTCCCAAAGAAAGGTTCAAAAGCACCACCAAGAACCTATTTCCCAGCCTTGGTCCCTCCAGGGATGTGGGATGTGGGATGTGGGATGTGGGATGGGGCAGCTCTGTGAGGAAAGGTGGGAAGGAAAAAGGAAAAAGGAAAAAGGAAAAAGGAAAAAAGAAAAAGGAAAAAGGAAAAAGGAAAAAGGAAAAAGGAAGAGTGAAGGTCCCTCTGGATGCCCCAACTCAATAAAGGCAATAAATCCCCTTTATTCAGGAGGTTTATTCGGTTCCTCTGGGCTATTTTCAGCAGGGAAGGGGTTTTTGTTATGGCAATTCAATAAATTCGCAGGGGTTGGAGTCAGGAACCTCCTGGCCACGGCAGAAATGCAAAGCTTCGGGAGGCACCCATCCCGTTATGGACCTAATTTAATCTCTCTGCAGATAACTGTGATAAGGGGTCAGGTTTATCCCCTGTTTATCCTCTCCTCATTCCCTGTAGGAGAGAGGTTTCCACCTCCCAACCCCTCCTGTAATTTCTCCCTCTCTGCTGCTTCTCGAAATGTGCTGGAAATGATTTTATTTCTCTGGTCACATTCTCTCTCTGTGCTCTGCACTGAGGGGCTCTCTCTGCTCTTTCTCCTCCTCTTCCTCCTCTCTGTGGGGTTTTTCCTGCTGTGAAGTTGGACCTTTTTGAGTGTTGCCAGTGATCCTCCTGGAGAAACAAGGGCAGAGGACAGGGGAGGAGCCCTCTGTGCCAGGCTGAGCTGGTTTCAGGGACATCAGCGACTCCCTGCACAGCCCAGGCTCTGTTATATTCATTTTACAGGGAATTTATGGGATAAACACACTTCTGTCAGTGGGATTGGCTGGCAAAATCGGGGTCAGAGTGGTTTGCAGGATGGGTTCCCTTTGTTGGAAACCCTTCTGGGAAGAAATTCTGCCTGAGAGTTCCCTGAAACACCCAGACAATGCTCCTGACCGGGAAGGCAGGTTTGCCCTGGGATTCCTTTCCATCCTTTTCCCAGCAGCTGTGGCTGCCCCTGGACCCCTGGAAGTGTCCAAAGCCAGGCTGGATGGGGCTTGGAGCACCCTGGGACAGTGGGACGTGTCCCTGGCAGGGGGATGGAACAGGAAAATCCTTCCCAACCCAGACCATTCCATCATCCTGTGATAAACAAGCAATGAAACTGGCTCTCAGAACGTCTGTAGCTGTTAACAAAGAGCCTCTCAGTGCTCCACGCTGTTATTTTGCTGCTGCTGCTGGGAAGATGGACAGGGAGCAGTCAGGAATCGTGGCCAGAACTGCTGATTAGTGGCAAATTAACACCAGAGCCAAGCCTGGAGCTGCAGAGTGCTGCTGGGCACTGCCTGAATGTAACCCCAGCAGAGCACGGCTTCACGTGCTCCTGTTTGCACCTACTTCTGTAAAATTAAGCTTTATTTCTCTGCTTCTATTGAATTTGGGATTTATTCTCAGAGGGAGAATGTCATCTCCAGAGAGACTCTTGTGGGACAGAGGCAGGGACCAAAGCACGGCTTCGCATGCTCCTGTTTGCACCTACTTCTGTAAAATTAAGCTTTATTTCTCTGCTTCTATTGAATTTGGGATTTATTCTCAGAGGGAGAATGTCATCTCCAGAGAGACTCTTGTGGGACAGAGGCAGGGACCAAAGCACGGCTTCGCATGCTCCTGTTTGCACCTACTTCTGTAAAATTAAGCTTTATTTCTCTGCTTCTATTGAATTTGGGATTTATTCTCAGAGGGAGAATGTCATCTCCAGAGAGACTCTTGTGGGACAGAGGCAGGGGTCAGAGCACTGCACCTCCTTCATCCTTCTGAGCCTCTGCCACCCCCTGGTCCAAGCAGGAGCAGGAGATTTTATTGGCACCTTCCAAGCCATAAAATAAACCTTCCCAAGAGCCCAATATTGAGTTTTCACCGGCTGGCTCCTGTGCAAACGAGAGCCCTCTCACCCCAAGGGAACTGGCAGCTGGCTCCTCACTCTTCCACTCATTTTTTAATGAAGTGTGGTGGCACTTTGGGGGGCACCCAGAGGCCATATGGCACCCCCAGTGCCCCACAGCCCGGGCTGGCTGGGAAAGTGGGATGAAATGAAAGGCAAACAGCAGGGCCGTGCCAATAAATGAACGTTCTGTCCTGCCCAGGCTCCCCTGGGCCCTGGGGAAGAGGGCTGGGAGCTCACCAGCTGCTCCTCACCACGGATTATTTGCAGTTGCAGAATTGCTCATTTGGAGCCCCTCTGGATGCTTTTTGGGCTCCAGGAGATCCCGCATTCCAGGAGTTGGAATAACGGCAGATTGGAAGGGCTGTCCCTCCCCAGCTTGTCTGAAAGCCCTTTTGGGACCCCGCAGTGTGTGTTCCAGCCTCCATGGGATGGGCAAAATAAATCCCTGCACTTTGAGGAAGGATCATGGAGCTCCTCTCACTGAACTCACCACGAGGGGAGGAGGGCTGTAAATGAGCACTGCAGGGGTTTCCTTCATTCTCGAAGCAATGCCAGGGAATCTTTTGCTCCAATTAGAAATTAAAAGCTGATTTTCCTGTTTACTCTTACCCCAGACTCAGCCTCGGGATGTGGAGCCTTGCAGGTCATTCCTGCCATTAATGAGCGTGGTGCTGAGCTCTATCCTGGGATTTGAGCTGTATCCCGGGATTTGAGCTCTATCCCAGGATTTGAGCTGTATCCCGGGATTTGAGCTCTATCCCAGGATCTGAGCTGTATCCCAGGGTTTGGGTTGAGGTGGTGGTGTTGCCTTGGTCCCTCTCCCGGGGCTCTGCCTGTGCAGGTGGAGGAGTGGAGGCACAAAAGTGCATTTTTAGGGCCCCTGCAGCAGTGCTGAGGATGTGGCTGTGTCCCTCTCCTCCCGGATTCCTTCCCACTGTAGGTGAGCATGGGGATGGAGCTGAGGGAAAATGCCTGAAGGAATCAACGGGAGACAGGGAATGGGATGGGCCCTGCAGCAGAGACTCCTTCACACGGACATTTTTACAGAATGAGAATGGTTTGGGTTGGGAGGGACCTTAAAGCTCATCCAGTGCCACCCCTGCCATGGGCAGGGACACATCCCACTGTCCCAGGCTGCTCCATGCCCCATCCAGCCTGGCCTTGGGCACTGCCAGGGATCCAGGGGCAGCCACAGCTGCTCTGGGCACCCTGTGCCAGGGCCTCCCCACCCTCACAGGGAGGGATTCCTTCCCCATATCCCATCAAACCCTTCCCTCTGGCAGTTTGAGGCCATTCCCCTTTGTCCTGTCAAATTCAGCTTGGAAATTTGGTGCCAGGGCCCAGCCCAAGAAGCAAGCCCAGGGAATGGGACTGGCAGCCCCTGGCTGTGGCTGGGTTTTACCTGCCAGGGGCTGAGCTGTGCCAGGTGCTGCACTCCGTGTAAACAGCAGGGTGAGGCTGGACCCGCAGAAAACAACCTGGCATTTAATTCCTGCCATTATTAATTCATTCCAGCAGCTGAATGTGAAATGAGAGAGGGATTCAGCTCCTGAGTGACCCAGAGCTGCTCCCTGGGCCTGAGCAAGGGCCTTTCATGAGGGGAGGTCACTCCATCCCAGTGATGGATGCTGGGCAGAACCTCCTGTGCCACGGTGATTATCCAGCTATCACAACGAGTCCTGGCTCCTGTGGGTCCTGCCAGGCAGGATTTGTCCCAGTCCTGCCCCAAACACCCCCCAGCTGCCAGGGGAGCGGGCTGACTGTGCCTATTCACCAGGCTGGGCACTGAACAGAGCAGCCAGTGTACCAGGGCTGGGCAGCTGCCACAGCACCGGGGCTGCAGCAACCTTCCACCTTGGTCCTCCTGCTTTTCCATCCCTCACAGGAAGAGCTCCTTGTTCCCATGCCAGGTTTAGGGCTGGCACTGGCCCTGCTCTGGCTGAATGCTCTCCTCTGAGAGCAGCTTTCCGGGAAGGACAGGGACACAGCCAGGATTTATTTTATGGCCAGGACAGAGAGGCTGTGGCCAGGTCCAGCTCAGTGCTCAGGTGAGTGGCTGGGCCCAGAAATGGGTGTCACCACATCCCTGAGGCTGTGCTGCACTCAGAGGGCACAGGGACAGAGGTGGCAGTGCTGAGGAGCAGAGCTGGCACCCTGCTGCAGCCACCAAACCATCCCAGACACCAGGGTGGCTCAAAGTGATGCCCAGTGCTCTGCAATTTATTCCCCCACGGCACAGCTGGGCTGAGCCTGGAGTGCCAGGACAGGGGGAATGGCTTCAAACGGCCAGAGAGTGGGGTTAGGTGGGATATTCGGAGGAAATTATTCCCTGGGAGGCCCTGGCACAGGGCGCCCAGAGAAGCTGGGGCTGCCCCTGGATCCCTGGCAGTGCCCAAGGCCAGGCTGGACAGGGTTGGAGCAGCCTGGGACAGTGGAAGGTGTCCCTGCCATGGCAGGGGTGGCACTGGATGATCGGGACTCGATGATCTTGAAGGTCTCTTCCAACCCAGTCATTCTGTGATTCTGTGTGATTCTGTATGATTCTGTGATCTTTGAGGTCCTTACAGTAAAATGAAGTAAAACAGTGCCCCTTCCTCCTCATTTTCCCATTCTGCCTCTCGAGGTGATTTGTAATAACTCTCAGAGGACCATTAAGAATCACGTGGCGTTTCCAAATCCAGAAGGGGTGAAAAAACCCCCAGATCATATTTCTGGCCGTTTTTCCTGTGTCTCAGACCAGGTGTCCCCTGTCCCACCCCGCTTGGCTCAGGGCTGATAAACAGGGATAAACTGGGCTGAGAGAGGCTTTGCTGGCTCAGCACCCCCGGCGTGGACAACATCTGCTGCCAGCCCAGGGCTGCTCTGCGCTGCTGGGACAGGGGAGTGCAGCACAGCCCTGCCCAAGTGCAGATCCCACGTGGCCCTGGCTCCCAGCAGGTTTCAAATATAACCTGCTTCACAGCTGCTATTCTTGGGGTTCTCTGTTTTCCCCTGTTTGAGCTCCCCAGGCATGTGCTGCTATTTTTTTCCGGTAATCATCAGCATTACCCCACACATTTCTTTTTAGAATAGACATTTTTAGCCCTGATTATGCAATTATTACTCCCCGAAATAATTTGCTGTGCGAGCTGTGGGGTTGTTTTTTTTTTCTAAATAAAAACAGCAACAGATTTTGCTTCGTTTCTAGCACTTCTGAGTGGTTTTCCCCAGGAGCAGAGTGGGCTTCTCCAGGGAGTGTGTGCTTCCCAACACACATCACTCCTATCAACATGTCTAGCTCTGATCCCTGCAAAAATCACCAAACAGTCCCATCTTTCATAGTCTTGGACAAGCAGAAAAATATTTATAGGAGAGGAGGACAAGACCACATGGAACTGTAGGGACAATTGCAACATTATTCCCAATTTGGGAGGGCTAAAAA
Source organism: Pachycephala philippinensis (assembly GCA_013397055.1). Taxonomy (NCBI): domain Eukaryota; kingdom Metazoa; phylum Chordata; class Aves; order Passeriformes; genus Pachycephala; species Pachycephala philippinensis. The sequence continues at coordinate 139,588 of VWZT01001758.1, forward strand.
CAAATCCGAAGCAGAGGAACTCAGTGTCTCAGCGAGGTGTGATGGTATGAAAGCACCATGGGATGAGTTTTTTCTGTCTGAGGGAGTGAGAAAAGCACTAAAATGCTCAGCAGGGCTATCCCAGCACAATGCCTGTGCTCTGCTTCAGCTCCAGCCCTGCTCCCAGTCCGGCTGTGCCCTCTCCCAGTCCAGATGTGCCCTCTCCCAGTCTGGCTGTGCCCTCTCCCAGTCCAGATGTGCCCTCTCCCAGTCCAGCTGTGCCCTCTCCCAGTCCAGCTGTGCCCTCTCCCAGTCCCGCTGGGAGCAGCAGCTTTGTGGTTCCAGTGCTGGCGTTGCCTCCAGGCATTGAGGGGGATCCAAAGGGACAGAGTTTGTTGTTGGTGGGGGAAAAGAGACCCCAAACCTTGTGGGGTTTGGTCACAGCGGCAGAAGACGAGTCCTTGGGACGCTTTCCTTGGAGACAGGTCCTGGTGTTGGGACAGAGTGAATTTGGGGATATTCACCAGCTGGGTGGCCCTGAGGAGGCTGAGCACGCCCCAGGGTGGTGGCAGATGGCACATGGACCTGCAGGGAGGTGTCTCCTGCTTCCCAGCAGGGGGGAAGTGAGGGCAAGGGGTGCCTGGGCATCGATATCCCCCGGGACAGGAGCCAACGAGTGCCATTGACGTCAAAAGTGACCCCGCCAGCGCTGAGTGTCCCATTACAGGAGCATTTAGCTGCAGGAAAATGCCTCCCTGCTGGAGCTGGCACTGCTGCCAAACATGCCAGAGCTCCTGGTGGACTGGAGAGTCCTCAAAGGAAAACAGCACAGAACTCCTTCAGAGGAGGGACAAGATAAAACTTCCAAGCTGGGTGAAGTGAAGCAGCTCCCGATAAAACTCTGGAGGTCAATCTGCCTCCACGCCCTCCCTGGCCTCACAGAGCCACTGTGTGAAGAGGTTCTGATATTCAGAAGCCCAGAAGGCTCTTTATCCAGGCCTGGAAAGATGCTAGCCCACGTTTGTGGGATTTGTGGAGCGAGGCCAGCAGAGGAATTTGCTCCTCGGGGTTTGCCCCAGCACCTGGATGGAGCTGAGCCAACAGGACAGGAGATGGTGCTCAAAGCCTGAGCAATGCAGGCAGCCCTTCACATCCCTGTGCACATCCTAAAGCTCCCTGGCAGGCCATGGGAACGCAGCAGTTTTCCTGTAGGGCTGGGATGGGGCTGGGATGGGGCTGGGATGGGGCTGGGATTCCCAGTGATGCTCCCTGGATGAGCTGGGTGCTCTTCCCACCCGGACTGAGGTGAGCAGCCAGGGCTGTGCTCTCCAGCTGGACATTCCTGCTGCTCCAAGAGCTCCAAGGTGAAAGAAAGGAAAAAATATTTCAGACTGTCCAAGGAATAGCTTGGGGATGTCTGGGAGAGCTGCTGGAGGCACCTGAAGCTCCCGTGCACTGTCTCAGGTGTGACATCCACAGCAAGAAGGAAACCGTGTTTGATCTTCCCTTTTTTCTTACCATTTCTCACCTTTGCACCAGAATCCACTTCCAGGCCTTTAAAGAGTTTTTCCTGGGAGAGGGGTGATGTGCTGGGTGCTGCCCACCCCGCCCTGGCTGCCAGCAAATCCAGCCTGGTTAAATATAGGCTCTGAGGGAGGCCTTGGGAGCAACACTCCAACCTGAGGTCCTCAAACATGCCTGGAAAAATTCCACTTGGCATCAGGCACTTCACCCTGTGCTGCTGTTCCCTGCTGCTTTTATCCACACAGGATCTCCAAGCTCTGGGCTGTGGGATAGCTGCTATTTTTGGGGGGGCATTCGATATCTTTCCATTCCCTGACCATTCCTGAAGGTGCTGTCCCCTCCTCCAGGCTGGGACACAAACAAACTTCCCAGCTGGAGTCACTGGATTGCAGTGGGGCAGGACCAAGGGCTGCCTGGGAAGCTGTTGGGAGGCCGAGGGTACCCAAATATTCCCCATCTGCTTTGGGATTTCTCTGTCACAACTTGTGGGGCAGTGACTTTCCAGAGCAAGACTCCCACATTTCTATTTTGAACTGCTGGTTTTCTGAGAAGGAATTCTCGGACCTTCTCTTTCCACCCCACATCTGCGGCTTTTGTTAGAAATTCCTGCTCTCAGAAGAACAAAATGCTTTGAGCATCTGTTTTATTCTCACACCAAATCCCACCTAAATCACCCACACAGGGCTGTAGCAGCCAGGGTTTGGCTGGGATTTCCATGTGGAGAACGTGGATTTCACAGCAGGGATGATGCAAAGGTGCCGTAGGGAACCTGCCACAAATCCTGGGGGATATTCCAGCTGGATTTTTCCTTGCCCATCACTGCCAGGGAGCTGGAAGCAGCGAGCTCTGCCCAAAACCTCTTAATTTACAAGTGCAGGATAAGCCTGGCCTAAAGCTCTTCAGGCAGACACAGATTTTTTGAAGCAGAGGGGAAAGGTGCCTCCTGCAGAGGTGTGTAGACGGTTTCTCTGGTGACATTCCACTCCTCTGATCCCAAATTTGACAGATGTGCAAAGATCCTGCTGCTTTTTCCTGAGCTGGCTCCCATCTCTAGGCTCGATCCTCGCTGCTGTGAGCTCACACTCCTAAAACCATGAGTGAGAGCAGGAGGTGGGGAGGATGCAGCAAACAGCAGATGAGTTCTTTCTCAGGTTTGGGGGAGGGAGTTTGTGTGCTGTAAAGCTGTCAGGAGGGTGGAACATGCAGATCTGAGGAGTCAGCCCTTGCTCCACCACGCTGGCCAAGCTCCTGTGCTGTGCTGGTGTCACTGGCAGGGTGGAGGCAGCGCCTGGCTGGGCTCTCCACGCTCTGATTTTTATTTGTTTGGATGCCTGATGTATCCCCAGTTGAAAAAATCCTGCCTGTTCCTCAAAGAGCTTCCTGAACTCATCATTGCTGGGGCAAGAAATGCAGATTTCTCTCATTCCCCAAGTAAACACAACCTAAGTGCGCCCTCATTGATGCCTGCAGAGCATCCCTCTCCTCCTGCTTCCACGGAAAATGGTATCAGGAGAGCATTTGGGTATTTTTAGCTCCTTTTAATTGAGGTGGCAGATGGAAAGCAGGAGGAGAGGCAGCCCCACGCTGCCAGCCAGCTCCTACAGGTGTCCAGCAGCTCCCACATGGACACTTGGGGATTCAGGACAGGTCCCTGGGACATCTTTGGGGCAGCTCTGAGAAAAGACAGAGCATCCAGGAGCCATAAAAACTCTGTGCCCTCTCAATCACCAACCTGAGCCACGGTTAATTCACGTTGTCACCCTGCTGTCCCCACCCCAGAGCACAGGCAGCACTTTTCTCTCCTCTGCTGGAGACCTGACAAGTCTCGAGTCAATATTTGCCACCCCTTGTGCTTGTTAGTGGCAAGAAAACATCTCACCCAGTGGTTTTGTGTCCAGTCTGTGTAAATGTTTCTATTTTAACGAGGGACAGTGAGCAGTGAGAGCTCTGCTGTCCCTCAGAGCCCCAAACCATGGGGGTGTCCCTGTTTTCCCCAAAGAGGGTCCCTGCAGCAGGAGGGCACATGGAAGGGTGCAGGCAGCTCTGGGGCTTGTCTGTGTCACCCATCTGGAAATCAGAGAATCCCAGAATATCCTGAGCTGGAAGGGACCCACAGGGATCAGAATCCAACCCCTGCCCTGCACAGACACCCCAAAAATCCCAGTCCCTGGGAGCAGTGTCCAAATGTTCCTGGAGCTCTGGCAGCCTCGGGGCTGTGCCCATTCCCTGGGGAGCCTGGGCAGTGCCCAGCACCCTCTGGGGGAAGAACCTTTCCCAAAATCCAGCCTAAACCTCCCTGACACAGCTCCAGCTGTTCCCTGGGTGCTGTCCCTGTCCCAGGGAGCAGAGATCAGAGCTGCAGACCCCAAAGAGTCTCCCCTCAGTCTCCTCCAGCTGAACAATCCCAGTGCCCTCAGCAGCTCCTCTGTGTCCCCTCCATCCTCGTGTCCCTCCTTTGGATGTTCTCCAACAGTTTTAGATCTTTTATTGTGATCCAGCAAATTTTCCCAGGATTTAGTGCCCATTCCCAAGTTTTTAGGACCTCTCCAAAGCTCTGGAAGCATCCGTGACCACTCCTGGGCAGCCGAGTGTGGCTGTGCTGGGCTCAGCCCTGTTCTTTGCTGTCACATTAAAGGCAGCAGAGCTTTTATTGCTGCCTTTTTATTTTATTTATCGGGGGTGTGAGGAGCATGGAACATCCAGCTGGACTCCCTCTGTCTGCAAAACGAGCAGGCTCAATTGGGAAGAAATGGGAATCACTGCAATGGCTTCTTGCTGAATTTACCTCAGAGGGGAAAATGCCCTTTCCCAGTTTTTCATGGCACAGGGGAAGTGTTCACACCTCGGAAATGGGGTGGCAAATGTGGTTAATCTAAGGACTACCAGCCACAATTAATTGCCTTTGCAGTTTCTAATGGCTGGAGAGGATTTCATCTCGCACGATAAACCCATTCCAAGGCAATTTCCTTTATTATCCCAGCTTGCAAATTGCCTGTTCCTATTGGGCTTCAACGCAGCTCTTTCGAAGTTTAACACATCTGCCAGTTTATAAAGTCATTATTTTTAATTAATAGATAAAGTTCCTCCATTATTCTCCGAATTAACTCTGGCTGAGGAGGAGACAGAGCCAATAAGTGGCTGTGTGTATTCACTGGGAAATTCTCTCAAAATGCTGTGATTAAAGGTGGAGAAAGGATTTGGGTTTTATTTGGCAGATAAATGGAAAAGCAGAGCAAAATATTCCTTGCAGGTGCCAACCTGCTGTGCTCCTACGGCCCAAAGAGGTGGGATGGCAGGAGAGTGGCCTGGGAATGGCAGTGCCCATTTTTTTGGGAGCACTGGAAGGTTGTCCCTCTCCTGCTCCCCATGGGGCTGAGCTTAGCCTGGGAATGGCAGTGCCCATTTTTTTGGGAGCACTGGGGAGTTGTCCCTCTCCTGCTCCCCACGGGGCTGAGCTTGGTCTGGGTTCAGAGCAGCTTCTCCTCCAAGGTCTGGACACACAAGGAAATGTTTGGGAAGAAGGAGGAGGAGGTGGAGGAAGGATGGAAAACTGAGGTGTGTGGCTTGTGCTCACCTGTGGGGCAGGTCTCCAGTTCCCCCAGTGCCCTGGCATTCCCAAAAAGCAGTTTGGAGAAGGGATACCCAACCTCTGTGTGTTCATTCCTGGAGGATTCTGGAGGACTCTCCTGGCTCCTTGAGGACTCTGTGATTAAAGAACCCTGGCAGGTTTGCTGTCAGTGATGGAAATATTAAATTTAGGACAAATTGGTTATTCCACAGTGATGTGTCACAGTGAGGCAGGAGTTGAAGGGTAACAGAGTCCCTTAGAACAGCCTAAAAAGTACATTATTTATACATCAAAACAATTCCTGGATCTTCCTTTGCCCTGTGCTGCTCCATGGCTCAATCACATCCATCGTCATGGAAAGGATTTTTCCCCAGGAATAGTCCTGGCTTCCAAAGGAGAGGTCACAGTGATGAAGGGATGGGGGAGAAACCCCCAAAATCCAAGTGGAGAAGGCAGGGTGTTCTCACAGAATTCCATCCGTGGGGGAATGGGAGGCAAGAGGGGAAAAAAAGAAAATAAACAGTGAAGATCTGGCAAGGTTTAAGAACCTGTTAAGGTCAAACATCATTTTAAACATGAAATCCAGCCCAAGCACAGCCAGATCTCAGGAAATCACAGCTGAAATATAAACCAAAAATGAGATTGTTTATTTGGCATCCAATTGGACTTTTCAGGATATTCTTTTCAAGCCATAAAGATGAAGAAATGATCTCAAATTGAAGTGGCCAAAGAAAGAAGTGCTGGAACAGTTCAAGCCATGACTCAGTGACTGGCCAGGCCGGGTTTATGAGCTGAGAGTATTTCCCTGGACGTTCATGGGGTGTTAAATCAATGCACAACTTTACAGATTTAACATGGGAAGGATCCATGGTTATCGTTTGATTTTCAGTGCAAGGCATGAAGTTTCATGGGACACCTGCAGTTCTGGTCCCTCTGCTCTGTTTGTGCAGCAGAAGAAGGTTTCAGGGTGCTGTATCAGATCACTGGGACCCGAAGGTTGCTGAGAAAGGCAGCTTCACACATTCTTCACAGCAAACCACATATGTGACATGGATAAAAAAACCCCTTTATCTTCACTGGGAAAGTTTTAGCTGTCCATAAACGAAAACACACTTGAAAAGCTCTTGGAAAGACATCAAAGTTTAGGCTAAAGGCCAAAAAAGGACAGTTTTCTTTGTAGCTATAAAGGGTGAAGGAGCCAAGCCACAGACAGGGGCTGTCACTGAACTGTCTCAGAGGACCTCAGGGTGGCAAAGCCAAAAGCTTTGGCCCTAAAATTCGCCTGAGATGAAAATGGGATTAGACCTGGGAGGGCTGGGATTGGTTCATCCTGGAGAAGAGAAGCTTTGGGGTGACCTCATTGTGGCCTTCCAGGACCTGAAGGAGCTCCAAGAAGGATGGAGAGACTTTACAAGGGATGGAGTGGCAGGAGAAGGGGGAATGGCTTCAAATGGGCAGAGCTGCTCCATCAGGCTGGGGCTGTTCAGGAAAGGTTCCAGCCTGAGGGGGTTTTGTGTGTGGGATGTTCAGATAGATGAGGGGAGATGTGCAATTCCAAGGCTGCATTCAGATGTTTCAGGCATTTCAGATGTTCATACATTTCAAATGTCTAACAGGCACTGCTTTTACTGCACCAGGATGTCACAGCTGAGGGCCTGAAGAGCTGAGGGATGTGGGGACCAAGACCTGGCTCTACCTTGGCGTTCCACTGGCTCCTGGATTTAGGAAGTGAATCAGGAAGATAAATTGCTTGACAAACAACAAAGGTCCAGTTAATCCTAACCCTGCCAGGGCCTCCCCAACCTCACAGGAAAGAATTTCTTCCACATATCTGACCTAAATTTCCCCTCTTTCAGTGTGAAGCTGTTCCCCTTGTCCTGTCCCTCCAGTTCCTGATGAATTATCCCTCTCCAGCTTCCTTGGAGCCCCTTCAGATACTGGAGGAAGCTGAGGGGTGTCCACACAATCTGCTCTTCTCCAGGCTGAATATCCCCAAATTTTTCATCCTGTCTCCATAGGGAATGTGCTCCAGTCCTCTTATCAACCTCCTGGCCCTATTACAGAGCAATTATTCAGAAAATTTTGGGGAAAATTCAGGGGAGAAACTGTAAATGACATCCCCTGAAGATGAGCGAGAGCGCTGTGAAAGCTTGGAGAGAGAAAGGGAATTGCTGAAGCACTGCAGTGAATTCCCAGCACAGTTTCACTCCATCCACCCTCCTCCAGATGTTTGCCTATAAAAGGTTCATTTAAGCTCCATTTCTTAGCTAAAAGGGTTGATAGCAAAGATCTTTATCCTCTGCCTGGCTACTACTGTGATGAGCCAAATAGACAAGCCCTGCCAGGGAAGAGCCTGTTCTGGGAGCTATATTTGTAGCTGTGAGAACACAAAAATGCCTTTGGAATAGAATTCCCTGATTTCTCAGATGTCCTTCTGGACCCTGGCCTGGCAGCTCATTTCCCTATCTCCACTTTTCATCTCCAGATTCCTCCAGTTGAGCAGCCTGAGGTTCTGAAGGCGCTGGCACTCCGAGTTCTCGCTGCCCTGGAGAAACACAACCTCAGAGGGTTGTTAATCACTGGGTTTGTTATCCTGCAAACAGGGGCAGGGATGGAGCAGCCTGGGTGGATTCTGGAGCTGGGGAGCCTGGGCTGAGCTCACTCCTTTCCAGAGCACCACAGAGACAAAGCTCTCCCAGCTGTGCTGCTGAAATCCTGCTCAGGCCGGAGGAGCAGGGATGAGATGCACCCATGGGACACTGTCCTGCTCAGGCCGGAGGAGCAGGGATGAGATGCACCCATGGGACACTGTCCTGCTCCGTGGCCTGAGGAGCAGGGATGAGATGCACCCATGGGTCACTGTCCTGTTCCCAGCCATGTTTAGGGTCAGATGAACACCCAGCCCCGTTTAAAGAACCAGAGTGACCACACTGGAGCCTCAACACAAGTTGGGGATATTCTCAGCCTCACTATCCTGTTGTTTTATTATTCCCTCATCCAGCCCTGGCCTCATTTCCCCACCAGCACCCACAGACCTGCACAAAGCTCCTCCTTTCCACCCACTTTATTGTTAAACAACCCAAAATCCCAGACCAGCAGCTCAAGGTACACCTTTTAGGATTGATTTTTTGCTTGCCCCGGGCAGGTGGGGAGGAAACTTCCCCTCCCGCAAACAGCTGAGATATCTGCTCCCGATCCAGTGATTTCCATTTTCCATGCAGTCACTCCCAGCTGGAAGTGTGAGGGAGTGGACAGCTGCTCCTGGCCCCAGAGGTGAGCAGGAGGGATCAGCCAGGGAACATCTGTCAGTGGAGAAGGTTCAGGGCACGGAGCTCAGCCCGCAGCGTTCGCTCCCTGGAACAGCCAGGAAGAACTTGTTCTCCCAGGATGAGCCAGGAGAGGGGATACAGGGGGAAGAGGGTCAGTGGTGGCAAAATAAAACACATTCAATGCTGACAGCCTGCAGGGATGGGCCAGGGAATCCAGCAGTGCAGGAGAGGCTGCAGGGAAGCAGCTGGAGGAGTGGGGCTGGGAGTGGGATAGCTGGGAAGAGCTGGAAAAGCATTGCCCGACTGTGTCCTTCCTTCTGCACCGAGGGGATCTTTAGCCTGGAGAAAAGGAGGCTCAGGGGGGGCCGTGTGGCTCTGCACAACTCCCTGACAGGAGGGGGCAGCCGGGGGGGTCGGGCTCTGCTCCCAGGGAACAGGGACAGGAGGAGAGGGAACGGCCTCAGGCTGGGCCAGGGGAGGCTCAGGGTGGACAGCAGCAGGAATTTCCCCATGGAAAGGGTGCTCAGGCCTTGGCAGGGGCTGCCCAGGGAGGTTTGGAGTGCCCATCCCTGGAGGTGCCCAAGGAAGGGCTGGAGGTGGCACTCAGAGCTCTGGGCTGGGGACAAGGTGGGGATGGGGCACAGCTTGGGCTCGATGGTGTTGGAGGACTTTTCCAACCTCGGTGCCCGTTTGATCCCAGTATCTCTCCAAAGCCAGGAACCTATTCCCAGTCTTTTCAGAGTCACAATTCTCCCCCTTTGAGGGTGCCAGCAGAGCGTGGCTGGAGGAAGCCATTAATTTGTTTTTCTATTGAAGTTTTAAAAAAATGTGTTTTCTTGCGACCATGACCAAGAAAGGAGGCAAGAGCACCGGGCAAATAAACAGCCATGAGTGTCCCTCAGAGCTCTGTTTATGCTTCTCCTCTGAAAAACAGCTTCTCTCCAGTGCAACGCTCCAGGATAGAGCTGGGAAAAGAGGGAGAGCTGGGAAAAACAGCCCAGGCAGAGCAGGGGCTCCCTGTCACTCGTCCATGCAAGGGGACAGCCACCCTGAGTGAGGTGGGGACAAGTGTCCTGCAAAGAGCACCTCTGCTTCCCTTTCTCTTTGAGAGGGGCTTGTGCACATCCCAGCAGGAATGTGGGAGAGGAAAAGCCTCCTGGATGTGCCCTGAGCCATCCTCAGGAGACAGGAACGTGTCACCTGCAGGATCAGTGACATTCAGGGTGGACAGGCATCTGCCAAAGTTCTCCCTTTCTTCCCACTCAGAGCTTGGCTGCTTCTGCTTTTCCTCACAGTGCCGGGGATGAGCACAGCGGTGCCAGAGATGAGCACAGTGGTGCCAGCTTGGTCTGAGAGCAGAGGGAAGTGGCCAAGCCACCCCAGAGTGTCATTGTCCCTGTCCCCAAGCAGGGAGAGCAGCAGGACAGACAGGGAGAGCAGGGACGAGGGGCTGTGGCACACCCGTGGCACCTGAGCTGGCAGCTCAGTCCTTTTCTCCCTTATTCCATCTCTTGGCACCCAGCCAGACAATATTGATCCCCTTGGAGGTGAAGGGATAAATGCTGGCATCTGCAGCTCTGGGCGAGGCAACCCAAACCCTATAAAACCTACCCCAAAAAGCTGCACTGAGGTTCCTCCCTGGGCTGGGTTTGTTGGCAGCTCTTGCCCGGTTCAGGTGGCACAGATGGGCACATTCTGGGAATCAGGAGCTCTCCTGGCTGGCTCTGAGCTCCTCTTCCATGGCCTGGCTGCAGAGAGGACATGGAGAGGATCATTTGCCTGAACCAGAGCATTCCTGAGCAATGCCATTCCCAGTGATTGTGTTTCTAATCCCTGAGGGGAATTTACAGAGATTTGGGAAGGACGAGGCTAGATCCATTTTGGAAGAGCTCTGATGGTTTGTCAGAGAGGAACAATCCTGGTCCTAAACAGGGTGTTCATCCAACTGCTCTGCATTTCCCTGCGAGGAACTGGGCCACAACCTGCTTGAATTGTCCTCAAATCTGTGATTTTCCCCCCAAACTGTAACGTCCTCTTTATGAAACCTCCCAATTCCTGATCTAACCCCCCAAAACAATCTTTGCCCTGCTCCTTCTTGCTTTCAAAGCTGTGTTTCAGTGCTGAGCAAAGCAATGCCCGCTCACAGATTGTGTTTACAGCAGGATTTTGGATCTTCCAGTATGAAAAATGCTGCAACTATGTCAGTTATTCCTTTTCCCATCAGTGCAGAGCAGAGAGTTCAGTCCCCTTTAGGAAACTCTTCTCCTTAATTAGGAAAGTGTCACGGAAATTGTTTATCCTGATCAGGGAGGCTGGCACTGTGAAGGCTGTGAACTCTGCAAGCTCCCCAAAAACAGACTGAGCTTTTTCTGAGAGCCCTGGTGGGGTTTAGCAGAGAGAAGGGCACTGAGGGGAGGGTGTGTGGCACTGCTGGGGCACATGGAATTGTTCTGATGCCAGTAAAAGTCCTGCTTTGGGGCCATTTCCAGTGGTTTTCGCAGGGAATTTTCCTGAGGGAGCTGGTTCTGCTCCACATGGGGACACAGGTGAGGTGAACCCAAGCCTTGCAGGGAGAATTCAGCTTCATTTTGGTCGATTGGGGAAGACCAGTGGAACAGAATTAGAATTTTGACCTTAAAGCTCACCCAGTGCCACCCCTGCCATGGGCAGGGACACCTTCCACTATCCCAGGGTGCCCCAAGCCCCATCCAGCCTGGCCTGGGACACTTCCAAGGATCCAGGGGCAGCCACAGCTTCTCTGGGCACCCTGTGCCAGGACCTCCCCACCCTCACAGGGAAGGATTTTCCTTCTTGAAGACTTCAGAGTGCTCTTCCTTCCCCTGCAGAGCCCAGGTCACCCTCACAGACACCAGAGTGGTGGCAGGAGGTGGCTGTGGGAAGATGGAAATATCCCAAACAGATCAAGCTTGCTTCTTCCTCCTTTTTCCCTGGCATCACAAATGGGTCCTGGAAGCAAAAGGTGGAAAAATGAGCAGAGCATGAATACAAAATGCAAACACGGGGATTCTTGGTTTGTGGTGGGCTGAATCATCGCCCTGGCTGGCGAGGGACACTTGGTGGCACTGCAGAGGTGGGGAGGTGGCAGATGGCATCTCCAGACCGGCTGCTGGGGAAGGAGCAGCATTCCAACACCACTTTGTGTGGAAAGGCTCTGTCCCTCAGGGATGTGTCACCGTGCCTGAGTCATGGCAGGCTCTTAGCCAAGGGATCCATGAGCTGCAGCCATGAGCTGCATCCATGAGCTGCATCCATGAGCTGCATCCATGAGCTGCATCCATGAGCTGCATCCATGAGCTGCATCCATGAGCTGCATCCATGAGCTGCATCCATGAGCTGCATCCATGAGCTGCATCCATGAGCTGCATCCATGAGCTGCATCCATGAGCTGCATCCATGAGCTGCATCCATGAGCTGCATCCATGAGCTGCATCCATGTCCTGCACAGCCCAGCAATTCCCATTTAAATCCCTATGTCAAACCTCCACTCTTTGGAGAGCCATTCCAAGGAGGAATCCTACCTGGGGGACACAGGAGTGTCACATGGATCTGATGGAACACGTTTGGCTGATGCAGATGTACTCAAGGATGGTTTTGGCCCTTTTATTCCCCTGCTATTTGTCAGCCCTCATTAAACCCAGCCCTGCCCTGACAAAGCACTGGCAGCGAGACTGCAGAGCTCAGCTTTGTCCCTGGGACAGCTTAATCTTCCTTCAGGCTGTGGCTGCTGTGGGATAATAAAGCTTCCCTGCTCGGATGTGCTCTCCCAAAGGTCACATCCTTTCCCAACACCCTCTCCAGCAGCCCCGGGCTGTTGTGGGAGGGGAAGGGAGTTTCTGTCCCCACCAAGGGATGTGCTGCCAGTCCCTGCTCCCGTTTCAGAGCGTTCCCCCTGCCCTGCCAGGCTGAGGCAGTTTTGGACTGGCTCCACTGCTGGAGGAGCCCCAGCCCAGTGTGAGCAGCCAGAGCATCACTGCAGCTTCTTGCTGTCCCTCAGGGTTTGCTTCTCCCCATCCTGTGCATCCCTGCACTCCCTGGAAGATGCTTCTCTGAGGGCTACTGAATCCCAGAATCATTAAGGTTGGAAAACACCTCCCAGCCCATCGAGTCCAAGCCGTGCCCTATCCCCACCTTGTCCCCAGCCCAGAGCACTGAGTGCCACCTCCAGCCCTTCCTTGGACACCTCCAGGCATGGGCACTCCAAACCTCCCTGGGCAGCTCCGATGCCTGACCACCCTTTCCATGGAGAAATTCTTCCTGAAACTCCTTCTTTTCTCTGGTTTTGATAAGCAACTTCTCAGACCTGTTTATGGCCTTCATTTGTTCTCAGCTCTGCAACAAACCCAGCTCTTCTGCAGTGCTACAGCCTCCATGTGCCTTTGCAAAGTTTAATTGTCCGGAGAATAATTAAGCTGAGCTTCTCTTTCCCCGCTGTGCAGCAGGAAGGGTGTAAGAGCAGCTGAGCTCTGCCACTGGGGTTTGTTCCAGCCCTGTCCCTACTACACCTGCCCTCAGTGGGGTTTGGGCATCCTGGCACTGATCCCTCCTTCCCAGCTTTTGTTCCTCACAATTAGGGCAGGAATGACAGCAAAGCTGCAGCTCCACAAAGATTTCATGTGATGCTTCCACACCGTGGTGGTCAATGCTGAATTCCAGAGGGGAAAACACCTCGTTTGACCCTGTTTTGGGAAATTAGCCCTGCACCACCCTTGCTGGTGCTGGTGAGGTCCTTTCTGTGTAAACCCAAAACCTCTGTGCCAGCTGTGGGACAGCTGAGGAGGGGACAGCTCACTGGCCACAGCCTTGGAGGTCACTGTGACTTTGGTCCTGCAGTGGCTGGATGGAGCAGAGGAAATTTTCTAAAGTAGGAAACAACAGAGATGGATCAGGATCCTCCCACAGCTCTGCACCAGGGGAGGGGTTTTTTGCCATTTGAATTATTTCTTTTATTCTTTAACTTCATCAGTGCTCAGAGAGGGATGTGGAGAAGAAGGAGCAACGCACAGTCAGCTGCGAGTTCATCCCCAGGAAACGGGATCACTTCAGAAAACACATGGAACACGTCACTGCTCATTAATTATGCAGAACTTAATAAATTGCTGGATACAGACTCAGCTCAATTGCTCCGTTTTTCCTGTGCACAACAGAGTGGAACTAAGCCCTGCCAGATTTGGTTTTCTTGTGTTTTAATTCCTCTGGGGGGAGCATGTGGACATTTCTTATCAGAAACAGAGTGAGAAATAACCCTCCCCACTTATCAGTGACTCCTGGAGCCTGATCAAAGGATGTTTGCTGTGCCACAGAGTTCAGTAGTGCCTGACTTGGAAGGAAACTTGTTTCCTGCCATGAGTTCTTCCATGCCTCGTTCTTGGATGGAGTCTTTATCCCTGGATCTCGTTGTCTTTCTAGCACTCCTCTGTTCAGATTTATCCCTTATCCGGGGGAATGCTGCCAAGGAGATCTGTGCAATTTTGTCCTCAGGAGATTGAAAATTTTGAGGGAAATGCTGTTCATGGGAGAAGGAAATGATTTACACATTTTTGGGGTCAGGTTTTGTGTGTGTTTGTGTCCCACAAGGATTTCCCTTCCCCCAAAAGTGCTGAAGTTTTAATTTTGACAACTTGAAAGAAGCCTTTCAGCCTCCTCTTTCAGCATCACTGCTCTGTTTTTCCCTTTTGAAATATGACCTATATTTTAGAGGGAGAGTGAAAAAGAAGAAGCACTGCTCCCCAGACAAAATAAATGTCTTAGTTTGGGTCTAGTTCATCTTCTTTGTCACTGCTGTTTTGCACAACAACACAGGGAAAAATGCAGCTCTGCTCGGGCCGAGCTAATTAATTTTCCTCTGCTTTCTTTGTTCACCCACAAAGCTGAAAAATTGGCTGTTCCTACAGCTTTGTTTGGAAATGGGCTGGGAAAGCTTCTTATTCAAACAGTCAGACTGTAGGAAATACCCCAGGGATCTCAGGAGGAATAACACCAGGGGACAGCACTTGGCTGAGGAGAATTCCTCCTGTTCTTTGGTATAAAACCCTGCTTTTTGCAAAAGAGAAAGAGAATCCCTGGGAATCAGCGAGTGTGATGGCTGCTTTTTAAGGAGCAGGGTGATATAAATGATACTGGTGCCAGAGGGGGTTCCTGTGGTGCTGGGAATG
>VWZT01001758.1:164147-174666 GCA_013397055.1 Pachycephala philippinensis
GAGCCTGGCTTTGTCCCCATCCCCTCACTCTGAGCCTGGCTTTGTCCCCATCCTCTCGCTCCGATCCCCGAGCTGTCCCCCGGGCTGTCCCCTACAATTAGGGTGTAAATCACTAATTACCGCCTCCATCCAAGCTCATTTGCGCTGCTTGGGGAGATCTCCGGCACGGGCTCCCCGGAGAGGGATTCCCTAATCTGTTCCTCATCATCGAGGCTTCGAAACCACTAAAAAAAGGCAGTGCCTGCCCCTTGTCCCCGTGCCAACATCCATCACATCCCCTCCCATGGCACCGCCTGGAATTCTGCAGCGCGGGGAGCCTTTGGAGCACTGTCCGGGGTTCCCGACATCCCGCTGGTTTTATTGGCAGCGCTGGCGATGTTTTAGGAATTCCCTAAATTTCAGGAGCAAACAGGGCAGCAAGGGCAGTGGGTTTGAGTATTAAGTCAGGTTTAATGCTGCAAACACGCTGGGTGTGAGTTAAAAGGTTTGGGAGGTCACGAGTGGGACCAGTGTGTTCAGCATCAATCACAAATAGAGAAGGTGAAGTAAGAACTCAATAAAAAAAAATTTAAACCAACAAACTGATTCCCAAATAAACCCAAACCCCTCCTTGGTCAAATCCGAGGTGTTACAGCGGTGTTTAGGCATTTAAAACTTCAATATTAATATAAAAATTTACCTTAAGCACTTATTGAAGTTGAGGCAGCAGCAAATCTCAGCTTAAACTCAACCTGGTGACACATTCCCATGGCAGGGGACACATCCCAGGGAGGGTGATCTGGGAGAAAATCACATTTTTAATTCCTCTTGGCATTGCTGCTGGTTGCCAACCTGCTGAAAAATGGCATCACCAGTAATCAGAGCACAATCCCAGTGTGTCAAACCAGTTTGCCAGCCTGTTACTGGGAGGGGTTCTCTTTCTGTACGTTTATCTGTATTTTCACCCTGAGATTTTTTGATACCATGACCAAAAAAAATTTAAAAAGCTCTGATTTGATGCCTGCAATCAGCTGTGAGCATAAATTTCCCCCAGCAGCATTTAAATTTCCATACACCCAGTATTTTCCTGAGTAACTGAGAACCACAATTTCATCCCCAACAGGGTTTTGATGGAAGCAGCCTGGCTGATTTCTTTAATTAGTGGTAATCATGCAGCATTGTAATTAAAATGTACAAACAGCAAAGACTGGGGGGCTCATCTTGAGCCAGGGGCATCTTTGATGATCCAAATGTGGACTTTTTTTGGCTCCCAGGTGAATTGGGGTTTTGGCTCAGTTCTGGGGATGAATTCCAACCCTTTTTCCAGAGGATATCCAGTGCTGGAAGGGATCTGAGCACGTTCCCAACCCTCACTGCTCCTGAGCCACCACACAGAGAGGGGCTGGAGACCCTGAGCATCACCAGGAGCATCCCAAACCGGGCCTAAAACTCCTTCCCTTTCATGAGAACCACAGCAAATCTCTCCAAAGTTAGTTATTCTTCCCAAGAGATTCATTTTCAGCCAAAAAAAGAGATTTTAGAGCTGTTTCTGCTGCCAATGTGAAGAGCTCTCTGTGGATATTGTGATGACACCTTAACATCTCTGGGATCTGTGGGACTCAGAACACTCTGCTCTTCACATCCTAATTTAGGGCAATTAGTCCTTAATTTGCCCCCATAAATGATGTTTTTTCCTTTCGAGTTGCCTCATTTTGGATGTGATCCTCCACAAAAAGGGAGGCAGGGACCTTGTTCAGCAGCTTCCCAGGAGGGGGAAAGAGCCCTGGATGAGTTTGGAAAATCAAACTGGCTGCTTCCAGCAGTGATTTGGGGACAGAGCACTGCAACAGCTCTTCCTTCTCTCTCCCATCCCTGTAGGAACAGCCAGCCCACCTCCTCCAAATCCCTGCTGAGTTCTCTTCATTCCCTTTTTCCCATTTTTGGGGAAGAAACAGCCCAATCCTGACCATCCCTCAGTTTGGGCAGCTGCCATCCAGCCCTGCCTGTGCTGGAAGTTTGATTTTTGCACTGTGGGAGGTTGTGGTGGTGTCGAAACTCTTTCTGTTCCTTCATCAGCATTCAATTTATTTAAAAAATAAATAAAAATCCCCATGAGCCACAATGGATTGTTTGATCAGCAGAGAGCTGGTTCGCAAAGGAAAATGGGTGGCTGAGCCTGGTGCAAAATTCTTGGAAATAATTCAGGGATTGCACTGGAAGGAAAATACCCCAGGGCAGATGTGACCAGAGGGGGATGGAATTCAGATTCTGCTCTGTTCTCTCAATAAATGAGGAGTCTCTGGGTGGGAACTCCAGAAAACAGAGAGGAGCTGTGAATAAAGGGATTGAACCACCTTTCCCACTGGAAGCTGGTTTCCATGGGAAGAATTTTATGGGATAAACTGGGAGATAACAGCTCTGTGTGTGTCAGAGAATACCTGACCCTCACTCCCTGAATGCTTTCATCTCCCAGGTGTTCACGGCCCAGGAGAACAAAATCCCAGAGGATCCAGGGGCACCTTTTTAAGCACAAATGCTGGAGGGAAAGAACCCAGCTCCAGATCTCCGTGCATCCATGGACAGCTGCTCCTGTTGTACATGGAAATTGTGCCTGCAGGCAAAACCTCTGCACCTCTGGGGAGTTTGTTTGGCTTCAGAGAGTCCTGGATCAGCCCAGGGATGCACACGGAACCTCTGACACTGAATTCACCCTCAGCAGACACAGGTGATAACATCAGGAGGCTCTGCTGCCCCTAGGGAGCACGGGGATTTCAGGAAATTGTTGCCAAATTGGCTTTTGTGCCTCATCATCATCATCACCCCTTCCACAGAGGGCTCTGAGCATGGGCAGAGATGAGTTTGGGACAGAAGGGCAGGACTGGGATGGTTTGGCAGAGCTCTGCACGAGGATTTTGCACAGAAGCTGCACATTCTCCACTGAGTTTGGCATTTTCCCAAATGCCAGCTCTCCAGCCCCCTCCAACACCTCTGGCATCTTGCAGAGCAAAGAAATAAATGCCAAACTCACGGATGGCTCCTTTGGATGCTCGGGGAGAGCCAAAGGAAAGCAACCAGCCACAAAATTGCTCCATGAGGATCTTTTTTCTAGGCTGGGAGTGGAAACTGGGAGCAGCTTTGCAGGATGGGGCTGCCAGAAGAAGCTTCATCTATCACCAGCTCCATTTTTTTTCTTCCCTGGAGGAAGGGGCAGCTGTTAATTCATTTATTTGTCTCTGCTCCGGGAATAGGATCAGGGAAAAAGCCTGGGAACAGTGGGACAAAGTGCCCCTGCACAGGGTGTTGTACACAGGGATGGAGGATCCATGCTTGAAGCAGTGGAAGAATTCCAAAGGTGTTTTCATCCTCTGCATCCTGCCTTTTGTGCCTGCAGCAGTGGGAAAAACGTTGTCTTTACATTTCTGCCTGGAAAAACAATTAGGAATGTTAATTGCACTGCCCAGGAGGTGGAACAGGGGCTGGCCAGGAAGGAGTTTTTCTTTGCTCGTAAACAGGAAGACTCAACCTTTCCCGCCATTCTCCGGGAAGGTGTCGGGAGGATTTCAAGGAGCTGGGAAATGGGAGCTCAGTGGGAAAAGCAGCGTGAGGAAGAAATGAAAATAGGGAACAACAAAGCCAAGGCACCATCCAGGAGCAATCTCTGCTTCCCTCCTGCTCGGGGAAAAGAAGGGTGGAGGCACCTCAGCTGCCCTCTGGAAGTTCTCCAGGATTTTCCCAGCACCCAGGAGCACCCAACATTCCCCCCTCTCCCTAAATTAGAGTTTTCGTGGGCAGAAGGCTGAGTTATTCACAGAATTCTGTGTCCTGCTCATCTCCATGGACTCATGGGGATCCCATGGAAAGGGATTTTTGGGCAGGAAACCCTTCATTGCTCAGGTTAAAACTCTGAAACCCAGCGTTTCTCCTCAGCTTTTGACATGGTTGCTAAACCTCGAGGATTTCTTTCAGAAACATGGCTTTTACGGTGAGAAATGGGACAGATTTTCCTGATTTCAGGTCTCCACCTTCATCCCTGTGCCGAGTGCAGCACACTGGGAATGTGAACTCTGCCCCTGCAGGCTCTGAAAGCCCCTGAGTTGGGGCTATTAAATTAATTTAAATTTTTTTTCCTGCAGAGTTTTTGTAACCAGGATTTTCCCTGCCAACAACTCCCAGTGGAAATACACACATCAAATACGAGAAAATACAGATATCAAATACGAGCTCTGGTTATCTCTGGATAATTTGTGTGCAAAAAAAGGGTGAAGTTGAAAGTTTTGAGCCTCCTTTTTTGCTGCTTTTCAGCTCGCTGCTCCTCGGCTCTTCTCAGGCCACAGGGAACTAGGGCAGGGCAATTGGATAACACCAAACAAGTCATTTCCCCTCACTTGGCTTCACTATTCCCATCAGGAAAAGGGGAAAGAGGAATATTAACTTCTCCTTGAGGGGATAATGAGCTGGCTGCAGGATCCTGGCCGTGGCTGGATATTATTTAATATTGGATAAACAAAGTCCTTTCCCGAGGGGCTCTGGGATAACATCGCCTTCAGTGAGTGTTAATTGACTTTTCTCTGATCTGTGCCTGGATCTGTTAAAACCGTAACAGCACGGCCTAAACCTGCAGCAAATATTTAAAAAAGTCGAGTTTCCGTTATGTCCTGCTTGCCAAAAGTGGTGTTTTGTCCCTTTTTGCAGTGATTCAGAGTGTCCATTGCCCGTCCCCCTCCTGGCAGTGCCCAGCGCCGGCGGAGTGGTGACGTCCGGGATGTTCTGGAAGCAGCTCTGGCTCTGCCAAACAGGAATTGCTCCCGAGGTGTCCCAGGGAGCTGAATCCCACCCGGTGCCGAGGCAGGGCAGAAGCAGAGGATGCTGTGCCACAGCAGAGGTTTGGAAATGGAATCACAGCCTGCAGAGGCAGATCCCAAAGGATCAGGGTGCCATCTCCCTCCCCTAATTCCCAGAGCCGCCGGGAGTTGTTGGCAGGGAAAGCTGTGGGTCAGGTGACATAAATTCTGCAGGAAAAGAAGATTAAAAATTATTTAATATCCCCAACTCAGGTGCTTCCAGAGCCTGCAGGGGCAGAGTTCACATTCCCAGTGCCCTGCATCGTGCTGCACTCGGCACAGGGATGGAGGTGGAGACCCGAAATCAGGAAAATCTCTCACATTTTGGCTCTGTCACGTTTTGGCTCTGTCACAGGACCCACTTTGGGTCACGGCCGTGCTGGATGAAAACAGATGGATGCAAACAGATTTCCTGGAGGGATGTTCCGATGTTCCCCATCCTGCCTGGAGCAACCCCAAGCTTTTGGAGGATGTCCTGGAGCACCAGCCATAGGGATAATATCCAACTGTAGGAGAAGCCCTTGGAAAGGGGCTGTTTCTTCAGGGACATGCCCTCATTTGTAACTTTTGGGCAAGTTCAGATGGCTCCAAGTCCTGGGATTCCAACCAGCACTTCCTGAATGGGGAACAGAGGTGTCCTGGCACCAAGGGGAGCTGCTTGGAAAGGAACATCCCTGTGGAGAAACTGAGGCTCTTTGTGTGCTCCTGGCACAGACCTTGCACTTTTCATGGGGCTTTTTCTTCCCTTCCTGGCATTCTGAGTTTTCTTTCCTTGGGAAGCTCTGGGAAGAGCCCGGTGCCAGCGGTGCTTCCGCCAGCTTTAAATAGGGTCGCTCCCCACAATTGCTGTGGGGAAAAATGCAAATTCCCAGCCTGCAGAATTCCTTGGCACGGGCTGTGCCCAGCGCTGAGACCCCCTCCAGCCCTGGATATCTGGGAGCAGCTGCCCTGGGCTTGCCCAAAACCTCTGTTCTTGGTTTATATTCCTTTTTATTGAGGCACGGCAAATCAGAATTCCAGAATCACTGAGGTTGGAAAAGGTCTCCAATGTCATCAAATCCAGGCTGTCCCTGATCCTCACCCTGTCCCCAGCCCAGGGCACTGAGTGCCACCTCCAGCCCTTCCTTGGACACCTCCAGGGATGGGCACTCCAAACCTCCCTGGGCAAGTCCAGCCTAAGATGAGCCTGGTCTGTCCACAGGAGCAACATCCAAAGTTTATCCTTTTAGCTTCTTATTCCAAACCGTGGTTTCTTTCAGTCCCTGGCCTTTCCAGGGGTGGATTTGGGAGCTTGTTCCTCAAAAGCAGCAGCTTGATTTGTGACCATCCCACTCAGTGTCCCTGCGGGTCCAAATCTCTCCTGTCAGTCCAACATCCCACTCAAATCCGAGTGATTATCCATGGATTATTCATGGAACAAATGCATCTGCTCCAAATCCGCGCTCCCAGGCTCTGGAATGAAATAACTCAGGCCTTGGGTGATCAGCAATGATTTTATGGCCTGAAGGCATTTCTGGGATATCCATGATGGATTCAGAGGAGCCAGCAAGGACTTGACTCTTCGGGAAGTTTCTGGAAGTACCAGTGCACTCCCAAGGCTTTCGCTGAATCCGTGACAGCTTTGAGGGAAGTTAATTCATTGCAGGAGGTAAAACTGTCAGGAAAGACTCTGAGGCCATAAAAAGCCTGTCCGAGTATTTAACTGAGCCCGTGGTTCATGCAGCTCCTGGAAGGACAAGGAAGGATTTGGGATTGGAAACCCTGTGCAGGTACTTGGAGGCTCAGCAGGATAATTCCCCTCCTGCTCCCCTTCCCGGGCTTGCCTTAGACACGTATCACAGTCTAATCCTCAGTTTTCCATTTTTCTCCTGTCCCAGAAATACAAAGGTTCAGGATTTAGGAGTGTGAGGCTCAGTGGGCTTGAAAGGAGCTTTCCTGGAGAGTCAGGCACAGCAAAATATGAAGGATTCACTTGAAATCCTTTCCAATAAAGCTCCTGCCAGGTCTATCCAAACAGCAGGAGCTTTTCCATCGACCCCAACGGGCTTTGGGAAACGCTCTGTGGCACAGCAGGGAGCTCTGTGTGGCAGAACGAGCTCTCCTGAAGAAAGATTGGCTATGGGAGCAATCCAGGCGGCCCTTGGTGGCCTTTATTTCCTGGTTCCCTTCTCCAGAGGGAGAGCAGAGAGGCTCTGCTGGGAAAAGGCTGCACAGGGACTGGGATGGGGGTGCTCAGGTGAGGAGATGATGCCACATGGGGGGAGAGATGCTGGAAAACAGGCAGGAGATGTCTTCCCAATTATCCCTGCCACTTCATCTGGATGAGATCCATCAGCTGTCCAAGGGAAAATTCCGGGCATTTTATGGTGTAGATGTGGGAGAACTGGGCAGAGCAGGTGAAGGGCTGCAGCTCCAGTGCCACGTGGAATAGCAGCAGTGGGAGGCACTGGGAGAGGGCTGTGCGTGCCTGGTTTGTGCCCTTGGAGTGATGATTCAGTCCTTTGTACCCTTGGAATGATGATTCAGTCCTTTGCCACTTGCTGGTGTCCAAACATCATTTCCAGCGGTGCCAAAGAGCTCATGAAACGCTCCCATTCCCCATTTCCCCAGGAAGGAGCACCACAGAACTCCTGTTCTTTCGTGCCTTCTCATGGCTGAGCTCGTTCCAGAGGTTAACTGGAGCACAGGAACTGGGGACACCTTCCCTGGGATGTGGACATCCCTCCAGGAGCCAGGAATTCAGGGGTATTTATAACCCGTGCCCAGGGAGAGGAGAGGGCTTGTTTTAAAGGAAAATAGGCAGGGACAATCAATATTTGGGAGACCTCGGCTTCCTTCAGATTCCAGCCAATGCCAGGACAATTCTTTTCACTGGAGAAAGAGGTTACCCAGGAGGAAAGCTGCTTTTTAATGCCTGTACCCCACAAATATCCCAAAATACTGCAGGGAGATGAAGCAGGGGAAAATCTATCCTGATAATTTGTATGTGAAGTACCTCGGAGTGACACAAACTCCTCGCTGAAGCCCAACATTCCCGGAGTTTTTATCCAGCTGCCTGGCTATCAAATAATCAGGAGAGGCAAGGAGGAGAATTTTGGCTCCTGGCATGACCCAGTTTAGCATCCCAATTCCTGGGAGAAGGAGAGGCCCGATCCCTTTGGGCAGAGGGAAAGGAGGGCTCACAGAAATCCTCCCAGTAATGCAGAGGAATTCCCAGTTTGGATTTGTGGGGTATTTTTGTCCCACCCACACAAATGGGCAGTGGCTGGCAGGAGGACAGTCCACATGGGAAGCTGCAGGGGAAGGGTTGGAAAGTGGAGGAAAAAGGAATATGATGATGAGCCAGAGGGAGAATTATCCAGGAAAAGGACTACAAGGAATGTAGGAAAGAAGGGAAAGAGCAAAACCAGGATCAGATGAACAACGTGCTCAATGGAAGAGCAGGAGCCGAGGAAGGGACAAATGGAGATGAGAAATGAGGCACCACACCCTGAATCCCCTCAGACACTGCCACAGCCAGCAGGGATTTGGGAATGGCAGCATCCAGAGGCTGGGAATGGCAGCATCCAGAGGCTGGGAATGGCAGCATCCAGAGGCTGGGAAAACAGAGGTTTGAGGGAGCTGGCTGAGGAACAGCCCAGGGATCCATCCCATTCCAGGGATCCACCCCATTCCAGGGATCCATCCCATTCCCAGGGATCCACCCCATTCCCAGGGATGCAGCCCAGGGATCCATCCCATCCCAGGGATCCATCCCATTCCCAGGGATCCACCCCATTCCCAGGGATCCATCTCCTTCCAGGGATCCATCCCATTCCCNTCCACCCCATTCCCAGGGATGCAGCCCAGGGATCCATCCCATCCCAGGGATCCATCCCATTCCCAGGGATCCACCCCATTCCCGGGGATCCATCCCATTCCGGGTATCCATCCCATTCCAGGTATCCACCCCATTCCCAGGGATCCATCCCATTCCGGGTATCCATCCCATTCCAGGGATCCACCCCATTCCCAGGGATCCACCCCATTCCAGGGACCCATCCCATCCCAGGGATCCATCCCATTCCGGGTATCCATCCCATTCCCAGGTATCCATGCCATCCCCAGGGATCCATCCCATCCCAGAGATCCATCCCATTCCAGGGATCCACCCCATTCCCAGGGATCCATTCCTAGGGATCCACCCCATCCCAGGGACCCGTCCCATTCCCAGGGATTCACCCCTTTCCCAGGGATCCATTCCCAGGGATCCATCCCATTCCCAGGTATCCATGCCATCCCCAGGGATCCATCCCATCCCAGAGATCCATCCCATTCCGGGTATCCATCCCATTCCAGGTATCCATCCCATTCCAGGTATCCACCCCATTCCCAGGGATCCACCCCATTCCCAGCGATCCATCCCATTCCATGGATCCATCCGATTTTGGGGATCCATCCCATTCCTAGGGGTCCACCCCATTCCCAGGGATCCATCCCCTTCCCAGGAATCCACCCCATTCCCAGGAACGCGGGCAGCTCTCCAGCCGCGCGGGGTGAAGGGCACTGGCAGACGCCAGGGGAGCCACCAGGAGCACGAAAAGGAAACAAAACAAAGTCATCGGGATTTATTCGGGACTTCAAAGCTCCGCGCCACGCCCGCGCCGAGTGTCCCTGCTCGGGCCCGGAGCCAGGGCTGGAACGGAGGGGAAAAGCTGCTTTTCCTCGTGCTGCTCCAAACCTGCCTCAAATCGAGCAGCTGGGAGAGGAGAAAAACCCAGAGTTGTGTCTCCAAACACGGCTTGGGCACATCAGACCACGTTAAAAGCTGAGCTAGGTGATGCTTTGTCTTCTACATCACCTCGATGGCGGCATTTAGCATCCAAACCCGTGAAAATTCCAAGTTGCCAGGCTGCTGGTGCATCCCAGAAAATGCCACCTCACTGCCAGCGTGGAGCTGAACTGAGGGAGGAATTGTTGGGAGGGGAACAGTTGGGAAGCTGCTCTTGAAGAAGGGGTTTGTTGACAGAGAAATTGGGAGTCCAGAGCTCGGTAAATATTAAAAAAAAAACCCAGAAGTCTGACTCATGTTCTCAAATGAGTAAAATGAAACTGCTGACATTATTCCCAGGAGCCTCAAGGGGACTCACATGGAAACTGCTGTGAAAAGTTTATAAACGGTGGCGTCAATTATTAATTTGATTAAAATGTGTGCCCGCAGAGCAGCACTCAGGAACTGCTGCCTGCCTGCAGGGTTTTCAGGCAACTGCTCCAGTGGGAGGTGCTGGAAGGAGCTGATCTTTAAGGACCCTTCCAACCCAAACCATCCCGGGATTCTGGGGTTCCAGAAGAGGAGGACTTCCAGAAGAGAAGCCCAGCAGAGGTGAAGGCAGCACTTCTTGCCACCCGTGGGATATCACACCCTGATGATGGGCAGCGACTTTTTGGGATGCTGTGACTTGTCCTCGTGCCCTGAGGCTCCAAAATCATCACCGTGGGCTGGGGGAGCAGGGGAAGGTGTGGCTCTTGTCAGCTCCACGTCCACCTTCCTGGGGTTTGGGGCTGTGGGGTTGATGGAGCCTCCTCTTGTGCTGTGATTTATCAAGCTGCAGTTGGGACTGTGTCACCCCAGCGTGGGGCTGGCTCTGCCTCCTGCTCTGTGCAGCTTTGGGCATCACAAAATAAATGTATATAATAAATAAATAGAATAGAATAGAATA
>VWZT01001765.1:4585-35826 GCA_013397055.1 Pachycephala philippinensis
CATTCCTGCCCCTCCCATCCCCAGTGCCCACCCCCAGGAGCCAGGGCCCCTCTCCCCCCTCCCTCCCCGGCACCCAGGGGTCACCCCTTCCCCAAGGCCGCTCTCCTCCCCCCCCTCCAGCTCCCATTTCCCTCCCGCAGGAGCCCAGGGGAGACCCTGGCTCGGGGGACCCCAAGGAGGGGCAGGGAGCCCCCGGGGACACAGCAGGGTGGGGACAGTGGTGGATGTGACAGGGCTGCACCAAACGCAGTGACTGAGCTCCATAAAAGCTCTTCCCCGTGCAGAGGAGGAGGGATTCCTGCTCCAGTGGGGTCCCTCCTGCTCCCCTCCCACCCCGCAGCACCCACAGTGCTTTTTGGGACAGCTCCAAGTGGGATTTATGGGATAATCACCTCCACCTTGCTCCAACACCCTTGGCCCACGTGTCCATAACGAGGCTGCCACGGCTCCAATGACAACTTTAATCCGATAATATTTGCAAATAACAGACAAAACAGGAACGGGGCCTTGGCTCACACCTTGTACCTGCGTCCTCCACAGGATCCGGCGCTGCCGGAACCGCCACAGCCCTGAACACCCCCAGGCCCCACGGGATCCCTTCCCACAACAGTATAAGCTCAAGGAAGAGACTTTTTATATATAACATTAAAAAAAATTAACAGCAACTTGAAAAGATGGAATTTCCAAGGAATATGTACACAAGCGAGTGCTTCAGGCTGGCAAGAAAAACCTCCTGTGGCTTCGGTGCATGGAATTCATCATGTCTGTACCTTGGGAAAGAATCCACGGGTTCAAACTGCCTCAAAAAAAAATCACTTCTTAGGAACTTTAGAGCCCCTCAAATGCTGCTGCTTCACCCCCAAACCCAGCAGGGACAAGGGAGGTGGGGGCTGGGCAAAGAGCAGCTGGAATTCTTCGCATAAAACATTGGAAATAAAACACTGGAAATCAGAACTGGTGGGATTTTGGGGATGGAATTTGTGGCCCCCACCCTCTTCTCGCACCCCAAATTCCTGCAGACCTTGAAAGAATAAAACTGATGTGATCTCTGCAGTGTGCTTTTCCACGGAAACAAAGGAAAAGGCTGGAAAGGAAGAGGATCTCAGAGAGATCCCTCGGCAGTGCCCAGTGTGGATCAGTCTGGAAGTGGGATACTATTTCCTGCTCAATAGTAATGGGGACAAAACTTTGCTGGGAGATGTTAGAAAAAAAAATTAAAAAATTAGTGCATTGCTGAAAAATGAGGAGAGAGGGGTAAGAAAACCTCCTCCCATGGGAAAATGGCCCCCGCCCGCACCCCCTCGCCGGCTCCGGCTGCCCCGAGCCAGGAACGCTCCCAGCAGCGTCAGACTGGAAGAAAATGTTCTCCAGAGTCATTAAAATATCCCAAACTTCTAAAAAAACCCACAGTTCCCAGAGCCCAGGTGGTTATTGGATGGTCCGAGGCGTGGAAGTGACGGCGGAGGGAAGCAGAGAGGGGTCGGCTCCCAGCCCCCAGGAGGGTTTGGGAGGCAGAGCCCAGCTTCCATTTTGGGTTAAATAAATGAAGTTTTATCATCTGAAAGCGCTAGACATTCCTCACCAAGTCACAATTCCTGTACTTCCATGCTGGACTGAAAGCGTGGATCAGAGATGGGATTTTCCTAAGGAGTTCCTGGAGAATGGTCAGGGTGGTCTGGATCTGCGGCCGGGTTGGGGGACGCACGGGCCACCCCTCGTCCCAAACACTCCAACTGCTGCTCAATTTCCCAACCTTCCTGTTCTTTATTAAATAAACCCGGGAACGTTGTCCTGAAGCCGGATGTCCTTCAGTGCAATCTGCTTTGACATAAGGCATTTTTTTGTTTTTTTGGGGAGCAAACGTCTCACGATGGATTTTTGCCTTCTGGAAGAGTCAAAAAGTACTGTATCCACCTGCTTTTATTCTTTTAATGCCCTACCATGTGACAAATCCTCTTCCCTTGTGGTCGCTCCTCTTGGAAAACCTCAGTGGCCAAGTAAACCAGTCCCTGGGAAGGAGAGACACCGCCAGGAGATGAGGAGGGAGATGGGATGGGGGTGGGATTCACGTGAGGGGATACAGAGGGGGGAAACACCTGGACTCACCTTTGAATCCTTCTTCGGGCATACAAACTGGGAGGGAGAGGGAAGGGAGGCGTTAGAAGTCGCTCTGAGCGTCCCGCAGCCCATGACACGGGAGTGTCACAATCCCCATTTTCCACCTTTCCACCCCAAATCCGCGGCCTCAGCCCCGGCCCGGCCCCTCCCCGGCCCTCTCACCTTGCATAACATCGTCCATGGCCGCGTAATCCGCGATGGGCTCATCGGCCTGGAAAGAGACGGGAGCAGGGAATTAACGGGCACAGGGATCCCCGGGATCCTGCCCAGGAGCAGGGAATTACCGAGCACACGGATCCACGGGATCCTGCCCAGGAGCAGGGAATTACCGAGCACAGGGATCCCTGGAATCCTGCCCAGGAGCAGGGAATGGGGATCCCCAGGATCCTGCCCAGGAGCAGGGAATGGGGATCCCCGGGATCCTGCCCAGGAGCAGGGAATTAACGAGCACACGGATCCCCAGGATCCCTCCCAGGAACAGGGAATTAACGAGCACAGGGATCCCCGGGATCCTGCCCAGGAGCAGGGAATTAACGAGCACACGGATCCATGGGATCCCTCCCAGGAGCAGGGAATTAACAAGCACAGGAATCCCGGGGATCCCGCCCAGGAGCAGGGAATGGGGATCCCCGGGATCCTGCCCAGGAGCAGGGAATTAACGAGCACATGGATCCCCAGGATCCTGCCCAGGAGCAGGGACTGGGGCTCGTGGGAGCAGGAGCTCCGTGTGAGGACTCATTCCCTGATTCAGTCGTGTTTTGGGTCAGTACCCACAGGGCTCAGCAGCCAAATCAGCTACAAAGGGCTCTCGGAAGTAAAAAACCAGGGGGTTTTCTCCTCCACAGCAAAGATAAAAAGGATTCACCTTCTCCAAAACAAATAAAATTAAGGATATTCCTCCTCCAAAACAAAAACAATGAGGATTTTCCTCCCCTAACACAAAAAAAAAAAAAAAAAAGGCTTTTCCCCCTCCAAAACAAAACAAAAGGATAGTTCTCCTCCTAAACAAAAAATAAGGGATTTTCCTCCTCAAAAAAAAACCCCAAAAGAAAAAAAACCCTGAACACCTGAGAATATTCCTCCTCTGAAACAAATTAAGGATTTTCCTCCTCCGAAACAAAAAACAATGAGGATTTTCCTCCCCTAGGACAAAAAATTAAGGATTTTTGTTCCCTGAAACAAAAAAATGAAGGATTTTTCTCCTCCAAGGAGCTCCACGAGGAGCTTGTTCCATCTGTCCCCATTCCACACACACCCCCACGCCCTTCTCGTGGCTCCCTCGATCCCGCAGCATTCCCAAATCCCCCCCCGTTACCTTGAGCAGGATGACGGACTCGGGGATGACCCCGAGGCTGCCCAGCGTGGCTGTGTCATCGCTCAGGATCTTCCCGTCCAGGGACAGGTTCTGGTCGAAGGGGGCCACGGAGAAGGCGTGCATGATCTGGGGGCACACGGACACCTCATCCTGGGACCGCGGCACTCCCTGCCCCGGCGCCCCCCGCCCCAACCTCCTGGGGGGGTCAGACCCTCCCCATGCCCCCATGCTCCTCATTTCGTGTTTTCTTCCTCATTCCTGGAAGCAGAGCCGGCCTCACCTGGATTTTCAGCTCTTTCAGGGTCTGGTTGGCCGACACAAGCAGCGCTTTCTCGCCCCGGACCTTCCGGTGCCGCGTGCTCCTCCTGATTCCCTGCTTTTGGTAGGTGATGTAGCTCTGGTGGGAGAGCTTCTGGCGTTTCGTGCCGCCGTTGGCCTGGAGACGAGGCAAACAATGAGGAGATCGAGTTGTTTAGGGATAAACACAACTCTCCCAGACTCCAGAGAGGGTTTTGGGCAAGTTTGTCGTGCGAGGGAAGGCAGGAAGCGATGGAAAACCCTTGGAAAGCCAATTGAAGCATGCCAAGTGTGGAGGCAACCAAAGGATTTGCCTTCAGACCTCAGCTCCTAGTCCTGACGCCAGTGCGGGGCAGATTCCCACGTGCACACGAATCCCTGTCCACATCTAATCTCTCCAAAACCCAGCACTGTGTGGTTTGACCATTGAAATGACAATTTAAGACACTTTTTCAGCTGCCAGTGAGATGCAGAGGAGGAGGGTGGTGATCCCATCATGCTGACTCAAGAGGATGATACAAAAATCAAGGAACCTGATGGGATTTTTCATCTCTACCTGGTTAAAATCGGGGTCCTGCTCCCCCTCTGGCTTGTTTTCCTCCCTCTCCTCTTCAGCTTCCGAGCTGCTCACATTCAGCTCCGGAGCCGCGTCCTTCATGACCTGGAGTCATAAAAATCATTCTCTGTAACCAACAGCATCCCCCCGGCCTGTCCCACCCTGTCCCACAGTGCCCGGAGCCCTCCGGGAGCCACCTCCATCCAGAGAGCCCAGGAACAACCCCAGGAGCTGCTCCGTGGGCTCTGCAAAGGCTCCTCCACCCTCCCCATATGTGAGGAACCCCCGTGGGATTCAGCTCAGGAATCCCCCTCTGTGGAGCTGCAGGTGCTTCCTGCCCTCCTCTCCAGGCAAAGGGGAAGTCTCCCGAGCCCTGGGCTGATTCCTTTCCCTTCAGCTGCTTCACCTCAGGGTGTTACAAAACCCTCAACAAGGAGAAAGTATTTTCCGTGAATTAAGACATTTCTCCGTCCCTGCAGCAGCCTGGCAGGGACACTCAGCACCATCACTTATGGCTGGAGGTTGTAAGGAAAGGAAATCTAAGTAATTGACATAAATACAAAAATAAAAAGGTTGTTCAGGTCGGTGAAAGTCACTCCAGGCATAGATTTGCCTGGATGTGAATTCGCAGCCGTGCTGTGGCTGGAATTTGCAGGAGCCCTGGATGCCAAGAGCTCTCTTCTCCATCAATGTATTCACAATTAATGATGCAATTCCAGTTCCCAAACATTCCCCAGAGCCCTCTGCACTCCAGCAGTGCCACCCTACAATGATTTTATCTGGATGAGGCTTCCCTCTGCAGCATCATCCACCCCAGGGAGGAACCAGGTGGTGCAGAGGACAGAGGAAAAGGGGTGAAGGGCTGGGAAACACTCCCTGATCTTGCAAAGCCCAGCAGGAAGGGCACAGCGGCTCCCAGTGCTGCCGACAGCGATCCTGGCCAGCATTCCTGCTGCTTCCCATCCTGCCGAGGCTGCCCTGCTACTGGGGGATCTTGTGGGCACGTTCTCGCCCCCTCTCTCCAGCTCCAGCTGCTCCACAAAGAATAGCTCCCTGTTTTTTTGCCAGCCCCACGTGTGAGCACAGTCCTGTCCAGTGCCAGAAAAACACAACACCCAACCCTCCCCTGCAGCAGAGCCAAGAGGGATTCAGGCTGGGGATTCAGGCTGAAAGCCCGTGGCTGATGGCTCCAGACGGTGCTGCGTGATCCACATCTCACAACCACGGCAGGAACCCATCCAGCCTCCAGCTCCCTGCAGTTCCCCGGGCTCCAGCGCCTCCCTGGGACTGCCAGGGAGGTGGAAATCAAGGAAAGGCCAAAAAAACCCACCCCGCACTGCAAAGGTGCTGAGATCGTCTTCATCCGAGCTCGCCCACCCTTGGCTCCCTCCTTAAGAGCCCTGAGGGGGGAGGTTTACCAGAACCAGCTTTTGGGTGCTTGGAAAACCAGTTCTAGAGCTGATCCTGACACTTAAGATCAGTAAAAACAAAATTCACAGCTTCAGGGGATCCTGAAAACCATCTCCAAGTTCACTGTCTCACCAGCACTGAGTGGAAGAGCTCATTTCTATCCAGCAATAAAAATGTCACTTGAGCAAGAAGAAAGGAAATGACAAATATTGGAGAGGGAGGAGAGCAGGTAGAGCCTGGGAACACAGCTAAGACAGAGAAAACAGCTGGGAGCATCCCTGAAAACACAAAGGATTTGGTTTGGCAACAGAAAGCCTCGAGGAGATGGAATTTTCAGAGCCAGAATGTCCCAATTTGCTGGTTTTGCCAAAGCTGCAGAGCAGGGGATTTCTGCCCTCACCACCACCAGAGCAGCAGGATCCCCACCAGTCCTGGGGACACGGGAGCCGTGACAGCCTCCTCGGGGCATTCCTGGGGCGCCTGGAGCCAGGCTGAGCAGGGATGGGGACAGTCCCTACCTTTTTGTTATCCACCACCTTGTGGATGTAGATGGTGG
Source organism: Pachycephala philippinensis (assembly GCA_013397055.1). NCBI lineage: Eukaryota > Metazoa > Chordata > Aves > Passeriformes > Pachycephala > Pachycephala philippinensis. The sequence continues at coordinate 10,838 of VWZT01001765.1, forward strand.
CCTGGGTGTACTCGCGCAGGTCCCGCTGCTGCTGGCACAGGAGCCCTTCCCGGCACTCGGGGCACAGCTCTGGGGAAACACCACGGGGAAAACCATTTCACTGCTCCAGCTCCTCAGAGGCCCCAGGGCAGGGCCTCTCACTGCTAACCCAGGGTGAATCACATCAAATTCCAGAGTGGTTTGGGTTGGAAGAGACCTTTAGGATCTCATCCCACACCTTCCATTGTCCCAGCGAGCTCCAGACCTTGGACACTTGCAGGGATCCAGGGGCAGCCACAGCTGCTCTGGGCACCCTGTGCCAGGGCCTCCCCACCCTCACAGGGAACAATTCCTTCCCAATATCCCATCCATCCCTGCCCTCTGGCAGTGGGAAGCCTTTCCCTGTGCCCTGTCCCTCCATCCCTTGTCCCCAGTCCCTCTCCAGCTCTCCTGGAGCCCCTTCAGGCACTGGAAGGGGCTCTGAGCTCTCCCTGGAGCCTTCCCTTCTTCAGGTAAACACCCCCAGCTCTCCCAGCCTGGCTCCAGAGGGGCTCCAGCCCTTGGAGCATCTCCGTGGCCTCCTCTGTCCTTGCTCCAGCAGCTCCACGTCCTTCCTGTGCTGGAGACTCCGGAGACACAGCATTGCAGGGGGGATCTGCCAAGCTCTGTGTCTCCCACTGATCCCCTTGGGCTGAGGTTTTTAGCCCAGGAGCAGAGGTCACTCACGGGGCTCAGAGGCGTAGTGGGTGCTCTCGGGGTCGGCCCCAGCTGCCTGGGTCCGGGTGATTTTGATGACGTGATCCACGACGAAGAGTTTTTGGATCCTCTCCCACTCGCTGGGCCATATCAGAGCTATACTGTGCAAAGGAACAGGCAGGTGCTTTATGACATGGAAAAGCCAAGCCCTAAGCTCCCAAAAACCCTCCCTCTTTGGCTTGTTGGTCTGTCAATGTAAGAAAAACTGCAAAATCCATCTCAAACCCAGCTACACGGGAGGGCCTGCACACCCAGATAACAGCAGCCTGTGATTAGTGACGCTGTTGTGCTCCCGTCGTGCCGGAGGGAGGGATGGAGGAGGAAAGGAATGGAAGATTTCCTACTTTTAGTGCTGCATCACTGCAGAAGCAAGGCTGTGGAGCATGAAGTCCAGCCCTGCAGCCAGCGCTCCAGGGGGGGAAGGCTCACGGAAAGCAAATTGTAAGGAAGCAGGATGTCTCTGCATCCCGGCCAAATCCAGGGTGGTTATTGTCAGGAACAAACCAAGCTGAAGGAAGCTCTCTTTTCCTGACCCAGCGTCCTTGGGCAGTTTAAGTCTCGCCTTGCAGGAAGGCTGAGGTGGCTCTGAGAAAGCCTTGGTGTTAATTTTGAGGGGAAGGATTCACTCCTCATCTTGCTGCAGCTCAGCAGCAAGAGCATTCCTTTGGGAATGTTCTCCCTGGGCTCCTGGCAAAAGGAAAGTGTGTGAAGGGAAGAAACTCACTGTTTGGAGTCTTCTTTGGTCATGGAAGCGAAGGTGAACATGAGCCCCCCGTGGGGACAGAGCAGGACGCTGTTTGCCACGGAGGACACGGGGCTGCAGCGCGTTGGCCTCCTGCGGAAGGGCAGAGGTTTGGGAAGCTGCACCAGGCTATCCCCCCAAAACCCCCACAGGTCTCCAGGGAAGCCAGGAAGAAACCACAGGTGAGTATTTGCACAGGGCATTCCAACAAGGAGCAGTAACTACTAGAGATGAGGAAATCAGATCTGTGTTCCTCTGCGGCGCAGAGTGACTCTGTCCAGCAGAGATTTCCATCTCCAGCCCGAGCGGTGACCTTTGGGATACAGCTCCAGACAGATGAAAAAACTCATCAGGTTACCAGCTAATCCCACCATCTGGTTAACACACAGCAAACAAGGAAATTCAGTGTCTTACAACTGATACAAGTCCTGCAAAAATCAGCTCCATTGCTTCCAGGAGCTCACTGTGCTGGGAGTCAGAAGCAAAATATTACCTACAAAATATTACCTACAAAATATCATCCACAGCCCCCAAAATAAGGGATAAAAAGCACCAAAACCCTTCAGCCCAGTTACCTGACAAATTTCCTCCATTCTTCTACAAAGAACTGCGAAACAATATACAGCTCATCTGTCTCCTGGGGGAAAAGAGGAGGAGAAAACATCTTTTTAATGAATCCAACAATGACTGTTCGGTTTTTCGTCGGCGCTCGCTCCCTTCGAGACCCCGGTGCTGCTTTACCATGACAACTCTGTCCAAGGGGGCTGCAAAAGCCAAGGAAAATAATTTGGGATCAGGTACTAAGCACTGCCATTGCTAATCTTGTATTTATTATGAAGTTACTTGAGCTTTTGATCCAATTACCTTTAATTCCCAGCGGGAAAGGGCATTTCCCTGGAGCAGCCAGGACTCCCCAGCGCCATTTCTCCTGCTGGGTACTTGGGTCTGAAGCTGGTGAACCCCTGCACTCCCACAGGTGTGGGGTGAGACCACCCCAACATCCCTCAATTCCTTCCAATGTCAAAATCCACAAGTTTTTCCTTTTGGCAGCAGCAGGGATACAAAACCACAGCTGTGCCCCAAATGAGGCAGTGTTTTTGGGACAATCTGTGTTTTTTTGTCCCAATCTTCCTTTGAATTGTTTGCTCCCGGACAAGAAACCACCCAGACCTCAGAGATGGGTGACAAAATTACTCGCACACTCTCCTACATCCTCACCCTCTTCCCTAAGACAGATTTAAGGGCTTGCTCCATCCTTCTGCAGGAAAACTCAGCACACCTGAGGAATATATGTATATATACATACATATATATTCACTTTTTAATTTCCCTTCATCTCTTGATTTCTGCTTGTTTTTTACTCTGCTTGTTTTCCTCCCCAAACCTCAACTGCTTTGGATCAGGAAAACTCCAAAGGCTTGAGGGGAAGATCCTCAGCTCTCTTCCATGAGGCTCCCTTGGGAAATTAAAAGGGAAAGGAGGATAAAAAGGGAAGAAGGATGTAGCCCTGCTGGTGGAGACCCTCCTATTTCTGACCCACAGCGATGAGCTCCAACTTTCCATTCTCCAGCTCCAAAAGCAAATCCAACCAGATACAACCTCAACCACCACTGGCAGGACCTGGAGCTCTCCAGCTCAGCACTAAAGGAAAACTCCTTTCAAACCCTTTTGGGTCTCCTTGGTTCCGAGCCATGGATCTGTGTTGCCTCTGTTTATTCCCAGCTGGAGCAGCGAGGGATGGAGGCAGACACCTGCCAAAGCACCTTGGCAGGATTATAGAGTCAATCATTAATCAGCACCACGAGACTCCCAGGAGCCAAGGACTGCAGCCAACGGCTCATTCCGGGCACCTCAAATCCCCAGGAATTCCTGGGGAAGCTGCTAGGAGAGGGTCTGCACAACCATCGCTGCTCTTTGGAGGACTTCAGCATTTTGGGAAGCTCCCTGAGCTTTTGGGACACAGGACAATGCTGGAGCACACCTGAATTTTGCCCAACCAGCAGCAAAAGGTGGTGGTGGGGCAAAGTTCAGGTGTGTTCCAGCATCCTCTGGCACGGGAAGGCTGATGGGGAGCGCTGCGCTGTTTCCATCCTTCCAGGGATGGATACACCCCTGACAGCACCACTGTCACCGCTGTCTCCTGACTCCGGGCCAGCCACAGCTCCCTTGGCACACCAGCCCTTCCCGTGGCTCTCAGGGCTCTGTGCCAGCACAGCTGATCCAGGGAGATCACACCTCAGCACAGCACACGTGAGAGCTCCGCCGGCACCGACGGAGCCAGAGCTTATGGAGGGCTTTGCCTCGGGATCCCCTTCCACCCCTGCCATGGCAGGGACACCTCCCACTGTCCCAAGGCTCCAAGCCCCGTCCAGCCTGGCCTGGGGCACTGCCAGGGATGGGGCAGCCACAGCTGCTCTGGCTAGGAGAGGGATTAAAGGCAATAAAACCTCTCCCGAGCCTGGCTGCACTCCCTGACCCCCCTCCTTCCCTACCTGAGGCCAGCTGCCCAGGCAAGGTCTGCATTTATCATGGAACAGGTTCTGGAGAGAAGTCTTCTGCTCGCTGGCCATCATCTTATGCAGAGCTTCATTTTCCTCCCCTTCACGCTCCAAAATCTGCAGGAGACAGTTAATTACACCCCAGCCCCCGTTCCCAGCTGCTCCTAAAGGTGACTTTGTTCTCCTCCACGGCACAGGGTTGTGTTAAAAAGGAAAACCAGAAATACAACCAGTATTTACAGTCAACAAAAGGGGAGTGTTTGGCAAATACCTTGCACTGGGAACAGCACTCTTTGTTATTTGGGAATTCGGGGGCTTTTGGAAAATATTGCTTGAGTTTCTCCCAGGCTTCCTTGGAAACCACCCTCCGCTCGTTTTCAGAGATGCACAGGTCACCTGCAGAAAGAGAATCAAGGGAAAGGCTTTGATCACAACACGCTCAGGGATGTTTTCCAGCCCTTGATTGAAGAGATTACAAGGAATAAACGTGGGGAAGAAATCCACACATTCATCAGCCAACACCACGTCAGCAAAAACCAGCAAAGTCACCTTCAACTCCTTCCTTTCTTCCTTTAGACAGAAAATAATAATAATAATAATAATAATAATAATAATAACAACAACAACAACAATAATAGTAGTAGTAGTAGTAGTATAACTTTAATTCATAAAAATACCCTTTAGATTTCCGAGATGATGGCCTAAGCAGCTGATCAAACACAAGTAGGAATGTTGGGAAAAGCCAGAGGACACAGGGCTACTGGTTTCTGATCCTGGCTATCCACAGCTACAGCCTCACAGTGACTCCATTTGCTGATAACCCTGTGTCCCATGAAGCCAGGCGCTTTCCACATGCTTGAAAACCCCAAATTCCCACTGTGGAATCTCAATACAGTTCCATGTGCCCTATCCAAGCACCTGAAAATGTGGAAAGGGCAGATTTTGCACCCTAAATCTGCTCTGGGGAATAACTGGATGTGAAGAGACCAAGCAAGATTTACCAGCTACCCCCCAGAACACTCACTTATCCCTCAGGATTATTTATCCTGGTATCAGGATTATCCACCCTGAAGCTCAGGCAGCTCCAAAACCCTGACAAGGGTTTTTCAGGAGCCATTTGTGCCTGTGGTCTCAGGGATGGAAGCAGGATGCACGCTTAGCACTGGGACACCATGTGCACAGCGATGACACGTGCTGGCCGGATAAACAAGGCTTGGGAAAATGGGAGAAGGCTCCGGGATCCGAGCAGCTGCCCACTGCAGGGCTGACGATGGCCAAGGGGAAAACACAACCACATCTTCCCCCGAGACAGCAGCTGGAAGCCCCTGTGCAGGCACAGGGAGAAACACGAGGCGCAGCCGTTGCGACACCGGGATGCGGACCGGATTTGGGAATATCCGTGCCTCGGTGGGATTGCACCAGCAAGAGGGAAGGAAAACAGCAACCCTGGTGTCCAAAGGGCACAATCCCTTATTATCTGCTTTTCTGTAGTCTGGAGAGCTGCAGAGAGAGCAGAGGCAGAGAAACTCCTTCCTCCCCACCCTCCGGCAGCTCTTTAACATGACAAGCAGCTCCTCAGGCCCACGGACTCGCTCCAGCCGAGCCTGGAATTTGGCCAGCCCTGAAGAGGAAAAAATAGCAATGCTCCCCTCCTGCTTTTCCTCTAATAAACAAAGGTCGGGCCTCGTTGCAGCACTTGGCCACTTGAGCTCCATCCTACGAGGCCAAGTGGCTCCAGAGGCTGGCCCAGGATGCTGCCCAGAGCCAGCGAGGATGGGGAAAAAAAGGAGCTTGTACAAATAAGTGCCTTGACACCACATGATTAATGAAAACAGATTAATAGGGTGAGTGGAAGAGGTGGAAAAATCAGCTCTGGGTATGCAGGGAACAAGTGTTTTGCCATCTGGAAGATGATCCCAACCACTGCTGACCCTGCTTCCCACTCCCACCATCCAGGGACATGTTTTGGGCATGGACATCAAAGAAGGCTTAACTTGGTATCTGGAAAAAATTATTCACTGGGCTCAGGCAGCTACTGGAGAGCGAGGAATTGCAGCAGGGATGCAAAGGGAGCTGTGAAGGGAACGCCCGGGTGGCATTCCTGGAGGCCAGCCAGCCCTCCCAGATCCAGCACTGCCTTTTCCAGAGCCTGCCATGGGGGCAGGAACCCCCTCCACCGCAAAATTAAGGCCGTAGGAACAAGACTACAGATTTGCTGATCCACTCCAGAGGGAATTTTTCAAGGTAGGAAGGTTGTTTTCCATGAGTAATCAGAGGTTAACTCAAGACAACAAAACCTGCTCTGCCAGCAGCCCCCTTATTTGGTATTATTTATTCTGCTATGACCCCAAGTCACAGATCAACCAGCAATTTAACACCATACATTTTCCAAAGGCCTATTGGCCTATTTTTTGTCGTGTCTGGCTCCATAAATGTTCCATCCCCACGTTCCATGCGTTTATTGAACAGCAGCAGCCTCGAGGCAATGGGAAATGCAGCGTTCAAGGCTCTGAGTAACAGCTAAAATCGTGACAAAATGCTTAAATGCTCTGCTTGGAAATGAGATTTCTCAAGCCTTACTGCAGGTTCTTGATTAGCCCTGATGACAGGAGGTGTGTGGCTAATTTATGCCATTTTTCCTCCTGTTAAGAGATAAGATGGAGCATCCCTACAAACTGATGCCTACAAAAAGGAGCTTAAGTAAAACTGGGTTTTATGGCTGGGAACATAAGCTTTAAAAAGGGAGATTTAAACAACAGGGTAGCCAAGGATGCAGCTAATGAGGCATCACTCGCAAAACAACTGATATGAGGTCAAAACCTTACGTAAACAGACACCAAAGCACAGCAGGTTGGGAAATCGATATCCGGGAGCAGTCCTGGCCCAGGTGCTGGCTGAGTGCTCCTGCCTTAACGTAAACCAGGATATTGAATGGGTACTCCCAGCTCCCACCTGGACTGATTTACCCCACCTCCTTCTCTCTTACTGCTTTTAGAGCTTCCAAACAGCTGCAGAGCTTTGGTGCTGCCCATGCAGGAAGGGAAGCTCAGCATCTGACAGCTCTGCTTGGCCGAGTCCTTACAGAGTCTGCCTGCAAGTAAAACTTCTGAGTGCAAGAAACACCGGGAAAATGAGAACTGAACACATTTCTGCAGTGACTCCTCAAGCTGGCCACAGTTGGAGCAAAGGCTACAAGGTTAATGTGTGCAGCAGTGGGCAACAAGGGAGATATTCAGCTCCAACCCCCGGAGAGACTCACCATGTGGGCAAACGATGTCTTCATTAAAATTTAACTCCTCTTCCTCCTCCCTCTTCTCTTCATTTGATTCATCTAATTAAAAAAAAAAAAAAATACAAGAGGATTGCACAGAGTTCCTCTCCCAAGGAAAAAATTCTTACGGGGAAAGGAGCACGGTCGCCTTTCAAATTACCGCAAACGCCTTCACCCAAGGGAAAATTTGGAAGGAAATTCGTTATTCTCCGATGTCTTGGCCTCTGGGCAGGCGGGATTACAGCCTCCAGGCCACGTAGGAGGGCTTTGAAGTGCATGGAGCACAAGCCAGGCCTTTGTGAGATTACAAAGGATGCATTTGTTAGGGCTGGAACACCGCAGGGGTTCCCTGCTCCCAGACATCTCCGAGTTTAACCTAAACACAAGCCTAGGTAAGAGCAAAGGGAGCAGAATTCCTGGCAAAATCCCTGATCTAAACCAGATGCTGCCTGACAAACCGAGGGGGAGCCTGCCGGGGGGTTGACAAGCCCTACATCAATCTCTAAATTAGTTAAGATCAAGCGTTGGCCATCGAATGAGCATCATCAAGACAATGACGTGTCAGCAAGAGCCTCTAATGAGCTGCCTAACGAGAGACCTGGCTCGTGAGCAATTCAAATGCACTACTGGGAGATGCAACCTGTTGTGAATCAGTCAGAACGAGGAGAGGTAACTCAGAAACACCCTTTTCTCCATGAGTGCTCCCCCTTATCCGGGGGCTGAGGAGCCCTCCAGCCTTCCAGCCCAAGATCAATGCCCTGAGCCACCGTTCCCACTTTCATTCCAACAAGCTCCTTACCCAGTTCAAAGAAGCTCAACAAAATACAATTTTCAAACATTTAAAGAGCAGAAGGCAAATAAACCCTCCATCCATTCTCATGATATGGGCACAGAATGCAGTGCAATTCATGATTTTTGTTCCCGGGCTGTGTTTTCCCAGTGCTGCCACATCAGCTGTGCTGTTTTATCCCTCAACCTTCACAATAAACATCATCACCATCCCTTCCCCAAGGTAATTTTCACGTTTCTTCCTTCCCTGTGCTCTCATTCAGAGAAAAGTGGATGAAAAGATCATGTGTCTGAGGTGGTAATTTCACACAGCTTTGTAAAACCACTTATCACCTCATCTCCCTCTCCAGCATGAAGATCACCCCGCAGTTTTCAAGCTTAGCAAAGAAAAAGCTCCTTAAATGAAGGACTTTTTTATTTGATTTATTATCCTTTCCTCCCCACTCACACAAGGGGAACAAAACAGCTACAGAAACCCCTGATGTGTCTTTTGTTAGGAGGGATCCGTCAGAGCTGGTGGGTCTCTACAGCAGCAGAAATTAGGAGGAAATCAGGAGTAAATACCTTTGTTTTGTGCGTTTCCATTCATTTTTCCATTACTGTGCTCTGCATCTTCATCTTGCTCGTTTAGCTGCTCCAGAGCCAGCTGACGCCAGCTCCTCAAGGACGCTTTTCCAACCCAAAACCCGTCATTCCTGCAGGGAGACAACAGCACTGGTACCCCAAAATCACAAAAGCTCCCTTCTTCAGAGCCCAAACAGGGAAATCTTTAGGAAAAAGCTGTTTAAGCACTTCTAAAAAGCATCTTTGGGACTAAAAAGCATTTGGGACTTCCATACCCCTTGACTGTCATCTTCAGCAGGTTGGTCACGGTTTTGTAGTCCTCATTCAGCTGGTTCTTCAGCCGCAGGATTCGACACCTTTCCACCACACAGTCCTTGCAAAGTGCTTTGACTGGGGTGGGGGGAAAAGAAACACAGTTTTTTACACTATTTATTGCATAATTTACCGCACAGGTAGTTTCCTGCTGGTTTGAAGGCCCTCAGACAGCTGTGTACCCGCTATCCTGCCTCAGGACGGGTGAATTTACGTGTAAATGAGGAAATCCTGGGGGTTACAGCCACATCAGGCCACGTTTGAAGCTTAAAGAAGCATAAAATACTTCAAATGAGGTGTGATCTGTTCCACTGCTTCACAGCTCTGCTCTCACAGCTCCTGGTCTCAGCCTGCAGTCTCAGGGAGCCAGGGCAGCCCAGCATCCAGCCACAAGAGGCAGGAAATGCCAGGAAAACACCTGTATTGTGGCACTTTGCCTGTTCAACCCAAAAAAACCACCCTCCCGCAAGGCTGCACTTCCAAAGGAGTGGAAATGCTCCAGCTGGGCGTGTATTTTATAGATTCTCATCCTGGAGCAAGAGGAGAGGGGAAGCAGAGTGTCCATCCATCCTTTCACCCACCCCTCCCTCCCTGCCAGCCATACTCAACTCACAACCCTTCAGGCACTCTTCCATTTGACTAATAAACCTTGCCCTGTTTTTCCCCACAAAGGCTGCCTGCGTCACAAGCAGTTTCTTCCCTACAAGCTCCCAGTAGGAGCTGAGCTAATTTGGTCTCAGTGGGAGTCACTGAGCAACTTCCTAAAAGGAACGAACCCCGGGACTCGACAAGGGGATGTCCAAAGCCTGGAGGGGCTGGGCTGACCCCGAAACGCAGGATGCGTGGCAGATGCATCACCAGGAGCATGCTAACAGGTAAGTGCTCCCTCGGATGAGGTGTCAGACAGGAAGGGATATTTTTGGCCTGAATACTCCATGAGACCCAGCCCACACAGGAGCTGTGGGTGCTGCAGGCACAGAAAATAATTGTCAAGAGTTTGGAGTGTTGCATGTGCAAGTTTTATTTTCTAGAATCGCCTTCAAACCTTCCAAATATTGTGTTTCCTAAGCCAAGTGCCCCATTCCTCCACAGCAACTCCTCTAGGCACAGCCCTTCCCTGAGCAGAGCCCAGGGCCGAAGCAGACCCTGCGATCACCCTAAATGGGTTTGGGAAATGGTAACAGAATTATATGATATTACAGAAATCCCCTAGAAACATGGCAGGACTAAAACCATGCACTGAAATAAAGTTATGATGATAAAGGATGGGTCAAAACAGGGCTGGGAGCAGAACAAGGCTCCAAACCACATCCCAGGAGATGGCTTGGAGAGGATGTTACCGTTGAGCCGGGGCCCTCCTCCGTATCGCCGGTAGAAGAAGTCGGCCACGTATTCCGATATCCTCTTCATCAGGGATATTTTATCGGGATGGAGTTTGCCGTGGGAGCACAGGCAGGCTGTGTTATCAATAGGTTTGGGAGGAGTGGACTCATCCAGCCATTTCTGCAGCCATTCCAGAGAGATGAAGTCATAGGGGGAACCTGGGAGAAACCGCAAACAGAAACAAGACCACACGTGTCAGCTCCAATGCCAGGTGGTATTTTATAATTACTCTTTAAAAATTAACAGGCAATCACTGTTGATTAAATCTCCGAGGTACAAGTTTTCAAAGGTCTGCTTCAGCTTTTCCCACCCCATTCTGATCTCAGTGTCACGGACTCAGAAGTCAGGAGCTACGTGAGATTAAGATGTGCAGATCATTTTGGATTCAGCAATCAATATGCAACAGCTCCAAGGAGGAATGGTAGTGCTTTCAAACTTTTTGGGGATTACTGGAGAGCAGTCGAGGAAAGGGGAAGGTTTTCCTATCATCCATCAAGGGACTGATACAATATTTAAATCATGATCATACATTACAGGCTTTTTCTACAACAGAGGGAGTTCATCGGGGTAATTTGCAAATTAAAGACAACAGCAGAAAGGAAGTCAGTGTTCCCCCTGTCCTTTCAGCACGCAAAATTTCAGTGTCTGTTACAATTTTAGGTGAGAAGATTTTAAAATTTACAGCGTAAATGGAAACTGGCTTAGATTTTTTGCTGAAGCAGAGCAGCAGGCTTGCCCTTGTTTGCCGAAAGAGAAGCACAAAGCCGAGGTTCAGGAGCAGGTCAGTGCTTGCATGAGCAGGGAAATAGTTTGGGGTGAAACCCCTGTATGTCAATACTGAGGCACGGTATGACTACACAGCTCTTCTGTGGGATAACTGGGAAATTAGGAATAATTAAAACCCATTCTGTGCTGCCACGACAGCAGCTCTGAAACCACGGGGAAATGCGCCCGTTGGTGACATTTACAACTGAGCATAAATCCTTCATGATTCCTAGGAAGAAGCAACAGAGAAGCAAGAGGAAAACACAGAAGACAGGAAAACACTGTGTCTCCAGCTTGCACTGGAGCTCTGTGAAGCCTCTTTTCCTCCACAGCCTCAATCCACGGTGTTTTCATCTTATGCAACGCCCTCCGCAGCCGTGACCTCCAGAGAATTGCATCGCTGTCAGAACTGGTTTGCTAGTTTGGGATGAAACTGCCTCCCCCAGAAAGGAGGGTTTTCTGGGGCAGGCTCCACAAAGCTGGCAGAAAACGTGTCTGCACAGCTGCAGAGAGAGCCCCGAGCTCTGGAGGGACAGGACCCCGAGCAGCGCTGGAATGACGCTGCCTCCAGCTGTGCTGGAAGTGCTGTGCCCTTCAAGTGCCAGCAGCAGGCAGAGGGTGCCTCAGGGCAAAGCTTTAGGTCCTGTCATCTCTGAACTGGGGCAGAAGAGCTTCACCTGCACTTGTAAAAACCGTCTTTTTGAGATTTATTCCTCTGTCACATCAGAACTGCCAAGAGCAAACTCTTCTGTTCCTGCTGAGGAAAACCACACTGGAAGTGTGCTGCTGCTCCTTCTCACGGGTGACTCAGGGCAGGTTCATCCCTCCAGCACAACTCTGATCTCACAGTGACATTTGAGCGCTGCTCAGGCTCGTGAGGAGCCGTGACACCTTCCTGCTCCAAGTTAAGCACCTGCATTCCCAAATTGGAGAGGAAGACGTTTACAGGAACAGGAGTTTGCTGTTGGGCTACTCCAGTCTCATGGTGGACTCTGAGCATCCAATAACAAAAGCTAAACAGCAAATTCTCTAAGAGGCCACACAGTTACACCCACTTTTAAGTCTTCAATTATAATTATCGTGGAGTTTTTAGGAGAGGCACATAGTGGAGACAAATCCCCTGGGCTGGATGGATAGAGCAAGTCTGGAGGGAGATGGGCGAGAAAAACAAGGTGGGAAATAAAACTCTGTGTGCTGAGGCAACAAGACTCAAGGATCAGGAGGAAAAGCTTAACCCCGCTCTCCTTACAAAGCTGAGACACGGAGCAGTGAAGCACTGGCAGGGATGAATCCAGTAATTTTCTGCTGGAGGTCAGGCATTCTCTTAGCCCGTTACCTGCTGATGGATCGGGCTCACCAGCTCCCAAACCTGCCGTGAGCTGGCAATTTGGGAGCAGGCAGTTATTCCGCCTCGATGCTCCTAACGAGCTGAGCTGCTCACCAGGCAGAAGAAAAGAGTCACAAAGCATGAGGCTGACGGATGGGGAAGGAGCAGGAGGGAATTAGCGACGCCAGAGGCCACGAGAATGAGCAAAGAAAGGAGAAAAATAGGTTAAGGCAGGAAAAGAAGTAAGGGAAAACAAATGTAAGCATGCATGAAGCTCTGCCCTTCCCGAGGGCTGCGGGAACGCCTCCAGCAAGGCCACAGGACTTGGGGGTTAGTCACAAATCATTCCTAAGCTTAACAGCTCTACTACAGCAATACTCCACAATGTCTTACAGACCAGCTTCGGCGGGTAACCTTTGGTAGAGCTCCTTCACCTCCTCGTGTTTGATCTTGCCTCTGGCCACGCTCTGTTTGCGCATCTCGGCCATTTCGTTGCACCACTCCTCAAACTTGCAGTTATCCCGCTCTACCAGCTCCTGCAGAAAAGCTGGGAAAGAAAAAAAAACCCAGGAATTGAAGGGAAAATGCCAGCTATGTTAATTACCACGGGTTATCTGGGGATAACAAACCTAAAAATTCCCTCCCGCAGCCCTGCCGGGCGAGGTCCTTCCCAAGCCAAGCACATGGACGTCGCTCTCTCTGATACTGACGGTTGCAGACGATTAAATGGAAACTTTTGCACCCAAGAAAATCCTTTACTTGGGGTTGGCTGCCATGTTAAGTGCAGCTCCTCTGTCCTGACTCATCATTCCCGGGGCCAAACAAAAGCTTTTCACCCCATGGACACACGCTGCAAACCCAAGGGCAAAGCGCCCTCAGGAGATGGCAGATTAGCCAGGGCAGATCCATGGAAAGGTGAGGGAAATGGGGATTTTTTGCTGCCACTGATGGAAAAACCCCAAACAAACCAAACCTCAGCAGGGAAAAAAGAAGATAAACCACTTCCCTCACAGGGCTGGTGGGAGGGAGCGGGGGGAAGCTCTGCTTATCTGAGGCCTTTTCCTATTTAGAATTATTTTGAAGAGCTAAAATATCTGCAAAAAGGTTAATTCTTGACCAAAATATCCACCTTGGGAGAATATTCAGTATTAAAAAATAACCAGCCTGACCTCCTTGAGGTCAGAGCCAAGTTACGTCTCTCCACTGTCCCGGAAAAGCCACTTTTTAACAGCATCAAAGCAAAATGCCTCAAATTTACAGTTCCATGAAACCTCCCCACAACCGCAGAGCTTGACTGCTGCCCTTCACTCCCTGTTCCCTGGCAGGATTCCACGGGAAACAAAGGCAACCGCGGGGCTGTGCAGGAATTTGGAGCTGGGTGGGGAGGTTTTTGTAGAGTTATTGTTTTGGGCAGAGGGGTAGGAGGAAAGGGAGAGCAAGAAAGCTCAGGAAACAGGCTGAAAATACAGATCCAGGCAGGAATCAGTGCTAATTCCTGAAGTTTTATGGCTTGGAGGGGGTGTTTTGAACGGGGGGGGCTTGGGAAAGGTTTGGGGTGTTATTAGGGGGGAATAAGGGGTATGATTTACCCCCTGTGCAGGGATCCAAAGGGACCCACCACCTCCGCTCTGCAGAGGAATGAAGGGGGAACACACCTCAGCACCAGGGGCCTAATTAGTATCTCTAATCAAGGAGCAGCCGAACAGGAAACATGGAACCCGCAGGCAGTTCTGGCACCCCCCTAATTCCAAAGCACGACACGAAGGCGCTCGGCCCGAATTCCCATTCGGGGCTTGGAGCCTCTTTATTTTCATGTCATTTGCTCCTGATGTGGCAAAGCTGAGGCAGCCGCAGAGGGAACCTGACATCTGTCAGGATTATTCACCTCCCCGTGCGCTGCTGATGATATTTACCCACGCTGTTCTCCTGCGCCCTCGGAACGCAGGCAGGACCCCGGTGGCAAATCCCAGCGGGATGATCTGCTCCTGACCCTTCCCAGCTTGACCAGCTGGGTGAGAGGGCAATGTCTGAGTGGGCACACGGGAGGGATCAGCAGTTTAATGTTAAGTAAGTGCTGGGAAACCCCACGGGTTCCACTGGTCAAGACACCAAGGTGCCACACAGCACCTTTGGGGCTCATGGAGAACAGTCAAAAATCATGGAATCATGGAGTGGGCTGGGCTGGAAGGGACCTTGAAGATCATTTTTTTTACTCAGGAACACCTTCCACCATCCCTGTTTGCTTCAAGCCCCATCCAGCCTGGCCTTGGACACTGCCAGGGATCCAGGGGCAGCCACAGCTGCTCTGGGCACCCTGAGCCAGGACCTCACCCACCCTCACAGCCAGGAACTCCTTCCCAATATCCCACCTAACCCTGCCCTCTGGCAGTGGGAAGCCATTCCCTGTGTCCTGTCACTCCATCCCTTGTCCCAAGTCCCTCTCCAGCTTTCTTGGAGACCCTTCAGGCATTGGAAGGGGCTCTGAGATCTCCTGGGGCCTTCTCCAGCTCTCCCAGCCTGGCACCAGAGCAGAGGGGCTCCAGCAACTTCCTAACCCCAGAACAGGGCTTGAAGCAAAATTCCAACTCCTGGCCCACCTGGAACAGTGCGGGACAAGAGGGATCCCGAGGGACTCACCTGGCACCTCGACTGAGAGGGATTTCTCCCGGGCCTGCAACCTGTACACCAGCATGTAGGCGTTGCGGGAGCAGTGCGTGCCCTTCCCACACTTGGGCTTACGGCTCTGGGATTTTGACGGCTCCGCTGCAGGAACAAAAGGCAAAACCTCAGCAACGCACCAGCTCCTCCCCTCATCCTCCATTAACGGGATGAGTCTGCCACCCAGCCAGCTTCCCCGCGCCAGGCCTCTGTGCCAAGCACTGGGCTTGGCACGACTCAAAATTGCATCCCAAAGAAAGCCCCAAATCTCTCCAGCCTTTCTGGGTAAATCAAAGGGACTAAATTTAGGCGCCTGTTCTGAACCTCCCCTCTCCAAGAGCCTTTCTTCTCTCCCCAGTGGAACTTCTCTGAGCCAAAAGCCACTCTTGGAAAAACATCCTTTCTCCCTTTTGCCTCTTGTTCTGGTGTCCTGACTCCAAAGAAAAGAGTCAAATCCTCAGGGAAGGAAATCGTATTTACAGGTGATTGTGGATACGAAGAAAACACAGCAAAGCTTTTAGGAAGCCCAGAGCCATGGAAAGGGTTGTTTCGGAGCAGCTGGTGGGGGATTCAAAGTTGTGTTGCAAGAGCTGCTGTTTCCAGATGGATTCTCAGGCAAGGAAAACACTTATCTACAGCTGCAGCTTCGAAAATCAAACCATTTTAAGTAAAGAAAAAAATTAAAGGAACAATGTTCCATAAGTCAAACCCTAAATGGACCATTGAATTATTAAGTTTCTTTTTCCCAAATTCTGAAAAAATTCACGTGCCCTTCCCCCCACACCATCCAGGGGACTTCCCAGACTCTATTTATTTGCAATTTATCCAGGAATTTTCTAAATTGTTCCCATCTGCGTGGCCAAGACTCTCCCCCCCACAGACCTTCACTTTATGTTGCCGACCTTCTCCTGCTGTTACATGTATTTGTAACAAAGAAAGGCCTCAGTTTTGCCCAGAACAGGCAAATTACACCAAAATTTGATACAAACATTGAGCTCCCAGCTTAGAGAGGCTCCTAAACACACTTTACTTCTAGTCTCCAAACAGCCTTGAATTGAAATACAAGAAATAAGAACATTTACTTGCAGTTAAGCATAAAACTTCATAAAATTGAGGTCACAGCAGTTTATTTGCATCTCATTTGGTTGCACTGGGTGAGCGGGGAGGGTAAAACCAGAGGCTGAGCTGCTCTGGGTGCCTTCCAGGGCTCAGTTTCCCTGCACACCACTAGATGTCCGGCCAGCTCCAGCCTGGGCCGGGAGCGAGCAGAGCCGCGGGGAACGGGACAGAGCCACTGGCACAGGCAGGATCATGGCACCACCACGGCTGGAAAAGCCCTCCAAGATGATCAATTCCAACCACTGACCCAGGACTGCCAGGCCCACCATTAACCCACATCCCCAGGTGCCACATCCACAGGGTTTTTGAACACCTCCAGGGATGGGGACTCCACCTGGGCAGCCTCTTCCGGGAAGGATTTTTCTCAATGTCCACCCTGAGCCTCCCCTNTGCACACCACTAGATGTCCGGCCAGCTCCAGCCTGGGCCGGGAGCGAGCAGAGCCGCGGGGAACGGGACAGAGCCACTGGCACAGGCAGGATCATGGCACCACCACGGCTGGAAAAGCCCTCCAAGATGATCAATTCCAACCACTGACCCAGGACTGCCAGGCCCACCATTAACCCACATCCCCAGGTGCCACATCCACAGGGTTTTTGAACACCTCCAGGGATGGGGACTCCACCTGGGCAGCCTCTTCCGGGAAGGATTTTTCTCAATGTCCACCCTGAGCCTCCCCTGGCCCAGCCTGAGGCCGTTCCCTCTCCTCCTGTCCCTGTTCTCTGGGAGCAGAGCCCGACCCCCGCGGCTGCCCCCTCCTGCCAGGGAGTTGTGCAGAGCCACAAGGTCCCCCCTGAGCCTCCTTTTCTCCGGGCTGAGCCCCTTTCCCAGCTCCCTCAGCTGCTCCTCAGAAGTTCTCCAGACTCTTTTCCTTGTGCTCTACCCCCTTTCCCAGCTCTGTTCCCATCTCTGGACACATTCCAGCACCTCAAGAAGCATTGTGCAGGTGAGAACAAGGAAACGGGAGAAGGCTGACGCCCCATTACACCAAACCAAGGGAGCACTTAAATCCTCAGATGTTTTTTTCTCTAAAGATGCCTTAAAGAAAGGCAACATTCCATAAATTCCAACCACAGCAAAGCATCCTGGTGGGCCAGAATTCCTGGGAATAGATTACTCACACTGCAAGTGAATTTCTTATTAATTTTCCTGGTTTTCCCCGCTGTGAGTACCTGCACTACAGAACACTGAGTCACTACAAAACCAATTCACTCCAAATGCCAATTCAACACTGAGCTGCTCTTATTGACTGCAGAGTGAGAAATCCACAGCTCCAGCCTCAGCCCAAGCTCTCCAAGAAATCTCCAAGAAGTCTCCAAGAAATCCAGCCCAGGACCACGGTGATCTGGGCAGCACATGACGAGCCAGTACAACAGAAAAGCACCGAGGAAAAAGCTCAGACTAAAAAGGCAGTTTTAGCTTCCAAGTTGTTATTTGGATCAAAATCGTTTTTCCTGCCTCCAAGTAAAACACCTCAGTGGAAATTGAACCACAATGTGTTAAGGAAACTGAAAGCATTCTCCTTATCTGTTCCAAGGAAGTGGCACTCGCCTGTTGCTCCTCGATAGGAACCCGCTGCCCGCGTTATCAGCGTCTTATCTGCCGTGTGGCAGCCAGAGAAATACTAGAGCAGCTGATCACGAGGTGTAAACACTCACACGGGGCTGAAACGAAGCAAATCTGGCTGCAATCACCAGGATTGCTGTTTCCTCCGAGCTGTGACAGCCCGTGTAGGAGCGCTCTGGGGAGGAGCAGGAGGCTGCGGCCGGGGACGCCCATGGTTTTGGTGAAAAGAGTTATTTCAAAAGGGCACTCACAACTGAAAGGTTTTACCTAGATCTTCCTCAATCCCCAGCTGCAGCTTCTTCCCCTCCATCTTCTCGATGTCTTCGTCGTTGAACTTGTACCACTCTCCGGTCTGCGGGTCCTTCACGTGGGCGATGTAGTGCCCCGAGTAGGCACTCACTCCGCGGTGGATGAGCACGGCGCTCAGCTCGTACACGTGCACACCATCTGCAAGGCAGGCAGCGCTTACTCACAGCTCTGCAGCCAGCACCACTCGTCTCTCCTGGCCTAAAACTTCGTGTTTTCACCCGGCTGCAAAGCCTGCACTTGAACTCGGCTCTTCAGGACATTGCCAAGAGGGTTGTGGCTTACTAACAAGGATGTTGTTTGAAATATGGGCTTCAAACAAGTCTTGACAGAATTTTCAATCAAAAAGAGGATTCAGAGGAATCACAGAATCCCAGAATGGATTGGGTTGGAAGTGATTTTAAAGCCCATCCAGTGCCACCCCTGCCATGGGCAGGGACACCTCCCACTACCCCAGGTTGCTCCAAGCCCTGTCCAACCTGGCCTTGGACACTTCAGGGATCCAGGGGCAGCCACAGCTTCTCTGGGCACCCTGTGCCAGGGCCTCCCCACCTTCACAGGGAGGAATTTTCTCCTAAACAGAATTACAGAGGAGATCTGCCAAGAGGCAATGGGAAACGGTAACAGAAAACTGCCCCAAACTCACTTTTTTGCTCCATGAAAGGCTCCATGTCCAGCAGCTCTGAGAAGCCGATGTAGGTGTTCAGCTTCTTCTTGTGGCCCGTTTGTCTGCGCAGAGGCAAAGCTTCAGCTCAGAGCACAGCACTAACAGCTCACATCCCAAAATAACTCCCTTGAACATCCCCAGAGAGGCTCGGACACCCCGTCACCCCCCAAATTAAAGCAGGAAGAGCCGGGCAGCTGACCTCCCAAAGAGCTTCCAGGGGTTCCCACTCACCTGTCAAACACAAAGCGCATGAGCTGCAGGTTGAGGGTGCAGGGCAGGCTGAGCAGCCGGATCTTCCTCGTGGCGTTTTGCTTGCTCTGACAAGTCTCACAAAAATAACGATTGTCCCCTTCTAACTTTTCCTCCTGAGTATGGAGAGGCAGAGGGAAAGGTCTTGAGAACATGTCAGCACTGAAAAGTCAATTGAGCTACTCAACAGCTGGAGAATGAGAAGCACCAAAGTTATTTTAACTATTTAAGTCTCTTTTCAGCGGCTTCCCAAATTTTTCTCTGAGTTAAAGACACACTAATAACTGCACTTTGCAGCATGGCCGTAGCAGGCTGCTCTCACTTTAAGGCACATTTTAGACTGAATCAAGCCCCATTCCAAGTTCTCAGGTCTCTTACTCCTGCTCCTCACTTGACTGAGCTGGTTTATACCAAAGAAAATAATTAAATCCCCCCTTTTATGAGTTCACATGGACCCAGTTAATGTAAAGCCACATTTTAGCCTGGAAACTACAGCCCTCTGCTCAGCCACCCAAAATCACCCTGTGAGAGTCACTCATTGCCTAAGCAGATCCAAGGGCAGGATTAGGCCAGAGGAAAATTCCAATCCCCCTAAAAAACGTCACAGCGTTGTTTGTGTGAAGGAGGAGCAGACAAATGTCAAGTTCACCGATTCAGGAGTTTAATGTGTGCACCCAAACCAGTTTTTTCTCATAGCAGACCTTCCAGGCAGAGCAACTGGTTTGCTGAGTGCGCCAGCAAGCATTGAGCTCGGGGAAGGGGTTCGGGTTAGTTCTGTCCTAAATATTTTGAGTGGAATCCACACCTTAGTGTGCCAGAGCTGAACTTCAGATCCAGGCAAATTTTGAAGCTGAATTGAGAGCACTTGCAGCTGTTCCTGCAGCTATTCCCGGCGCTCCCCGGTACTTCTGAGAGCACATTTTTCAGCAGGGAATGTCTCCTGTTGCTATGCAGATGAGCACTGACACAGAAAACACGGAAAGCAGCCCTTCTCCCAGTGCTATCCCTGACAAAGCAGGCAGCGACTTCTCCCTAACTTTCCTGGCAAAGTATTTTAACTAAAAATGCAACTTCCAAGTGCTTTTTAAAGCCATAACAGGAGCATGTCATATCACAGAACCATTCCTTGCTCCATGCCTCAACCCTCATTTTTTGGGTCTGCAGAAAAAAGCATTTTCACTTGGATGCGTCTCACCGAGCCAAGTCAGTGGCTTCGCTCCGACACCGACCTCGAAGGCTGTGAATTGGAGGAAGGAATTGAAATTCCTTGCTAAAAATAGCAGGACTCCAGCCCCAGTGAGCTCATACCTTGAGGAATTCCGTTATGCAGTCTGTCAACTGCTTGTGTCCTTGGATGTTTAACTCCAGCTCGTAGAATTTAGACACCAGTTTAGATTCTCTGCCACACTGGTTGCAGCTGGGATGGGAAAGGAGACAAAAACATACCTGAGGACAGGTCATGGCACAGGTGTCGGGGCTCCCCAGCCTTTGATAAAATATTTCTTGAATAAAACCAGGAGAAAAAGTGGATCCAGGGCTAAGGAGATCCACACCTCCACACCACAAAAACTCCAGGAGAAGGTTGAAACAGCTTAACAGCACCTACCAGGACCTGTCACGACTTGTGTGCACCATTTCACATTATTTTTAAGGTGAAATCCACAGCTCTGAGAAGACAGGAATGAAAATACAACACCCCGGACACTGTTTTCTGGCTGCAGGACCTGCCACTCCATTAACTCACTTGCAGGTTTAATTGGTAAATTCCCATTAAAGGATTAAAAGCAGCTGGAGAACTGTCACAGCAACACTACACGCACAGGAACAGGAAAGGAAAAGGTAAATATTTCTCAGAAAGTGTTTCTGCTGCAGCTTAACTGCCTGCTCTGGTTGTTAGGATCTTCCCTCCTAAATCCTTCTAAAAATTTAAATATTTACAAAAAGGGTCTTCCCAAAACTATTACTTACACCGTGACATAGGCATACTCTCCACAGAATTGCTTTTGCACAATGTTCCGGACATCTGGGTTTTTCTGTTTGGACAAAGTATCTTCCAGCAGAGACATGAACAGCTTGGAAAACTCCTGGGCATCCTGAAAGAGAAAACCAAGTTCATTAAAAACCCACCACAGCACAATCCCAGCCCTGTCACTAACTCACTGCTAATTACCCCGAGCCCTCCACACAGGCTGCGCCGAGGCTCCGTGCACTGCATGGAAAATAAAGACCAGGCAGCAGAACTAAGGAAAACAGAGGAATTTGGCTGAAGGGAGCGTGAGGCCCTCGGTGTGGGAGCACAGCGGGAGCTGCCCTGGCTCCCCGCCAGCCCTGCCGGGGGCTTTGACTTCTGCCCCGCTCCTCCCAGGATTCTGGAGGGGATAAAACCCCTCCTGTGGCGCTTTCGAGCCCCTTGATCCTCATTTTTGCAGCTGTCCCTGCTCGGATCAGAGGTGAGAAGAGAAATAAAAACTCCAAATATGAGAAGCTGCCCTGTGGGTGATCCCGGCGACGCTCCAGAGCTTCCCCACACCCAGCTCGGGGCCTTTCTCTCCCACCCTGGTTCTCCTCTCCCAAAAACAAACAGGTTTAGCCCTTTCCCAGCTGCCCTTTGGTGTTCCTGGCTGGCTTCCTTCCCCTCCTGACCCTCCGAAGGAAACATTTGCCAGTGCTCTGGCTCTTCCTCTGAAACTTCCCGTTACCTCCCCAAGTGCATTTCCGAGCCATGCCCCTCTCCCAGGCTCTCTCCAGCTGCAGCCCCACAGGGCCCTGCAGCCTCCCACACGGGATCCTGGCTGGCTCCTGCTGATCCACCTCACCCTGCGAATCTCCTCACCCCCGGGAGGGCCCTCCCACCACCCAACCCCCCCTGGGAGGAGCAGCAGGAACACCTGCGGAAGGACCCTCACAGCAGCTCCAGCCCCCACCTGGCCCCATCCCATCGCTCCTGGGCTTCATCCCACCACCCCCTTGGCTCCTCCTGATCTGCACTCATCACTTCCTAGCCTCATCCCATTGCTCCCCGGGCTCCTCCTTATACCCTGTATGCATCCCATTGTCTCACGTCTTGATCCCAGCACCCCCTCGGCTCCTCCTGATCTCCCTGTCTCCATCCCACTGCCCCTGGGCTCCTCCTTATCTCCCCATCATCATCCCATTGTCCCACGTCCTGATCCCATCACTCCCTGGGTTCCTCCTTGTCTCCCTGTTCTCATCCCATTCCTCCTTGGGATCCTCCTCATCTCCCTGTCCCCACCCCATCACTCCTTGGACTCCTCCTGATCTCCCTGGCCCCATCCTGTTGCTCCCTGGTCTCCTCCTCATCGCCCTGTCCCCATCCCATTGCTCCCTGTTCTCCTCCTGATCTCCCTGGCCCCATTCCATCACTCCCTGGGCTCTTCCTGATCCCTCTGCGCTCCTGAAGTCCCTGGTCCCCTCCTGTTCCCCCCTGCACTCTGTGAGGGGCCCAGAGCCCCACCTCCCCGTTCATGTTTGCACCCAGAAGCCAGACCCAGCTGGGAGCTGCCCAGTGACCGCCCAAGGGTGATTCCCAACTTCTGGAAGTGCCAGGAACCGCGTCCCACACACCTGCTGCTGCCCCGTGTCCAGCCCCAGGGCTTTGACAAAGCCTGAGGGGTCGATGTAGCGCCGCTTGCTGTTCTGCAGCAGAGCAAACAGGTACTGCAGGTGCTCACAGATGGTCTGGGGCTCGTAATCTGGGGAAAGCACAAGGCACAGCAGGAACTCAGGGCGAGAAGGGATCGCTCCACGCGTTTCACTCGTTCTGGGTTTGTCAGGGGAAATCAACCACTAAGTGTGATGGGGTTGGAAGGTGGTTTGAGTTGTTGGGAAAACTGAAGTAGATCACGTAGGTGATGATGGCAAATCCCAGCACAAGCCAAAGAGAGAATAATTTAGGTTGGAAAAAACCCTTAGATCATCAAGTCCAACTGTAAATATTTACTTTCTGCAACTTCCAGACAGGAGGGTGGAGCCAGGCTCTGCTCCCAGGGAACAAGGGACAGGATGAGAGGGAATGACCTTGAGTTGCACCAGGGGAGGTCTAGGTTGGATATTAGGGAAAATTCCTTCATGGAGAGGCTGGTCAGGCTCAGAAAACATCTGGATGTGGCACCTGGGGACATGGGTTAGTGGTGGACCTGGCAGTGCTGGGGGAATGGTCGGACCGAGCATCTTGGAGGAGTTTCCCAACCTTAGGGATTCCATGATCTCAGCACGAGCTGTGAGTGAAGGGTTTACACAGCACGCACCAATCACCCCGAGAAACAGCTTCTTATTTACCCCAGAAGGTGAAACATCATTTAAAACCACCAGGAAACAGGAGCAGAGCTGAGGCAGCTGCGCTGACCCAGAGCTTCCCCAGGGAAAGCACCCAAGACCAGGAAAAGCTTGGAGCCTTAATCCTGTCTGGGACCCGAATTTCAGCCCTGCCATGGGGTAAGTGCAGCTCTGTGACAGCACACACCAGCCCTGATCCACATGTTCCACCACCACTAGACTACTTTGGGAAGCAAGACCAAACCAAACCACCATTTTCAACCAGCTCAGATCACTCTGATCTAAGAAATCACTTGGATTAAGGTTGGTTCGTTACCAAAATCCAGGTGATGGCTCAAATCTAACAGTGAAGTGCCGGGATGTATGGCTGTAGCTTCACCTGTGGGTTCTCCCGATAACCTTTATCCCACTGTGGGGTTTTAGGAGGAGAGGAACAAATCCCTGTGTCCCACGCACCTGTGTCCTTGGGAACGCCATCCCCGCAGGCGCTGGGGCACAGGTAGAGCGCTTGCCGCAGCTCCAGGTTCAGGAACCACATCTGCAGGAAGGTGTTGACGTAGCACGTGGCGCCGAGGTTCGTCAGGCCCACAAACGCGTTCTGGGGGGCAGAGAAAGGGCCAGGGGTCACCCGTCCTCGTCCCCAGTGCACCCCTGGGCCCCGGGGGGGGTCTGGGGTACCTTCTTGCGGCGCTCGCAGTTGGGGTCGTCGATGTTGTGGAAGCTGTTCTCATCAATCTCGCCCAGCCACACGTGCTCCCCGATGCCCACCAGGCAGTTGGGGTTCCCCCGGCAGTTCCTCCTGGGGAGCCAGACCCCAGCAGTCACCCCCACGCCCCTCGGGGGCTGGCAGGGGTGACAGTGGGGAATATGGGGGCAAGGACAAGGGGAGGCCCATAATGTTCAACGTGACGAGACGGGGAACACTCACCCCCCAAAAACAGTGGCCATGGGTGAGGAGGGAGGTGGAGAACCAGAGGGGTTTGTACCAACCCCTGCGGGTAAAAAGGGGGACCCCAGGGGACAGTATGGGACCAAGGGGTCTCCTGTGTCTGGGCAGCCAGGCAGGGAGAGGGGTCGCCCCAGCTCCAGGGTGAGTGCCCTATATCCAGGCAAGGAGAGGGGTTCCCTACAACCCACAGGGATGCCCTATAAACGGGGAGCCAGGCAGAGAGAGGGGTCCCCACAACCCTGGGCTGGGAGTGGTTCCTTGTATCTGAGAGGGCAGGCAAGGATAAGGGTCACTTACAACCCCGGGGTTTTCCTATAAATGGGGAGGGACGGGCAAGGAGAGGGCACCCCACAACGCCACGGGGACTCCCCTGTATCTGAAGAGCCCCCACAACACCAGGGTGGTGCCTGTATCTTGTGAGCCAGGCAGGGAGGAGGGTTCCCCACTACCCCAGGGGAGTGCCCCCACATCCGAGGGGACAGAGAACGAGAGGGGCTCCCCAAAACCCGGGGGGTCCCCTGTGTCTGAGCAGACAGGGACAGAGGCTCCCCGCCACCCCACGGGAGTCCCCTGTATCTGGGGAGCCACACAGGCAGACAGTGCTGAGGGCCGCCCCAGCCCCGGGGAATACGAGCAGCCTGCACCGACCCCGCGGGACCTCGGAAGGGGCGGGGAACGCCCCGCGCCTCTCGCGGGGAGGGAACACGGAGGGCGCCGCAGCCCTGGGGCCGGGGGAGCCCCCACATCCCAAGCGCGCCGTGCGGAGGGTTCGGTGCCCGGCCCGGCCCCGCGG
>VWZT01001767.1:332-17115 GCA_013397055.1 Pachycephala philippinensis
AAAAAAAAAAAAAAAAAAAAGGCTTTATAAAAATGAGAAATTGGAAAATTTATTGAGTGTTCGGGGCACGGCGAGGCAGCGGCCGCCAGAGCGGGGCCGGGGCCGCCGGAGCGGGGGGAGCGCCGCGGCCCCCCCGGGCAGCGAGCGCGGAGCCGGGAATCCGCCTCCTTCCTGGGCAGGGCCCTGCGGGGAGGCAGCGCTGCGCTTCGGCAAGTGTTTTTCTCCTTTTCAGCCTATTTTTGTGTTAATTTTCCCTGCTTTTTTTTCCAGTTTTTTATATGATTTTTCAAGAGTTTTCTATCTTATGGTCATTTTTTGCCCTCATTTCGCTTCAGCGCCCTTATAACTGGAGGCTTCTCGCTCGTTTTAAAGGCAGACTTAACGCTTTAAAAACAGCTTCCAAAGGTATAAATTGGGCTTTTCCCTCCTTTCCACGCTTGGATTTGGTGCTGGTCCTGCTCGGTTTTGCCTGACGCCAAAGAAAGTTGGGGAAGCTCGGAGCAGGAGGGGGTTCCCTGCTCCTCAGGGCTGGGAATGGGCAGCAGGGAGCTGGAAAATCAGGATAATTTCACCTGCCAGCGCTTGTTTTTTCTTGGCCCCTTTGGAATCTGGCAGGGAATTCGGTGTCTTGGTGCTCCCAAGGTGTCCTAAATCCCAGTTTTCCAGGTTTTTAGGCAGAGGGTTGGAGATTCCAGTTGGGAATGTTGTTGTGTTCCGAGTTGCTTCCAGCTGTGCGCACGTGTTTTTTAGGGATTGGAGCGTGTGGGGTGAATTCTGCTCCTTTAAAATGTTATCCAAGGAAAATTCCTTCCAAATCCACCCTCTGGAAGCGGGATAGTGATGCCAAAGTTGTTTATTTCCTGATTTCAGGAAGTTTTGGGGTACGAGGAGGATGGGTTCGGGAATTGTTTTCCTTAATTTTGGCAGTTGGTGTTTGTCCTTGTCGTTATTTCCCAATTTTTATGTGGAATATAAAAAAGTCCTGGGAAAATACCCCTGAATTCTGGAGTTTCCTTAAATTCCGTGCTGCTTTTTAATTTAGTTTATCCCGAAATCAGGCAGGACCAACCCTTTTATCAATCAGGGTTAATTAATGGGATGCGGATGGGGTTTTGTGCTTCTTCCTGAGCTTGTTTTGGGTATTTTATAGCTGGAGCTCCTGTTTTTCTATGGAATTCTGTGCTTTCCCATCAAACAATCCCATAAAGTGACATCCTGATTAATAAAACATCCCACAAATATCCTCAGGTGGATCCTGTGGGAGATATTTCTTCCTTAATCTCGTTTTTGTTGTTTAATTTTTAAATTTTCCCGTTATTTTCCATGTTAATTCAGCGTTGTGGAAAATCGGGATTTTAGTGCTGGAAATTTGGGATTTTTGGGTGTTGTTCAGGCAGGTTTTTTTTCCCAGATATTCCCACTTTTTATCCTGTTATATTTGTGAGTCACGGCAAAATTATCACTTGGTTTCTCTTATCAATATAACTTTTAATTATAATTAATCAGCTCCTAATAATCATCATTAATTCCCATTAATTTCCTTCGGGAAGTGCTCACCTGGGAAGATTTTGGCACTTTCCTGATCATTCCCACCCGAAAATCCGGAGTAAAATCCCAATATTGGGAAGCAGGGGCAGCTGGGGGGGTTAAAATTAGGCCCAAAATTTGGTTTAATGTGAAAAAAAATTCCTTTATCAGCTCCAGATTGTGGCAGGGATCAAACTTGGGATTTATCCCTCCCAGTTCCGGCTCTGTAGTGCTTTAAAACTTCCCGATATTCTCATTCCTCGGGGTTTTTTTCCATGGAAATCTTAATTCCAAGGGGAAACGGTGCAAAAATCTGTGGAATATTCTCTTTAAAAGTGAAAATGGGTTTAAAAAAGGATTTTTTCTCTTGGTTGCTTCTCCCGTTTTCCCGTTTCTCTGGGATGCTGCTGGATTTGGTGTTGACTTCTTGAGAATTCCCTTTTTTTTTGGGAAGTGTGGACCCAGCTCCGAGTGTTCTCTGGGATTCAGGTGTCGGAATTCCAGCTGGAAAAATGGGTTAAGGGGAAAAGCTGGGGCAGAACTGATGGAATCGTGGGGGATTCCAGCTCCTGGAATTCCCGAAGGAACAAAGCTCCCTGTCCTGCCCTCGAATTGTTGGGAAAAAAAAGGGTGGGAAAATCCCAGTCCAGACTTTTCCTGGATTAAACCTTGTCCTAGCCCGGCCTTGGAGCAGGAATAGCTGGAATTCTGTGGTATTTATCATGGGATAAATCCACATTCCTGCTGTTCTTTTCCGAGCGTGTCCCAAAAACTGGGAATTTCGTGGGCGTTTTCAGGGATTTGGGAATTTTAAATTCATTTGTATTTTCCTGCGGTTCAAAAATCCATTTATTTCCATCGGTCCATCCTAAAAATCCATGGAAAGGAGGGAAAAGCATCCCTGTCTGCTTCCTTCATTATTTCCATCCTGCATATCCATCGGCACGGGAATTCCTGGCTCTTTCCCTAAAGATTTCCGTCCCATAAAACTGATTCTCCTTCAACCCTTCCATTCCAGAAGGATGTGGATTGGTTATTCCCATTCCATTAATTCCATGGATTGCTCCCTCCTCCTGCTCTCCGGGTGCTGGGGAATCCTGGGAACGCCGGGCTTGGATGTCTGGGATACACCTGGGAACGTTGTCCGGGAATGGATTGAAAATCAGGGAATTTGGGAATGGTTCTGGATTGCACGTGGAATTCCCAGCGCTTCTGGGATCCCGGGAAGGAGCGGGGTTTTCCTGGGATAACGGGAAGGGAGAAGGGTTTGGATTGAGGAGCAGCTCGGGTGGATCAAATCCTCTGGATCCACAAGTCCCAGGTGGGAATTGAGAGTGGGAATGGTGTCCTTGGGAATGCTGGATGACATTCCCAGCTTTTTCCAGGACGCTGCTGCGCTTTTCCTGCAGGAATTTTTCCCTGTCTCCCCTGTCCCACAGACAGAACAACCAGGAAATTGGGTTTTTCCTGGATTTCCCTAAATTTAGGGCAGCACAATTCCTGAAAAGCTTCCGAAACCAGTGACAAAATCCATGGTTTTCCTTCCCACTTAAAAGTTATCCATGGATTTGCTTGGATACTTTCCCTCCAAAGCCGTGAAAAAGCAGGAAAAGCTTCTCTTTCCCAAATATTTCTCCTAATTAGTCCTTAATTAATCTTAATTTAAAGGCAGGAATTTTTTCCGTGTCTCCGCCTCATCCCGGGAATTCCACATCCAAAGGTTCCCAATCCCAACCTGTAGAGTTTTCCAGGGAAGAGTGCACTGCAATCCTGGTTTTTCCTTCTGTTTTCTTGGATACGGGAGCTGTCAGTGGAGGAAAAACATTTGGAATGTGGCAGCGCTGCTTGTCCAGGAAAAATCCATGGAGCTGGAGCGATCCAGGGCAATTCCAGGCGGGAGCAAAGCGATCCCAGCTGCTGGAAAATAATGGGAATATTCAAAGGGAATGGAATTGTGTGGAAAGATGAAGCTGGTTATTCCCAGCTTTGGAATATTGGGAATTTTTCTGGAGTTGTGCTGCTGCGGGAGGAACAACCCCAAGAAATCCCAGTGAATTTTCCATGGAAAACTCCACATGTTCCTGATTTGTTAATGGTTGTGGTTATGGATGTGGATACACCGAGCTTGGAAATGCGGGAAAGGGGAATTTTGGGA
Source organism: Pachycephala philippinensis (assembly GCA_013397055.1). Lineage (NCBI taxonomy): Eukaryota > Metazoa > Chordata > Aves > Passeriformes > Pachycephala > Pachycephala philippinensis. The sequence continues at coordinate 4,015 of VWZT01001767.1, forward strand.
TTTAGGGCATTTCCTGGGGGTCGGTGATGGGTTTTTCCTCCTGGAATTTCTTCAGGATTGGAGATGCCCCGTAATTAGATCCAAGAATTCCCAGGATTCTTCACCTTTCTGCCACTTAGGGATTTCCCTTGGACCTTTGGATTCTCCCAGGATGGAGGAAAGGGATGGGAAATAATTGGAGCCATCCACGAGGATTTTTTGTAGGATTTTCAGCCGGAAAATCCCAAAATATTGCTGAAAAATTCCTGATATCGAGCCAGGTTTTTTCCGGAGCCGTCTCCGAACACGGAGCAGCTTTGAGGTAAAAAATCGAGGAAAAATCCCTCAAAACCATCCCCAAATTCACCAATCTCCAGGAGTTTTCCCGTCCCTTTTCCCAGCTCGTGATGCGGGATTTTCCGGAGCGCCAGCGGGAAGAGGCCGATCCGTGTGGGATGAGCCTGAATAAGCCCGGCCTAAGTGAGCCGAGTTTAAAAGGCGGCTTTGAACTCCAGTTTTACCACTCTGACCTTGGGACGGGGATTTGGGAATGCTGGGATAGGGATCCGCAGGGAAATCCGCATTCCCAAAATTCCCAGTGTTTGTGTGGCTGCTCTGTGTCCTTCTGTCACCTTAAAGGACACGCCGGGATTTGGGAATTTCGGCCCAAATTCCCGGCTCTCCCTGCCCGTGGAGTGAAGATTTGCTGAAGGAGAGACCTGGGCTCTTTTCCTGGTTTATCCTGGAAAAAAGGAGGATCAGGAAGGAATTTTGTGGCTCTGCACCAGGTCCCGAACAGGAGAGGGCGGGATCGGGATCTTCTCCCGAGAAACCAGGATGGGATGAGAGAACGGCCTCAGGATGTGCCAGGGGAGGGCCAGGTGGGACATCAGCAGGAATTTTTTCATGGAAAAGGTGGTCAAAAGTTGGAATATTTTCATGGAAAAGATGGTTAAATGTTGGAATTTTGTCATGGAAAAGGTGGTTAAACGTTGGAATATTTTCATGGAAAAGATGGTTAAATGTTGAAATTTTTTCATGGAAAAGGTGGTTGAACATTGGAATTTTTTCGTGGAAAAGGTGGTTAAACATTGGAGTTTTTTCTTGGAAAAGGTGGTTAAACATTGGAATTTTTTCACGGAAAAGGTGGTCAAACGTTGGAGTTTTTTCATGGAAAAGGTGCTTGAACATTGGAATTTTTTCATAAAAAAGGTGGTTAAACTGGAATTTTTTCTTGGAAAAGGTGGTTAGGAAAAGGTGGTTAAACATTGGAATTTTTTCATTAAAAAGGTGGTTGAACGTTGGAATTTTTTCACGGAAAAGGTGGTTAAACATGGGAATTTTTTCGTGGAAAAGGTGGTCGAACGTTGGAATTTTTTCATGGAAAAGGTGGTTAAACGTTGCAAAGGGCTGTCCTTGTGGAATTCCCATCCCTGGAGATGTCCAAGGAATTCCTGGACTCAGAGCTCTGGTGGGGATCGGGCGCAGCTCGGACTCGATCTGGGATGTGTTTTCCGAGCTCGGTGATCCCGGGATGTTGGAAGTTTAAGTCATCGCTGGGATTTTCCAAGGAAGTTGCGGCAGAGGAGGAATTCCAATGCGGATTTTGAGGTGGGATTATGGAAAACCCGGGATGAGCTCTGGTTGGAGCTTCACAGGATGGGATTTCGGTGTTCCCAGGACAGGTTTAATCCTGGGAAGTGCTGGGCTTGGATTGAGGGCTGCTCTCCATGGCTTAGTGGTGTTTTCCAAGGATTCTCTGATTCCGCTTTGGAATTCCAGTTGGGTTGAGGCGGGAATGGAGCGTGCTCCCGAGGAACCTGGGAATCATGGATTGCTCATCCCCAACAGGAAATTCCTGAAGGGAACAGGTTTTTATGGATAGGGAGAGTGTCCCTTGGGGAATTCCCATAAACTGGAGCTTGGAGAAATCCTATAAAATTCCCGGGAATCCCTCGCAGGCGCTGGCATTGAGCCGTGGTGTTGCTTCCATCCGTGGAATTCTGCTCCCAATCCCAGCTATCCGTGTTAATCCCATCCAGTCCCTTCCGTGTGGGATTCTCCCAGGGAATTGGGAATTCCGTGTTTCCGGCGGTGTCTCTCCCTGCCCCGGGATTTTTGGGATTCTCTTCCCAGTACATTCTCAGCCAGGAGATGGTCCTGGATAACGGCTTGGAAATCCCTTTATCCCATCTCAGCTATTCCCAAGAAAGCCTTGGAGGGCTGTATCCAAATCCCAAATCCTGTGGGGCTTTGGGGAAGGAAATCCATCGGCTGTCAGCCAATGTCACTCAGGAAAAGGATGGGATACCTCGGGAATTTCCCCTTCCCCGGGAATCTAATCCCGCTCCAGGTCACATCCTCACTGCTGAGCAGCAGGAGCAGCTGAGGATCCCCCCTGGAATGGGAATCCCATGGAATGGGAATCCCCGGTGGCCACGGGCCATGGCACCTGCTGCCCTCCCTGCCGCGGGCACAATTCCAGCTCTGGAAAACCGGGAAGAGCTCGGCAGCTCCGGAGCCGTGGCCAAGCGGGCACGGAGCAGCCCGGCAGCTGCTCTGATCCCGGCCGGAGATATTCCCTGCTCTCCTTCCCTGTTTTCCAGCGGGAGCCGAACGCGGGGTGGGATCACTCGGGGTTGGATCACGGAGGGCTTGGAATTGCAGCTGGAAAACGGTGCTGGATTTCATTAATTAATTGTTTTAATTGGGTTGTCCAGCTTGGGAATGTTTGGGGATTGTGGGATGGTCTTGGAGCAGGGATTGGCTCACGGGAGCCTTGGGAGCAGCTCCGTAAATCCAGGGATTGAGTGGGATGCTCATCCAAGCTTTTGTTGGCCTGGTCGCATTCCAGGTGGGATTGGACTGGGAAATTCAGGGAATTTCTCACCTCCGGTTGGAATTTTGGGAAAGCTTCCAGCATCGGTGTGGGGAATGTTCATCTCCTTGTCTCCGCTGTGGAGCTGGGTGTGGGCTCCTGCAGGAGCTGGGATTGTGGAATCCCATGGAATTCCATGGAATCCTTTGGGTGGGAAGGACCTTAAAGCTCATCCTTGAGCTTGGGCAGGGAACCTCCCACTATCCCAGGCTGCTCCAGGCCCTGCCCAACCCATTCCAGAGGCATCCAGGGGCAGCCACAGCTTCTCTGGGAATTCCATCCCAATTCTTTCCCAAATTTCGAGCCTTGCCAAGCCCGCACCTTCCCCAAAAAAACAGGAATGTTGTGCCTGTGGAGCACAAAACCCCATGGAGCGGGAACCTGAGGGGATCCATTCCTGCTCAGGATTCCCAGATCCATGGGGGGACAGGTTGGGAATACTGGGCAGGACCCAGCAGGAGCCAGCGAGGGCATTCCTTACTGGAGAGAGATCCAAGGATTTTCCTGGACTCCACAGGCTTGGGAGAGCAAGAAATTCCCAAAATTCCAAGTGTTTGTGTGGCTGCTCTGTGTCCTTCTGTCACCTTTAAGGACACACCGGGATTTGGGAATTTCAGCCCAAATTCCCAGCTCTCCCTGCCCAAGGATTGGAGATTTGCTGAAGGAGATTTGGCCTTTTTTCCTGGTTTATCCTGGAAAAAAAGGAGGATCAGGAGGAATTTTGTGGCTCTGCACAGCTCCCGGACAGGAGGGGGCGGGATGAGGATTGGGATCTTCTCCCGGGAAACAGGGACGGGATGAGGGAACAGCCTCAGGATGTGCCAGGGGAGGGGCAGGTGGGAAACTGGGAAAATTCCCTCATGGAAAGGGCTGGAAACCTTGGAACTGCCCGGGGAGGTTTGGAGTCCCCATCCCTTGGAATTCCCAAGGAATTCCTGGACGTGGCACTCAGAGCTCTGGGCTGGGTTCAGTCCCAGCTTGGATTCAATCTTGGATGTCTTTTCCAAGCTCAGGAATTCCATGAGTTTGGATGTGTTGATAAGGGCCCCTCTGGAGAGGCTCCAGGTCCTGGATGTCACTTGGGAGGAATTCCATGAAATCCAGTGGCTGCTTCCAAATGGTTTCCTGTTCCTGCCCTTGGGGTGGGTTGGATGCTCCCTGTGGATCCTGTGGCGGTGCCTTTGGAACCGGGAATTCCGGGAAGAGATAAGAGCCCTGCTTATCAGTGTGGAGCAATGGCAGGAAAGCCCTCAGCAGCTCCAGGGAATGTTCAGTCCTGAGGGGATGTCGTGGGCTGGAAGCATCTGGGAATGTCGGGAATGGAATCTGGAACAAGGATGGGTGAGGAACACTCGGAAGCTGGAGCTGCTCCGGGTGTGATATCCCGATCCAATGGATTCTGGATTCATGCTGGGAACCAGGCTGGCACCTGCAGCTTGGCTTTTATCCCACCCACTCACCTGGGAGCGTGTTCCAGGAAGTGTTTCCATGGAATCCGTGCCCGTGGCTGTGGCTTTTCCAGCGGGTAGCAGATTTTTGGGATAAGTACAGGTGCTGTGATTGATATTCCATGAGTGCTTATTCCTGCTCCGTGGTGTAGGGATGGAGTCAGGGATACACAAGTCGGATTTCCGGGTCTTTGGTGCTGCTTTTCGACACAAATTCCCGGAGAATTCTTAATCCCAGACCTGGAGCAGCGCAGGGATTTCCGTGGGATCCACCTGCACCCCTCACCTCGTCCCGATGTGCTCCAGGATTCCTGCGTCCGGAAAGGTTTATCCCATATTTTGGTGACAAAAAGCAAGGGGAAGAGCAACAAAATTGTCACTTTATACATTTCCAGGGAAGTTTGGATCTTTGGGAGTGATTCAGGAGCCGGAATTTTCCTTAATATTCCAAGAACTCCTGAAAGCAGGAACGAGGAGGAGACTCCAGTCCTGCTGGACTGCGGGGAGCTGGTTTAGCTGGAATGTGATCCCATTCCCACTTCCCTGTGCACACTGCCAGCTCTGTGCTCCTGGCGGGATGCAGCGAGCCTGGAGGAGATCCAACATCCCTCCGAAGGGCTCGGGACGGAGAAGGGATCTCTGTGTGGGAGCCAAATCCTTGGAAAAGCTCCCCGCTGGAGGGGCTGCGGAAAGCGACGGCGTCTCCCAAGGGCCGCGGCTGCTCCTCCTGGAAACTCCCGAGTTTTTATGGAGCGGGAATGTGCTGTGGAAAAGCGGGAGTGGGATGTGCAGGGCTGGAGGCAGAGAGCTGTGGGGAGCTGGGAAAAATCCCACAAATCCAGTTCCTCCTCCTTTGGCGCGCCTGGATTTCCTTGGGGATTCTTAGGGCATCGAGCCATGCTGGAATTTTGTTGGGAATGCTGTTGTTTGCAGGGATTTAGGGAGTTAACGCTGTAAGCACTGACATCACATTGCTTTTGGGAAGGGTTGGGAATGTGCTCTGCTCTTCCCAAACAACCTCGGACTTGGATTCCAGGAGGTTTCTCCATGGTTTTGGAATTTGGATTTGCCAGCAGGGAACAGGGAAGGGGAGAACGTGGCACTTGTGCATCAAAACTCCCTGAAAAGTGGGGAGGAAACAGCCTTCCCTAAAAAAACCCATGGAGAGGTTGGAATGGGATGATCCTAAAAGTCCCTTCCAACCCAAAACATTCCAAGATTCTAAAAAAATGCAAATTAAAAGGAAAAAAAAAAAGGCAGAGTTGGATCATTTACCTTTGTGCTCAAGGGTTTTCCTTTGCATCCGAGGCTATTTACAGCTCTTCCTTAAATCTCCACTCTACTCCTGAGGGAATTTTTGGTCCAATTCCCTGGGTTTTTGGTCCAATTCCCTGGGTTTTTTTGTCCAATTCCCTGGTTTTTTTGTCCAATTCCCTGGTTTTTTTGTCCAATTCCCTGTTTTTTTTGTCCAATTCACTGGTTTTTGGTCCAATTCTCTGGGTTTTTGGTCCAATTCCCTGGGTTTTTTTGTCTAATTCCCTGTTTTCCGTGCTCAGGGAGGGTGGAGGGATGGATATCCCCCCTCATGGATCAGGGTAGGAGCTGTTTGTCCCTCAGCGTGAGCTTCGAGCTCGTTCCCTTCCCTCCCTTCCCTTTCCCCTCAGCCCCCAAAATTCCTGGGAGGAATTCCCAAATTCCTCTGAGGCAAAATCCACCTTGAGCTTCCCAGTGCGGATCCCGAGGCCTCGTGGCTCCGTGTCCGTGGGTGTTGGGATGAGATAAGGGAGCAGGGACATGGATAAGGAGGATTCGCTTCCATTGCACTTTTCCCGCCTTTTTTTTTGGCGGGAACTCTGAGGCGTGTGTGGAGAACATGAGGGAAAAACCTCTTTGTTTACCCCCAAATGGATCCTCTGGAGAATCCCGATAATTAAATACCGCCCAGGGAAAAGATCCACGTGTTTTCCTTAAATTTTGGGGGATTTTTCCATCTAAATTTCAACCCGATGAATGGTTTGGGAGTTTATTTGGGGAATTTTGGGGGTTTTTTCCCTCATCTCTGTGGGATCAGGAGCACTGCCTTGATCTTGGGTTTCTTCTCCCCAGCCTGGAATTCTTCTGGAAGAAGAATTCTTCACCCTGGAAAAATTTGGAGCCATTTCGTATCCTAATTCCAGGAAAATCGTGGATTTTTCCTGTCTGACACTGCCCCTCCTCCTCTCCGTGAATCCCTTGTGCTCTCCCGTTGCTCTGGGCTCCCTTCCCTTTTGACTCCAGGGATTTAATTAGAAATCCAAGGATGTTCGGAGCTGGAAAACCATCGGATTCTTCCCTGTGCAGCGGGATTGCAGGAAGAAAAATTAAGGAAATGAAATATTTGCATATTAATTGTCCTTGCTGGGAGCTGAGCAGTTATTCCACGTTTCTGCTCACGTTCCTACGGGTTCTTTATCCCAATCCCAGCGTTATTTTTCCCACATGGAAACAACCCCCATGCACAGGGCAGGGGAATGGCTTTTCTTGGGATTTAGGGGAAAAATTTATAGGGGAAAAATGAACTGGATGGGTGGGCCCTTCCCGTGGAATTCCACAGAGCCCAGGAAAACTCCCTCTGGCTGCAGAGGGACGGGAATCCCAGGAAATTTTGGGATAAAACTGAGCAACTTAGGTAAAAAAGGAGCAGTTTTAGCCAGGCTGGAGCGGATTTAGGGAATCTTGGATCGGTGATCGTCTGTCCAATGAAAAAAACACCAGGAAAGGACCCCCAAAACAACACCCAGGCCCTTGGGACCATTTTCTCCTCACCTGGAGACGTTTTCCCCCGTTTTAGGGATGTTTTCCCCCCTTTTGGGGCCGTTCTCTCCCCCCCTTTTGGGGCCACTTTCTCCCCTCTTGGGGCCATTCTCTCCCCTGCTTTTGGGGCCGTTCTCTCCACCCTTTTGGGGCCACTTTCTCCCCTTTTGGGGCCATTTTCTCCACCCCTGGGATCATTTTCTCCCCTTTTGGGGCCATTCTTTCTCCCCTCCTTTTGGGGCCGTTCTCCCCCCTCCTTTTGGGGCCGTTNCCTTTTGGGGCCGTTCTCTCCCCCCTTTTGGGGCCGTTCTCTCCCCCCTTTTGGGGCCGTTCTCTCCCCCCTTTTGGGGCCGTTCTCTCCCCCCTTTTGGGGCCGTTCTCTCCCCCCTTTTGGGGCCGTTCTCTCCCCCCTTTTGGGGCCGTTCTCTCCCCCCTTTTGGGGCCGTTCTCTCCCCCCTTTTGGGGCCGTTCTCTCCCCCCTTTTGGGGCCGTTCTCTCCCCCCTTTTGGGGCCGTTCTCTCCCCCCTTTTGGGGCCGTTCTCTCCCCCCTTTTGGGGCCGTTCTCTCCCCCCTTTTGGGGCCGTTCTCTCCCCCCTTTTGGGGCCGTTCTCTCCCCCCTTTTGGGGCCGTTCTCTCCCCCCTTTTGGGGCCACTCTCTCCCTGTTTTGGGGCTGTTCTCCCCGCTTTTGGGGCCCTTTGTCCCCCCCGTCCCTCTGCACCTGGCACAGGAGATAAGGGGCTGGTGCTGTGACACTGGGAGCCTCCCCTTCCCTCACCACCCACCTCATCCCTCCAATTCCCCAGGAAAACCCTTGGATACTTTTACTCAGGTTTCCATATTTTTTAAGAATTTTCAGTCACATTTACCCCAGACTTCTCCCAAACCAAAAGATTCATTTATAATATAATGGAATAATGATGATTTCCATGATTAATTAATTCTAGATCTCTTTATGGGCACAATTAGCTGTTTAAATAGTTTAGTATGAGTTGAAATCATATTATTTCAATTAAATAATTAACTTAAATAACATTATTTAATTAAAAAAAGCACATTTTGAGCTGGAATATTTTTTGGCGGGAACTCTGGGGCCGTGTGGAGAACGTGAGGGGAAAAAACTCTTTGTTTATCCCCACATGGATCCTTTGGAGAATCCTGATAATTAAACACCGTTGAGGGACAAGATCCACGTATTTCCCACCTAAATTTCAACCTGATGAGTAATTTGGGAATTTATTTTGGGAATTTGGGGGGTTTTTTTCCATAGTGTGTGGGAGCACTGCCTCGATCTTGGGTTTCTTCTCAACACAACCCCAAATCCCTGCGTTTTTCTGTTCCAAACCTCCTGATTCTTGCTAATTCCCTGGAATTCCTTATATTTTTCCTCGATTTCTTCCCTTTTCCAGGTGAAAGAGCTCGTTCTGGACAACTGCAGGTCGTACGAAGGGAAAATCGAGGGCCTCACGGATGAGTTTGAGGAGCTGGAATTCCTCAGCACAATCAACGTCGGCTTAACCTCAGTCGCAAACTTACCAAAGTTAAACAAACTCAAGAAGGTAAATCCCACCTCCTCGGGCCAAATCCCTCCCTTTTCCCCTTCCCCGCATGTGGAAAAGGGGCTGGAATGGGACGAAATGGGATTTTTGAGGATTTTTTTTTTGGGCCTTTGCAGCTCGAGCTGAGCGACAACAGAATCTCAGGAGGCCTGGAAGTGTTGGCAGAGAAGTGTCCGAACCTCACGCACCTAAACCTAAGCGGCAACAAAATTAAAGATCTCGGGACAATAGAACCTCTGGTGAGTTGGTTTTGCTCCGAGGAATGGGATTTATCCCGTTCCAAACCCCTTGGAATACCTTCCTCTATCCCAGGTTGCTCCAAGTCCGTCCATCCTGGCCTTGGACACTTCCAGGGAACAACCTGTGCCAGGGTTTCCCCCCCTCATTCCCTCCCAAAATCCCAGTTATCCCTGGATCTAGGCCTGGATCCCAAGTCCCGAGGAGCTGGTTTTGCTCCAAGGAATGGGATTTATCCCGTTCCAAACCCCTTGGAATGCCTTGCTCTATCCCAGGTTGCTCCCAGCCCAGCCTTGGACACTTGCAGGGAAAGTCGCTCCTTGAACCTGTGCCAGGGCCTCTCCCCCTCATTCCTTCCCAAAATCCCAGTTATCTCTGGATCTAGGCCTGGATCCTAAGTCCTGGGGAGTTGGTTTTGCTCCAAGGAATGGGATTTATCCCGTTCCAGCCCTTTGGAATGCCTTGCTCTATCCCAGGTTGCTCCAAGCCTGTCCTTGGACACTTGCAGGGAAAGTCGCTCCTTGAACCTGTGCCAGGGCCTCTCCCCCTCATTCCTTCCCAAAATCCCGGCTAATCCAGGGATCCAGGCCCAAATCCCAAGTCCCTCTCCCTGTTCCCAGTGAGCCGCTGCTTCCCTCTAGTGGCTGCCGGGCCGGGCTCCCCCATTCCCGGCAGGAATCCCCACAGCTTCCCAGGACTCTGCAGGCTCTGGATCCATCTCCAGGCACAACAATTCCCATTAAAATCCCTCCAGGAGCAGCTCCGTTCATGGATCTCCTTTCATGCAGCACTGTTAAACTCAGTGGGAGACCTGGAATTGCTCCCAGTTCTCCCAGTTCCAGCTTTTTTTCCCCAGTTCTTTAAAGGGAAGGGCAAGATTCCCTGAGAGTAGATACTCCTTATCCATGGATAAGCCTTGATACAAATCCTCAGTTCCTTGGGATTTTATTATTAGGATTCCCAAGTGCTGTGGGCACTGCAGACCTCTTCCCCCAAAAAAATTCCACTAAACCCCCAGGAATTGAATTCCTGTTCCATTTCCATGTGTTTTTTCATTTTCCATAGGCTGAGGGAAAATCATCCCAATTTTTAAACCTCGCTTGCCAAAATTCTTGTGTCCAAATGCTCCGTTCCTGCTTCCGTCTGCAGGAATTCCTGGATCTGGTGCCTTTGGGATAATTCCCTGGACATCAGTTATTCCTGGCTCTGGCTCCTTTGGGATAATTCCCTGGACATCAGTTATTCCCAGAGTGGTTCTGCACCATCAGCTCTTCCCAGACTTTTGGGATCTGCTGCACTCCAGGGAGAGCCTTTCCCATCCCAAATCCCAACTGGAAGAGCCCAAAACACCCCCGGGAATCCCTCCAGCTCATTCCCCGCGGCATCCTTGGCTTTGGAGGGAATTCCCGCAGCGGCAAACCTCCGGAATTCCTTTGTTTTCCCAGAAAAAGTTGGAAAACCTGAAGAGCTTAGACCTGTTCAACTGTGAGGTGACCAACTTGAACGACTACAGAGAAAACGTGTTCAAGCTGCTGCCGCAGCTGACGTACCTCGATGGATACGACCGGGATGACAAGGAAGCGCCGGATTCCGACGCCGAGGGATACGTGGAGGGCCTGGATGACGAGGAGGAGGATGAGGATGGTACGTGGGATGGAGGAGGTGGGATGGGAACCTGGCGCTGGTGGGGGAGGAGAAGGGTGGGAGCGGCGAGCTTGGGGTCGTGAGGGAGTGAGGGGAGGGAATGAGGGGAGGGAATGAGGGAATGAGGATATGAGGGGAAGGAATGAGGGGAAGAACCTGAGGGAGTGAGTGGAAGGGATGAGGGAAAGGACCTGAGGGAATGAGGGAAAGGACGTGAGGGAAGGACGTGAGGGAATGAGGGAATGAGAGGAGGGACCTGAGGGAGTGAGTGGAAGGGAATGAGGGAGTGAGGGGAGGGAATGAGGGGAAGGATCTTGGTGTCCTGAGGAAATGAGGGAAAGGAACTCGGCATCCTGAGGGAGTGAGGGGAAGGAATGAGGGGAAGGATCTTGGTGTCCTGAGGAAATGAGGGAAAGGAACTCGGCATCCTGAGGGAGTGAGGGGAAGGAATGAGGGGAAGGATCTTGGTGTCCTGAGGAAATGAGGGAAAGGAACTCGGCATCCTGAGGGAGTGAGGGGAAGGAATGAGGGGAAGGATCTTGGTGTCCTGAGGAAATGAGGGAAAGGAACTCGGCATCCTGAGGGAGTGAGGGGAAGGAATGAGGGGAAGGATCTTGGTGTCCTGAGGAAATGAGGGAAAGGAACTCGGCATCCTGAGGGAGTGAGGGGAAGGAATGAGGGAGTGAGGGGAAGGAATGAGGGGAAGGATCTTGGTGTCCTGAGGAAATGAGGGAAAGGAACTCGGCATCCTGAGGGAGTGAGGGGAAGGAATGAGGGAAAGGACCTGAGTGTCCCGAGGGAATGAGGGAAAGAACCTGAGTGTCCTAAGGGAATGAGGGAAAAGACGTGAGGGAATGAGGGGAAGAACCTGAAGGAATATGGGGAAGGAATGAGGGAAAGGACCTCAGGGTTCTGAGGGAATGAGGGAAGGGAATCAGGGGAAGGAGCTGAGTGTCCCTAAGGAATGAAGGAAAGGACCTGAAGGAATGAGGGAAAGGACCTGGATGTCCCAAAGGAATGGTGGGAGAAGGATCTGAGTGTCCTGAGGGAAGAAGGGAAGAGACCTCAGTTTCCCAAAGGAATGAGGGGAAGGATCTCAGTGTCCTGAGGGAACGAGGGAAAGGAACTGAGTATCCCAAAGGAATGAGGGAATGGCGGGAAGGAGCCGGGCCGGGCCTGAAGGAGCAACTTCCTCAGTTTTATCCCTAGTGAAAGACCGGGATGACAAGGAAGCGCCGGATTCCGACGCCGAGGGATACGTGGAGGGCCTGGATGACGAGGAGGAGGATGAGGATGGTACGTGGGATGTGCTCCAGGGGATTCCAGGCAGCTCTTGCATCCCTAAGGAATGTGGGAAGGGGGGGGGCAGGGCCTGGAAAATCCCATTCCTCAATCTGGGAATGGAGGGGTGGGGTAAGGAAGGAGCTGAGGGAAGGGAGTGAAGGAATTGCGGGAACAGGAATGTCCTGGAATTGGGGAAATCCTCGTGGAAAAGGGTGAGGGGAGAACCAGCTTGGGCATGGAACAAAGCAGGAATTCGGGAAGTGCATGGAAAACATCGGGGAGCTCCAATGAATTCCCAGCTCTGTGCCAGGCCCTGAGGAAGGAACAGGCCAGAATTCCAGGGAAATCCGGGGGATCCCGGTGCTGTAGGTGCCACCTTGCCCTGGCTGCCCCCGGAGCCATCCCTGGATGCGAATCCAGCTGATCCCGGGGAATTTGCTGGATTCTCCCATCCCGGCAGCGCAGCAAAGCAGAAAAGCTGGATGTGCACTTTTCCCGGGAATGCTGAGTGGGAGCTCTGGGAAGGGCTGCTTCCCAAAAGCTCCCAAATGCATGGAGAACTCCCCGGGGGCTCCACACTTCCCGTTTTTCTGCTGGGAATGGTTGGATTTGGGGGCTTTCCTTTCCGGAACCCTCAAAAGGGCTGGAATTCTGTGGATAATGGGAAAGTTCTGGAATAGCCAGGATATCCCCCAGCTCCCAAATCCTTAGGAACAGTGGGAATTGAAGCAGCTGGATGCTCCATGAGGGGCTCCAACCCTGCATTCCCAGAGCTCCCGACAATCCTGTGCTATCCCTAAGGAATTCTCCGCTCGGATTCCCAGCATTTGGGTGGAATGATGAAAAACTCGGAAGTTTTCCGTGGATTTTGTTTTTCCAGAGGAGGAATACGACGACGACGCTCAGGTAGTGGAGGATGAGGAGGACGAGGAGGAGGAGGAGGAAGGGGAAGAGGAGGATGTGAGCGGAGACGAGGAGGTGAGGCTCGGAATTCCAGAGTGGGAATTGGCGGGATCCGGCTGGGCAGGAAAAGGGCCAAATCTGGGATTTAAGGATTTGTAGGATCAGCCTCATGCTGGGCCAGATGAAATCTGGGATGGGGGAATGGGATTGAGGGGGGAAAAAAATGGGGTTGAGGGGAGAAAAATGGGATTATAGGGGAGAAATGGGATTGAGGGGAAAATGGAATGGGAGAGGGAAAAATGGGATTGAGGGGGAAATGGGGTTGGAGGAAGGAAAATGGGATGGGAGAAGGGAAAATGGGATGGGAGAAAGGAAAAT